>JBBBDQ010001587.1:1677500-1796483 GCA_037127315.1 Ascarosepion bandense | reverse complement strand
GTCCGAATTGGCCATGGCGAAGGAAAGCATTCCAGAAGTTGAGTAAAGGTATTAAAAAACCGGGCAACTTCGCTAGAAACAAAGAAGCGAGTACTGAATTGCTATGTGTTGTTAGTTCTTCAATATAACAGTGATTGGCAACTGGGTCACACCCATTCACAGTTAGATTAACCAAATGCAGACGACAATTCTACTCCTGCAGCGTTTTCTCTCGCACTTCCCGCCTGTGTAACTCGCTTCCATATTCTTGCTTTCCTGGCGGCTACAACCTCCAGGAATTTAAATGCAATGTTAATACTCATCTCTTAACAACTTGACTCTAGTTCTTTCCACACCACCCCGTATATCCTTTCCTTTCTCTCCACCTTTGCAACTGTCATCATACCTGTATTCCCATCCTTCTCTTGCTCCTTTCTAACTGGTTTGTCTTTCTCTTCACTTTCTTCTAATTAACATGTTTACTCTTATATAGCCCCATGCACATCAGTGGCATTACCGCCTTGCTCGGGGTGATACGATTAAAAAAAATGCATGGTCACCAGTAAAAAGGATAGCCTAATATGCCAAATACATGTCGGGGATAATAAAATCAAGCAGGTACAAAAATTGAAATACCTGGGAAGTGTTATAACAGAAGACGGAAAGTGCGACACAGACGTCTGATGGCGAAGTGGCATGGCAAAGGAAGCATTCCAGAAGTTGAGTAAAGTATTAAGAAAGAGGACAATTTTGCTAGAAACAAAGAAGAGAGTACTGGATTGCTATGTGTTGTCAGTTTTTCAATATGGCAGTGAATGCTGGACAATATCATCAAAGATGAAGGAAAAACTTGAAGCAACTGAAATGTGGTTCCACAGAAGGATGCTGCGAATATCATGGATCGAGCATGTGAGCAATGATGAGGTTTTGGAAATGATGGAAACGAAAAGAGAATTAATATTGAGCATCAGGAAGAGAGAGCTGAAGTTCCTCGGACATGAAATGAGGAAGAAGTGCTTGGAGAACCTGATACTAACAGGCCAGATGGAGGGAAAAAGAGACAAGGGAAAGAAACGGATAACATATTTGAAAGAACCTAATCAGGTGGATGATGGAACGAGGGTTGCATGGTGTAACGAGAGAAGGTGTGTTAAGAGCCACCGGGGATAGGGAGACGTAGAAAGCCATGATCGCTACAAATAATTGGAATTTCGATGACATACTAAAAGCTAAGACGAAAAAAAAACTGATTTTGCCAGAGCTTATCAAGTTTTTAATTTCTTGGGATTTTCTTAATCGTAATTAAAAGATGAAATGAGAATTGAGGGAAAAAGATTCAAGGAAAACTAGAGCCCACTCACACTCAGACCCAAAAGGCATTCTCTCCGCTTACAGAGAAAAGGCCTTCGTGATTTGATATGTATGGATTCTAGCACCATCAGATGAAAAGGTGCGTGGGACCTTGATAAAATTTTCACGTTCTCTCCACTCAATCCAACCACACAATTCCTGCTATTAATAACATGATGTGCTATTGAAGACCCGGAATTATTCACGAGTTGGTTTCTACTTGCGGCTGAGTTCAAAATTCTGGGAGGTCAATGCTGTTTAACTCTTTGAACCAGACGCTGAGATGTTCTGCCTATGTAGTCGCATCCGCAACCACACTGAGATTTGTAAATTACAGAACGAATATGAAGTGGAGGTAAAACATCCTTATGAATGGAGCAAAGAATGTGCCGTGTAAAATTATTACACGAACATTGACAGAAAAATAACATTTGCCAACAGACTAAGAAATTCGCCTAGCTAAAACCTCACCATCTGTTCCAATGTAAGGTAGTCGTAAATAAATTGGACATTTTTTAACTACATGTGACTTAACCTTATAAAAGTTATCGATGACATGAGACATAACGGAATCCAGAATATCCAATTTCAGCGTGAAGAAAGGAACTGGAACAAATTTTTAAAGCCCAATAAGTCAAAGTTTTAATTAAATTAATTTTACATTGTCGCGGGCAAAATGAATCCCAACATATATATAGTCCAGAAAAAGTATCCTTTCTAAATACCGAAGTCAAACAGCCCGTACTCATTCCTATGAACGAGAACGTCAAAAAAAAAAAAAAAAAAGACAGCAATTTGACTTTCTTTTCAACCGTAAATTGTAAGGAAGGATGAACAGAATTTAATTGTGAGAAAAGTGTCAGCTTCGTCCTCATTATTAAAAAAACAAAAAGTATCATCGATTTATTGATGATACATTAAAAGACGATCATTGCGAGAAAATATCAAAGTCTCGCAATAGCCAACAAAATATTTGCCAGCGATGGACCCAAAAAAGAACCCATCGTAACCCCATTAATCTTTTGATAATTTATATCATTGAAGCTAAATTCGACAGACGAGGTGGCGAACTTCATTAAATTAACAAAAACACTCACCGGAAAATCTGGAGGAGACAAAGAGGAACGGTTACAACATGTGACAACATATCTCTATTGTCTCAAATAAAGGAACGGAGGTGAATAGGGAGCAAATTTCAAACGAACACATGAAACTACTACTGGATGAAACATTTTGTATAGATTCCACGAATGAAAACGAATCATTAATACAAAAACTACTTCTTCTTCTTCTTCTATGTGCCCTGTGCCTTCAGGACGTAGGCGATCATGGTTCTCCACGTCTCCCTATCCCTTGTGGCTCTTAGTATGTTTGCTCCTGTTGCTCCTGGCAACCCCCGTTCCGTCATCCACCTGATCAGACCCTGCAAATATGTTATCCGCTGCCTTCCTCTGTCTCTCCTTCCTTCTATCTGTCCAGTCAGTATCAGGTTCTCCAGGCTCTCCTTCCTCATTGCATGTCCCAGGAACTTCAGTTGTCTCTTCCTGATGCTCAGCATCAATTTCCTTTTTGTTGCCATTCTTTCTAACACTTCGTCGTTGCTTGTGTGCTCAGTCCACGATATCCGTAGCATCGTTCTGTAGAACCACATTTCGGCCGCTTCCAGTTTTGTCCTCATTTTCGATGACATTGTCCAGCATTCACAGCCGTATTGAAGAACTGACATCACGTAGCAGTCTAGCACTCTTTTCTTCGTTTCTATTGAGATCTTCCTGTGTGTTAGTACTTTGCTCATCTTCTTGAATGCATCCTTGTGCTTTTGGATCTCAGGAATATAAATGTATAGAAAATGATGTGGTCACAAAGTGAGGGGTCAGTTTAGATATTGATTGTAATATGGAACTGATCCCCAACTTTATACCCGTAGCATCCTTCTGTAGAACCACATTTCGGCCGCTTCCAGGTTTGTCCTCATTTTCGATGATTAAGTACGAAAACACATGTTGTAGCATTTTAGAGATCCAACTAGCGACTTTATGCTGGGATTACCCAATCATAGATAAGATGGGTCGTAAAGGGTACACCATTCTTATCGACTTTAGGTAACCCATATAAACGGGGACAAACAGACTAATTAACTCTGTGATATCAGAAGTTAATAATCCACTCTTAATTCACTTTAGTAGTTGTCTTCGAAATTTAGCTTCAATAAACCCAGTCCTATCATGGGTCTGAACTGGACCTTATTTAATAAATTTAGATGTATCATTTAAAATATTATGCATATTAGATACATAATTTGAAAGGTTCAGTAACACTACACCGGCAACTTTATCAGGTTTCGTAATCACAAGAATGTGATTCTTTCTTAAATTTTTAACTCTCCGGCGGTGTTGTTCACCCATTTTAATTCTGTATATGAAACAGAGCAAAGAAATAGGCATAATAATTAAGTTTTGCCTTAAGATCACTCAACATCACAGCAGAGCGAGGTTTACGTCTATAAGTTTGAGCAAAAAGAACCCCAGACTCTGCAAATATCTTTTCACGGTTTGGCATTGGGAAAGGGACACAATAATCCAGACTGTGAGCAAGAATATTATTTTCTAACTCTGAAGATTCATAGGATGAATAATTAAAAATTATTCCATCTCCAGTAGGTTTTTCACTGCATCCAAAGCGTTTAGAACAAATGATTTAATTTTGTCTGGTTTAACACAGACAATTTGTTTACCACTGGACTCTAGCTCTCTCCCCACCCCTGTATAACCTTCCCTTTCTCTCCACCTATGTATCTGTCATCGCACCTACTTTCTAGTGTTCCTTTCTAACTAGTTTGTACTCCTCACTCTTTTCTAATTAATCTTTTTACATTTATGTAACCCCCTGCACATCAGTGGCGTTTCCGCCTTGCTCGGGGTGAAATGATAAAAAAAAAAATTAAGTTCGTGTGTGTCGCCAAGTCGGGCAAACCGAATCCGATCAAAAATGGAGAGGTAAGAAATACACTTTCTCCATTGGTTCGTATAATTAAAATTGAGGACTAAGATTCTTTTTGAAAAATTTTTAATAGAATCTTGCGTGAAAATTTTCTCAATTTTATCCCATAATGAAGTTTCGAATTCTTAATTCGAAAATCAATATGAGAGAGACAGACATGTTTAGTAATACACGATCTAAGAAATTAACGGTGAAATTTTAATCTCCGTATTCGTGCCTTCAATTGTAGCAACTTATCCAAGCTTTAGATAATTACAGGTCTGTACCTACATTTTAAATATTATATATATATATATATATATATATATATATGTGTGTGTGTGTGTGTGTGTGTGTGTGTGTGTGTGTGTTTGCATATAAGTTAATACAATATCGGCATAAATGAGAAATTCGCTGTGATGGTCATTTGCTTTTTGTTGTGAAGGTGCAAACATCCGGTCCATCGCTTTTGCTCGGTCGGTATCACCACAGGTTCTTCACTGAATCCAAAGCGCTTACGAACTAAATGATCTAATTTTGTTTGGTTTAACACACAATGTTTTACAACTAAGTTCGTGTGTGTAGCCAACTAACCGGGCAAACCGAGTTCGATCCGAAGAAGGGGAGGTTAGAAATAAACTTTGGTTCGTATAATTAAAATTGGGAACAAAGATTCTTTTTGAAAAACTTTCGATAGAATCTTGCATGAAAATTTTCTCAATTTTTAAGCTATAATGAAGTTTCGAATTCTTAAATCGAAAATCAATATGAGAGGGACAGACATGTTTAGTAATACACGATCTAAGAAATCGACGCTGAAATTTTAATCTCTGTATTCGTGCCTTCAATTGTAGCAACTTATCCAAACTTTAGATAATTACAGGTCTGCACCCACATATTAAATATTTGAAAAGATTTTTTAAAGAGCAAGATTTAATAATAGATAGGAATAATTAGAATTTTGATAGCTTACTAAAAACTAAAAAAAAAACGGTTTCGCCCAGACCTTATCAAATTTTTAATTTCTTGGATTTTCTTAATCGCAATTAAAAGATAAAATAAAAACTGAAGGGGAAAATAATTTCCAGGAAACCTAGAGCCCAATCATACTCAGACCCAAAAGGCATTATCTCTGTTTATTTATTTACGCTCTCACACCCTGATTGAGCACTCTGGAAGAATGGTAGGTTTGGAAAAGACAGTAGCAACTCTAACATCTTCGCATCGTTCATTCAGTAATGAATTAGAACACTCTTAGCTACTGGTGTATGTTTACACGTTATAGCACACGCTAAAAGTCTGCCTCCTTCTACCGAGCGCCCATAGCTCAGAAGGTCGTATCGCAGACTAATATCAATGAGGTCGAGTTTCAATCCTGGCTAAAAATAATCGGATGTCTAACCGTACTGTTGAGCTGTGATACAGTAAAACAGATATGTCTGCGGATGACTATATATATATATGTTGGAGGAAGAGAGAGATAGAACAACACAATTAAAATACTAATAAAATCGTGGTGAATCGTTCGGAAGGTTGTCCGTACATGCGATTTTGTTATAAAAATAAAAAATCAAAACTTTTGAATATACGAAAATGAGTAGATGAAGAAGCAAAAATATTTCGAAATTGACTGACATATTGGAAAACGATCAAAAATTATGAAAGTGAATCACTGATAAACGAAAAGGAGGACACGGTGGAACTAAATTACAAATAAATAAAAGCAGTTATCTGTCATCTCATACACAAAAAATAAACAGACATTAAGACGACTTTAGTAAAACCAGATATTTTTTATGCCGTCAAGAAATTCCTTTTGATTTCAAAGTGACGTTTGTCATCTAGAAATCAGAAGAGATTTATGAATTTACACGAGAAAAGATAGCAATAAAACACTTAGAAATATGAAACATTAGTTTAAAACAAAGAAACATGGTCAAGTGGATATAGACGTTGGTTAATTCCGGTGATTGACTCAAATAATTGGGAGTTCAGTACCAGGTTGCTGCAGTGGTGAACAAATTACTTAGAGGATTAAATTAACGGGTGATAATTACATGGTTACCAGAAGTGGCGTCTCACATGGAATGAGAATGATTATACCCCAGTGATCGTAATAAAAAGGTTCGGTTTGTAATTCTTAGCACCCGAAGAAGGCCGGAGCGTACAACGGCCGAAATTTCGTAAACATGGCAATAAAGATGAGGACAATTCTCCTAACGATGTGAATAGTGTAGTTTAGATTAACATTGACACAGGTAAGAATTTAAATGACTGAACTCGATACATTTTGAGCGTGTCAATTCAGTAATGATGTAATTGGCTAGTCTTGCAAAAATGGAGCATGCTTCTTAGTTCACGCTTTGTATTCAATATAAGTAGATTCATATTAGAGGTAAACGTTGCTCGGGTGTAATGAAAGCTTTCTAACTAATCCATGGTCTCCCGGAGCTCAGACTCTTTGGACGTTGGCACGAAAGACTAAAAAGCAATAATTGTTTCTAATTAAAGCGAAACCGTAGACTGAAAGAAAAATGAATGGATGTAAGTCAAATTTTGATTTACTGGTATTGATATCAAATAAGTTTTTTTTCGTCGTAAACTGAATTTTGAAGGCTAAATAAGTCCTCTGAGTAAATGGTATTAATGGCTGAAACGAAGAACTAGAATTATATCTACTTCCACCAAATATGTATTTTATGTATATAATTCTATAAAATTGTATTTTTATACTTTCATAGTGTTTTGACCCCAGTTTAGGGGTTAACTGTTTGCCCATAGCTGGGACCCTAACAGGTGCTACCACTCCCGGTAAGGATGGATCTGGGAACAACAGCAATTAAGAGGTGATTCCATACTCCTGACAAGCTCCCAATCTTGCTGCCAGATGAAATTTACCGTCATGCCCAGGACCAGATTCTTGTTTTAAAAGTCTGACATGACCCAGCCCTTAGAAATTACATGCGTAAGGAACATTAAGGTGAAATAAAAAAAAAAACAAGTTCAGTGAACGAAATGACGAATTTAGTTAAAACTTATAACCAACTGAAGATTTTCGGAGCGTGCAAGGGAAGACACGTCGTGAATGCTGAACAATATAATCATAATAATAATAATAATCAATTAAGCTGCCTTCACCCTCGTCGGGTTGAGCCGGCTTCCTCCCCGATGGAGGAAGTCTCATTGGGAGTTGAGTAAGGGCAGGGTCCCAAGTCGTACCCTGTTATTTAACCCATAACTGGAGGGAAGGATTAATACCTTTCCCAAGGGTACCAGCGTTTAAGCGAATGCAGGGCAATCAACTGGAATTCGAACTCGGCCCACCGATTTCTCTTTCCGAGCCGATATCCACTACACCACAACTTACATTCGTTACTAAATACTTTACAGCACCTGGTTATTCCTAAGCAGTCACCCATCTAAGTACTGACCAGGCTCAAACTTTGCTTCACTTTGGTGATCGGATGAGAACCGGTGTATTCAACGTGATATGACCGTAAGCCTAAACAATATGACCATAAGTTGAACAATATGCTCACAGAAGAAGAAGAAGAAGAAGAAGAAAAAGAAAAAAGCAACAGAAATGTTGTTTTAAAGAAGAACACTGTAAATACTATGGGTTTATCATGTAATCAACGACAAAGTTTTAAAGAAAACGAAAAAAAAAAGGAACCCTTATACTTGAAAAAGAGAGTTGAGCTTTCTTGGGCATATAATGTATTTTTCTCATGTCGAGAAATTAAAAGATATTTACAAATTTACAGGTGAAAAGTCGGCAATACATCACTTAGAAACTTGAAACAGTCATCTAAAACAAAATTGAAACAGACAGGAATATAAATAAGATGATGCCTATCACTGAATTCGAAAGCTTTTGAGCTTGTCAATGTACTATGATGTAATTGGCCATTCTTTAAAAAAAATGGAACATGCTACTTAATTAACATTCTAACGTCTGCACGTTTGCGTCTAATATAAGAAGCTTCATATTGAACGTAGACGAATAAAAGAGAAAAGAATATTAACCTTCGATGTTTTTAGATCCCCAGAATGCTTTGTGGTATTTTGGTGCTAGGCGGTTTGAATGTTGATGGATACGTTTTTGTGGTGATTGAGAAAAATTGTAACGTATGTCTAGGTCATGAGTCGGATTAGCTAGGTATAAGATAGATAATGAAAGACCATCCCAAGTTTTGTCTCCTACCTACTTTTCGGCCTTGTGCCATAAACATTGTATTCAATGTTAAATAAAAAGAATATTAGCCTTCGTATTAGAGGGGGAAAAAAGAGTCCCTAGTGTTTAATACCCGGCACAAATTCACAGCAGAAAAACAACGAGAGACTAATTTCTTAAAATAAAAGTCTGATATCACCCAACTAGAGAAATTGTAGGTATATTGGGCATTTAGGTAAAATAAAAAAAAATCTACCCCAGTGAACGAAATAAAGTGTTTCGTTCGAAAATTCCAATCACCTAAAAGTTTCGGGGCTTACAAAGGCCGAAACGTTTTGAATGCTGGACATTCTCGCAAAAAGGCCGCTTCCACGGCCGGGAATGTCTGTCACCCTCCATTTGTCCTTGGTTGACTTTTATCTATGGCCGGTTGTATCTCTCAATCATATTCTAGCGGTCAGCGCCTTTCAAGTCGGTTGTCGTTTGTGTTTTTGTTGTTGTTGTTGTTGTTGTTGTTGTTGTTGTTGTTGTTGTTGCGATGGTTGACATTATCCACGGCCGGATATATCAGTCAACTACCCTTGTCCTCTGATGACGTCATCCACAGCCGAAAATACCTGTCAATTACCTCTGACATTCAAGGTAATATATTACAGTTACTTTTGGTAATAACCATGCATTTTGTCACCTTAAAACACGAATTATTTTTTTAAAAAGAAGAATGAACCAAAACGTCCCCTTCAACAATATTAATAAGAACAAGAGTAAAAAAAAAAAAAAAAATCGTTCGAAAATCGTTGGATTTGCAGGTAAATTACCAAACATAGTAAACTGATCAATATGACTAATGTATCGTTGGTTTCTAGTACCAGAAAGGTCGGTCGATATTAAAGCTAACTAACACAGTGAAAATTTCTAATATTTGATCTCAAAGATTATTCAGGCGATTCAGTTTATTAGTTCTGGTCTTGTTGTTCTCACAATCTTTTAGCCAATATTATCTTTCCTGACAGTCACAATCTCCAAGAATTTAAATGTAAAGTCAATAGTCATCTCCTGTCTCACTAACTTACACCCTCTCTCCCATGCTTTTCTACATCCACCCCACTCTCATCAGTACTCTCTTCCCTCTCCTGACACACCCTGTAACCCCTCACTCCTCATAACATTCCTTTCGTCCACCCCACTCTCAGCAGTAACCTCTTCCCTCTCCTACTCACTTCCTGACACCTTCTCACTCTTCATAACATTCCTCCTAAGAAACCCCCTGCACAACAGTGGCAGGAAAATTCCTTCCTTGGGGCGACACGATTAAAAAAATATTTGTTTGGCCTTCCACTAGCAAAAAATAATACAAGGAAGGAAGTATCTTTTCTTAACCCTCTAGGGCCATTCGTATCATATTAGTGGGGGATCTGTTTATTACTTCATAACAATATAGAACTGATCCCCCACTTTATGACAAGTAGAAGCCTTTATCATATTATATTATTAACCCTCTAGGGCCATTCGTATCATATTTGATACAGTATGAAAACAAGCCTTGAAAGAAATATTTTCCTGCAAAATTTTTTAAGAGAAATATTTTATAAATTTCAAATGAAAGCAGTACTGACTGCTCAGTCAATGAATACCAAATGTTTCCTTATAGGGAAATACCAAATGTTTCCTTATAGGGAAATACTGTATCAAATATGATACGAATGGCCCTAGAGGGTTAAATGTATTTTCTCGCAATCTGAAATCCGTTTCGTCACCTGAAAAAGCCTGGGAATGAATATAGTAAAGTCAGTTCAACATTTATATTTGCCACTGTTTGCCATTTTGATTTCGATAAAAATAAAAAAAAGTGCTAATAGACTGAGACGCACTAGTTGATTAAAAGAAAATTCTTACTTCCCTATAATTGTTTCCATTTTCATCAGACTCTGACAGATAAATGGCTGAAACGTTGTAGCATCAAAAATTAAGATGGTGTTCTTCATAATTTTGGTACATGGAATTGAATACGTTTCTGTGGCCATTAATCTGACTGATAAGGTTTTTAAAAACGAAATCGATGTTCTGGATAACTATTATAATTTCATTCTTTTTCAATAATTCAAAATGTAGAATTTTATACCAATACACATCTAGAGTATTTTTTAAAGTTATTTTCTAGAATTAAAAAGTACAATTTTATATATATATATATATATATATATGTGTGTGTGTATATATATATATATATATATATATATATATATATATATTAGTTAAATTAGAGAAATGTTTCAAAATTCAAAGGTGTCGGATGTACATTTCGACACGGAATCTCTAACAGAGATTCCACGTCACGTCAGCGACATTGTTTTGTTCCAAATGGCGAAGGCCCTGGGGTAAAGGGGGAGGGGGCAGGTTCACAACGGTTACAAAGTAGAAAAGGACAGAGCTGTTAGTGGCGAGGTTACAGGTTGTAGAGACAAGAGATAGACGGGGTATCAAATATTAAATGGTAGAGGCTAGTGAATGTTTACAGAGGTTTGAAACGGTATATTTGGGTGAGTGGGGGGGAGGAATAGATTTAAATGTAATATCTTAAAATTATTAATTAAGTTTATCCATTACAGGAAGTCATGAATTTAAAGTTATTAAAGAAATATATCTATATCTATATATATATATATATATATATATATATATATATATATATTAGTCATTCACATACAAACCTGTTTGGCTGTATTGCAGCTCATCATTTTGGCTAGACACATCTACTTGCCAGGATAGAAAGTCGACCGATTTGGTGTCAGTCGGAGTGCTATATCAGTAGCTACTCTGGCATCGATGCATCGTTCATTCAGTAATGAATTAGAACACTCTCAACTATTGGCCGTGTATAATGATAATATACACACTAAAAAGTCTGCCTCCTTCTACCGAACGCCCGAAGCTCAGTGGTAGTATTGCCGACTGACGCCAATTCAGTCGGGTTTCAATCCTTGGTAAAAAGCAATCGGCTGTCTAACCGTACTGTGGATGACTATATATATATATTCGAAAAATCTTGCTAAAATATGCATCTACCGGTTTGAACCTTTGACTCTCATAAACCTAAGAGAAACTGACAATTAATCTGACGTGTCTTACCACTCGACCACAAAAGATTCCCACAGAAAATACATAATTTTCTTACATGATTTCTCAAATATTCGGGTCGATGGATATATATACAGTACACTGCAAAGTATTAGGACAATAACTATTTTATATTTTATGAGGCATCAAAATAAATTTTAAAATCACCCCTGTTCTGACACTTTTGCACACTACCGCTAGTGTGCAAAAGTATTCAGACAGGGGTGATTTATCTAAAATTCTCACTGAAATTCAAATACAGGGTGAAAATTGAAGTAAATTGCTAATAAAGATTGATTATTTAAAACTAAGTTTAAAAAATGTATTAAAAAGAAGTTATATTTAATTATTTCATTTTTTCTATTTAGCAACTTATTTTTAAAATGCTCATTCTTCTATTATCCTTGGATATGACTGACGTTTTTCTTATTCCCCTTTATAGAATTGATAAATCAATGTTACTTTGCAAGACACACTTTAGGAACAAATACAAACTGCTTGGCAGGAGATACCATTAGATACATTGAAGAAGCTTGTGACGTCAATGCCTGACAGAATGAAGGCTGATATCAAAGCAAAATATTAAATTTATTTTGTCATAAGTATTTTTTTCTTCTTAAAGCATTTGTTGAGTAAATCAAATAAAATTACTTTAATTAAATTGTTTATTTTCTATCAATATGCCTCATAAAAGATAAAATAGTTAATGTCCTAATACTTTTGCACTGTACTGTATATATGTATATAGAAATATATCTGTGGTGGGGTGAAAAACAGATTCTGCGCTCAAATACAAATATTCGTTAAAAATAATGTTCACACCAGTAAATATAAATAACTATGTTGGTTAATACCATTTCGTAACTTTGCGTAACATTTCTAAACGTAGAATTTTCTAATAATAATACCTGTATAAATGTTTAACAGCTGTCTATATAGAATTTTCCAAGTATCATACATCTTCAATATTTTGAAGGAGTTGTATATTTTTTAAATAATTACATACCTAGAATGGTTTTCATAATTATACGCTGAAGATTTAATATTTACACATGAATAGTTTTAAAATAATTTCAAATTTAGTAATTAAGAAAATGATACATTAGAAAATTCTTAACTATATATGAAGAATTTTTAATAATTGTACATGTAGAATTTTTAACAACGTTTTAATAATTAAGCATGTACATTTTTAATAATTAAACATACAATAATTATTAACACTTAAACATGTAGTTATTTTTAATAATTGTACATTTAGAAATTTTTAATAATCTCACAAGTAAATTTTATTAATGTTACATGGATTCATTGATGTTTTAGGGGTATAAACGATGTACACATTAATTAATTTTTACCAGTTTCAAATATATAATGTTTAAAAATAATTACACATGTAGAATTATTTATAATTATACATGTACAATTTTTATAATTTTACATGTAGACTTTTTCAATAATTAACGTGTAGAAAGTTTTAATAATTACAAATGTACAATTTTTAGTAAATACCACATGAAGAATGCTTCATAATTATACATGCAGAATTATTAATATTTACAGATTTAGAAATGTTTTAATACCAAGAGAGGTAATAAACTGAATTTGGTAAATTTATGAGTACTTACTTCCCTTAGTTGTTTTAATAATCTATACAAATACAATATATGCATTTAGACAAAATTATTTCCTCCAATTTATCGAATTTCAATAAATTGTTTCAAGATTTGCTACATTGCATTTCACTATTAGGACATTTAAAAAATTGTTGTCTTTTTTTACCGTACGGCTATAATAATTTAATATATGTTACATGGATTCATTGATGGCTTTAAGGGTATAAACGATGTACAATGAGTATGTCAGAGGTGTATTATTGAATTATTTTTAGGTGTTGTTTGCTTGTTCCCCATAGCGGATAATTCAGTACAGCCCAGGGACAGTGGTTGCCTTTACTAGTGTAAGAAGATCCTCAATGAAAGAGATGAAGTTAAAACTAGTAAAAAAGTCAATAAATGTCAATCGTTCGTTTAAAGTCTTTCAGTACTATTATATCCAACAGAATTAGTGAAATAAAAAATAAAGAAAAAAGATTTTTTTTTTTAATCGTGTCACCCCAAGCAAGGCATTCCACTGACACTATAGCGCAGGGGGTTATATAGAGGAATTGGGTATAGGAAATATCAGAAGGAGGGTGATAGACGACTTAGGAATGTACATACGGAGAGAGTTGAAGAGAGTGGGTGTGAGTTAGTGTGTTAGGAGGTGTCTATTGACATTACATTTAAACTCCTGGAAATTGTAGCCGTTGGGGAAGCAAGCATGCGGAAGGGAATTCCACAGGCGGGAAGTGCGAGAAAATAAGCTGTTGGAGTAGAAATTGCAGTTACATTTAATCGGTTTCACTGTAAAAGGGTGGGACCTAGTTGCCAATCTAGTATCTCGTGCAAATTCACATCTAGGGGGCACCAGTGATTTAAGTTCGTCAGAGCAGAAGCCATGAAAGTATTTATAGAAGAGGCACAGGGATGTGAAGATTACTATAAAGAGATGAAAAGAGATGAAAAGAGATGAAAGAAAGACGAATATTAAAGGCAATAATAAAAGGTAATCTAACAAGTCCTCACCGCTTTTATTTATTAGAAAAAAGGACAGAGAAATTTGTCTTCAAATTAATCCTCGTAGGCGTTTGGAAATTTTACCAACGTGCCTTCTGCTACGTCAGGAGTCGGCAACCTTTTGGAGAATGAGGGCCAAAAACCTATATTGATTCATGGAGGAGGGCCAAAAAGCTATGGCACTAGTGTCATGGAGGAGAAACATCTTATTAAATATGTGAATAAATTTTCTATATTTTTGAAGAAAGCAAGGATTCAATTTAATTTAATATCTGACGGGAATCTTGTTAAAGAAATATTACATCTTAAATATAAATGTTTCATAAATCACCATTGAAAAGAAAATTCTATTAAAATCGGTTGAAAACACGATTTTATATTCATTTAAAAGTGCTCGCGCACGAAAGCAATTTCATAGAAAAAACGAAAATGAGGCCGTACGCTAATTTTGGCGACCTCTACAAATAAAACAATAAAAGTAAAACACTTTCTCCAGGGTAAAATGAAATATTTCTTTAAATTTCGACGTAATATATTCAGAATATCAGCCGTCACTTTGGTTTGGTTTACCTATATTTATACCGTGTCCAGTGTAAGGTAGCGGGCCAAACAAAATTCACTCCAGGACCGGATGTAGTCCTCGGGCCGGAGTTTGCCGAACTCTGTGCTACGTAATGCCCAGACGATACAAATTAGGTGTCTTGGACACATAATTTTTTCTCATTTGTGAAGGTTCTTCCTCAAAGTTAATGAGAAAATAATAATCTGTTGGCGTATAATTCTGGAAGTAAGGTGAAGAGCACTGTGTCTCCTCGCCAAGTATCCGTATATTGCCCCTGGTCACCCGCGCCACATGACGCCTGTCATTGCCATTAAAAAATTGTACATCGTTGTAGTTAACCAATACAGACTGTTTCTGAGCCAATAGCTACTACCCACTTTCCAACAGCTGCGAGTAATGTTCCTAAGTGATGGTTTGGACAGTTGGGATCAACTCATCACGAGTTGACTAGTCCATCATATATATGATCTTGCAAAAGTGTAGAGTTGGTATTGTTGTATAAGTCACAGTTGTTATGTAGTGACGGTTAATGTCTGTTACGTTTAGGAGTGTCTGCTAGCATTATACCACATTATACCACATTTTCGTCACCCGGTGAACTATCGATCAAATATACGTACATTGCAGTGCCGAGAAAACAACGAGAATCAAACAGTCACTCGTTCATTGCAGGCTTCTAACAGTGTGTGGGTTAACCATGTGTCCAACTTGTACGCCATCCCTATGCAATGAAGGTGAATAATTATTCTTACAATAGACATTTGCGTTGTGGGACAACAGATATCGACTAGGAACGACAAATTGGAGAGCAGAGTTCGAATTCTAGTTCAATTCCTTGCATTCACTTACGCACAATTTTTTTTTTATAAGCGTTTCACCTCAAGCAAGGCATGTCACTGCCACTACTGTGCAGGGGGCTACGTAGAGTGGAGAAAGGCTGATTAAATATAGGAAATTACAGAGGGTGGGTGATAGGCGGGTGAAGATACCGAGAATGAGGGTTGGGTAGATGAGAGTGTTGTGAGAATAGTTGGGAGTTAGTGTGATAGGAGGTGTCTATTGACCCTACATTTAAACACCTGGAAACTGTCGGGAAAGCAGACTTGTGGAAGGGAGTTCCACAGGCGGGAAGCGCGAGAAAAGAAGCTGTTGGGAAAGGTATTATCCGTGTCTTCCCTCCAGTTATGGGTCAAATAATTAGACAGATTGGATTTTATAGCCTTGGCTGGCAAACAGTCTACCGCAAAAAGCAATGGCAACCTACTGATGGATAATCTTTTGCCCAGTCAGTCATGTCTCTTTCCAGACATGATCGCCCAAAGCGTGTATCACATATGGCTCTTAACTGACTGAATATAATAGTTGAAATCAGGATTAAGGCTTCTACTGCTCATCAAATGGGGGATCAGTTTTCTATTGTTATGAAATAATAAACTGATCCCCCAGTAACTACAACGTAATAATAATTAATACATCTCTTCCCACTTCTAGCTATGGGTTAAATAACAGGACAGATTGGGTTCTATAGCCTTGGTCGGCAAACAGTCTACCGCAGAAAGCAATGGCAACCTACTGCGGAATAATCTTCTACCCAGTCAATCATGTCTCTTTCGAGACATGATCGCCCAAAGTGTGTTTCACGTATGGCACTTAACTGACTGACTGATCGGAATCAGTACACTTCAAATCCGTAGGTGGCTAGAAGTTACTTGACTGACGCGTCGTGTCTAAAGAAGCAAATGAATTATAAAGTAGAAAAAACACGTTTCCGTCCGCTATCAGATGAAAGTTACTAGAATCTGAAATAGATTTTGTCGATGACTTTTGAGTAGTCTATAGAAATAGTGGGCACCTCGGCGTGGTGTAATGGTTAGCAAGCTCGTCTCGCTAGAATCATTATAACTCAGTAGTGAGTTCGATCCTCACTGGGTAACCCCTACTTTCGGCCGTGTGTCACGTCTAAGCTACGCTTAGAAAATCACCTTCCTCCAGATTTGGGGGTTGGGCACAGGGCTAACCAACCCTGCCCCATAAAAACAATTTGTTACGGAAAAAAAAAACGCTGCCCTACACATAATCAATACGTATATCTCATATAGCATTAAAAATAATCGGGTATGGACGATGTGCATTGATCGAAACGTCTCGTCAACAACATATCTAACAAAAATCAAAAGTAAGACCACTAATTTGATTAAGCTAAATTATATTGACAACCAAAACATAAAATCTGGCTGTTTTTTTAAAACTTATATGCTCTAATTATACACCACCGATCGGAAAATGGAGACACCTGATGGTGGCTAGAAGTTAGTTGACTGACGCGTCATGTCTATACAAGCAAATGAATTATAAAGTAGAAAAAAACACGTTTCGTCCGCTATCAGATGAAAGTTACTAGAATTTGAAATAGATTTTGTCGATGACTTTTGAGTAGTCTATAGAATATTACAAACATTTTTGGCGGAACTAAAGGAGACTACCACCACCTTTAAATTTGTTTTTTTTTGTTTTGTTTTTTTTTGTTGTTTTTTTTTTGCCTTTTCTCAGCGCAGTATAATCGATTATTGCATAGAGTTTGGAGAAGTTTCAATATTTAAACAACTTTAAAGTGGGGGGCTCAGTTTCTCATGCAATGTTATAGTAAATTGAACCTCCATTTTGAAACCACACAGGTTGGAGTCGCTTTGTTTTGTTTTTTAAGACGAGTTGTTGATCTTGTTTTTGTTTTTTTCAAGTTTTCCTCAGTTCTTACGATGGCATTTTCCTCAAAAACTCTAAGAATGGCTTTATTCAAAAATTTCGCAAAAGATTCAGTAGTTGAATACGCGCAAATGAAAAAATTAATTGCACAGGAAAGATTTACTATATAAGGTTGTATGAAAAACTGAGGCTCTTCCACCCTAAAATTGTTTAAATGTTGAAATTTTCACAAATGTCTTTTCTCAATCGGAAAGTTTAGGGTTTAATCGATAAGATTGCACTGAAGAAAGTAAAAAAAAGGGATAATCAACAAATTTACAGGTGGTGGTAATGTTATACCGGCGAGTGGTTCAAAAATGCAGGATCGATCTACTAGAACGTTGTATGAAAAACTGAACCCGCACCAAAATTGATTAAATATTGAAATCTTTCCCAATTTTTTTTTCTTTTGTCACTCGGAAATATTAGGGTGTAATCGATAAGATTGCATTGAAAAAAGTAAAAAAAAATGAAAAACAACAAATTCAAAGGTGTTGTTAATGTCGTATCGGTGAATGGTTCAAAAATAGAGAATCGATTTACTAGAACGTAGTATGAAAAACTGAGCCCCGTCCAGCCTAAAATTGTTTAAATATTGAAATTTTTCCAAATTATTTTTGTCAGTCGGAAAGTTTAGGGTGCAATCGATAAGATTGCATTGAAAAAAGTGTGACAAAAATGAAAAACAACAAATTTAAAGGTGGTGGTAATCTCCTTCAGGTCGGCCGACTTTTTTCCGAATTTATATTGATTGGTTAATATCTTTTCTTTAATCAGTAATATTTGTTTGACAAACAAAACAAGGAATTTTAACAGCGTATCTTCGGCAATTGAATGTGATATTTTCATTTCGTGTCTTTAGACGCCCGATTAAACAGAACAGACATTTCCGTGTGTCTCTCTCTTAAACATCATTAGACAAAAGTACACCTCGTTTATCATGGTAGAATAAAGAATTTTTTAAAAAAAAGATTTTCTACATTAACTTTATTGAACAACACATTTGATTTGTGAAAAGGTTCGTTCGGTTTATTAGAGAAAAATAGATGAATTTATTTCACATCCACAATAACCTAATTGAATTTGACAAAAAAAGTGCGTTAATCTTATTAAATAAAAATGACAAAAATATTAATCGACATTATTTTATTGAATAGCATGTCGAGATTTTATACGAAAAAAAAAAACACTGAAAGAGAAAGAGGGGGTGAGAAAAATGAGAGGGAGGGAGAAGGCTTTCGTTTTTTTTTTGGTTAGTGTTGTATCACAGCCCATCAAAGTGAATGGATTATTCAATGTCTATAAGATTTTTAGGATAAGTTCGTATGAACAGACTCTGTATTCTTTGTAAGAAATAAGATGGTACATCAAGTTTCCTTGACGTACGAGAGTCATTCAATAAATAAGGTGAATTTTTCGGTATAAGGACTTCTACGAGGGTCATTCAATAAAGAAGGTGATTTTTTTGGTATAAGGACTTCTACGAGGGTCATTCAATAAATAAGGTGAATTTTTCGGTATAAGGACTTCTACGAGAGTCATTCAATAAATAAGGTGAATTTTTCGGTATAAGGACTTCTACGAGGGTCATTCAATAAATAAGGTGATTTTTTCGGTATAAGGACTTCTACGAGAGTCATTCAATAAATAAGGTGAGTTTTTTGGTATAAGGACTTCTACGAGGGTCATTCAATAAATAAGATAAATTCTTCAGCATAGGGACTTTTACGAGGGTCATTCAATAAATAAGGTGAATTTTTCGGTATAAGGATTTCTAATACAGATAGAAGCTTACTTTTTTATCTTTCAACTTAATCCCCCAGCAGTGTCACGCACTTTTCCTATCTGTGCACAAGCGTCCGTATTCCCTCAGTGTAAAAATATTTGGACTGATGTCTCAGCCAATCTCTCACAATACTTTTTACTTCATCGTCAATTTCAAACTTCGTGCCTCTAGTGAACACTTTCAAAGTGAAAGTCTGAAGGGGCAAGGTCTGAGCTGCAAGGGGGAGAGACACTGCTGGGACAAATTGACCCTCCTCTGTTTGTGCTCTGCAGTAAGCGTCTTTGGTACCCACCGGCAGCTGACCTCCGAGTAGGTAAGGTCATCATGGACAATTTTGTGTACTGTCTCAACAGATAGGCTCAAAGTCCTTGCAATGTCATCTACTGTCATCCTTCTGTCAGACTGAATGAGGTCATTGACTGATTCAGTCACCTCAGGAGACCTCACTTCTGTAGGCCTCCCAGGTATGTCTTCATCCTCAACACTGCTCTGTCCTTCTTTAAACAATTTAGCCCACTTGTAGACATTTTTTGGTTGAAACATGTGGCAGCATACACAGTTGACATTCTCCTATGAATTTCAACTGGTTTGCACCAAAAACTTGATAACTGACCTCTGTTCAATCCTGGTCCGCCATCTTTGTTAATCTTCAAAACTCTCAAAGTTTTTTCAAAAAAATTAAATCCCTTTGAAAAAGAAGTAAAGGAAAAAAATTTTAAAAAGTAAGCTTCTATCTGTATTAGTTCTTTTACAAAAAAATCACCTTATTTATTTAATGAGCCTCGTATTTATTCAAAGAGGATTCCTGTCGAGAGTTAAATGTTTTACTGGTAATTTACTGGTAATTTTTTTTTTCAAAAATGTACGCCTTGTATTTTTACTATCAAAATCTATTTTTATATTTTCATAGTGTATTGACCTCAGTTTGGGAATTAAATAGTTGCCAATAGATGGGGCACAAACAGGTGCTACCATCGCGGGATCAGGGTCGATTTGAGATTTTCTCTACTCGTTATATGCGCTATCTGTTTTAGTAGATAGCATTATTTTTTCTTGCATAAAGGGTTGCATAATTTTTTAAATATCATTGTTTAAGTTAAGATGTCAGAGTTATCTCTAGATATTTTTTGTAGTCGTTCTGGCAGCAATGACCGATTTTATTTATTTATTTTTCCTTTGAAGTTGTAGGAAACGGTTCCGGTTCAGGGAGGGTAGTCTTTCGGCTTGTTGACTCTGTATCGCTTTCTTTCTCTCTCCATCTTATATATATATATATATATATATATATACTGTTAAATATAAGTGACAATGTATGTCTATTTTGTTTAATCATGAGCCGTTCTAAACATCGTATTTTGGCTTTAATTTCAGGTGAAAATAAAGACAAAAATTCTCCAACATTTGGATAATTTTTTATTAAGTTGGTTCCAAGCTTTCGGCTCTCACGAGGACGTTAACATAACATCAGCCACGATCTGCGTTTGCTATTTGGTAACTGTTATCGTTGCTTAGCAAAGTTTTATGCCAACGCAAGACAAAATTGTCTTTGATGGTGGATGTTTTTAAGTGTCCATAGTGGTATTTGTAACGCTACACGTGTTTCAAGTCTAAAGATGACTCTCTTTACGCCAATAAACTTGTGACTGTACGTATTGAGATACATTTGTGTTTCTGATGACCAAGGTATCGTGTCAGAGTATTAAAAAGACGGCTGCATGAGAGTAAGTTGGAAAGAGAGAAGAACAAGATACAAGGGGTGAAAGTGACGGGAGTCAAGCTGCCAGGTCCGGATCGATTACATTGCAAGATTTTCTTTGGATTTTGTCGAAATCCCCGTGATGAATAGCAGTGGCGCCTGACCAGATGTGACAGCAGTATTCAATGGACGAGCGGAGGGTATATTTGTATATGTTCAAGGTGGATTCAAACAAAAAAGAAAAACTTCCTGGACCGACATAGTGACTCGACCTTCCTAGCAGGAAATTTAACTATTGATTCAATGTAGCCGTTCCACTTGAGGTCGGCTGAGAGAGTAAAGCTGAGGAGGCGCATTATATTGATTTCACAAAGACTAGCTTGATCCATGCAGACGTGTGGTAGAGAGATAGTCTATGGTAGTTAAAGGATATCAGATTTGTTTTGAAATCATTAAAATTTACGAGGTATCTCTTACCCCAGTCTACCACAGATTGGAGGTACTTTTCAAGATCAGCAACTTGGTTCGCTTTATCCGCCTCTGCATTTTTCTTATCGAAGAGGAAGTAAATGATAGTGTCGTCAGCATTAATGCCTCCTGGGATCTGCATACACAAGAGAGATTGTTGAAGATCAGAAAAGGCGTAGGTCCTAGGATAGAGTCCTGGGAGACACCACAGTTCATATGCTTATGTGAAAGCATATTTGTTCAATACAATCTTCATTATACGATTTGATAGGAATGACTGGATTAAATCAAACAAGCGTCTGGTTATACTATAGCCCTGTAGGTTGTGCAGAAGGCTATCTTGTCAAACTTTCACAAATGCTTTGGAGATATCTACAGGAACAGCTCGAGCTTCACCGTTCTTATTGAGAGCTTAGTATGTGTACTTTGTAATGGTCGTTAGCATATCAACGGTAGACCTGACAAAGCGGAAGCTATACTTGTTAGTCGGAAAATAGGCTGTGAGCCGTGAGATGGTGAACTACTTCTTCATTGATAATCTCCTCAGACAATAGAAGGGTCTGAGGGTTCTTCAGATTTCTTAACAACATATAGGAGGACATCCTGCAGGCAGAAAAGCAAGATTCAGAGAGGCAGCAGTTGTAGAGTTTGGAGAGGACAGAGGAAAATTCAGGGGTACATTTCTTCATGACGATGACTGGGATTCCGTTACCTCTGCTTACCTTATGGGGGTCAAGCTTTGCAACCATTTAAACCAGTGAGGGAATAATGTAAATGTCACTAAGTAAAATAATATTTTATTAATTTTAGGTGAAAAATTATAAATTTAACGAACAAAATACTCTCAACAGTATGAGCTTCACTGTTCTTATTGAGAGCCTGTTATATGTACTCTGTAATGGTCGTTAGTATATCAGCGGTAGACCTGGCGAAGCGGAAGAGATACTGGTTTGTCGGAAAATAGGAAGTAAGCCGTGAGATGTTGAACCATTTCAGTATTGATAATACCCTCGAACTTCTACTTTTATGTGCCATGTCCTTTCATGACTGAGGCGATCATGACTTTCCACATCTCCCTATCTCTGGTGGCTCTTAGCACGCTTTCTTCTGTTGCACCATGCAACGCTCGTTCCGTCATCAACTTGATCATGTCCTTCAAATATGTTATCCGCTAATTTTCCCTGTCTCTTTTCCCTCTATCTGGTCTGTTCGTATCAAGTTCTCCAAGCCTTCACATTGCATGTCCCAGGAACTTTAGTTGTCTCTTCCTAATGCTCAGTATTAATTTCCTTTTCGTTTCCATCCCTTCCATAAGCTCGCCATTGCTCACATGCTCGGTCCATGATATCTGCAGCATCATTCTGTAGAACCACATTTCAGCTGCTTCAATTTTGTCTTCATCTTTGATGATATTGTACCGCATTCACTGCCATATTGAAGAACTGACAATACATAGCAATCCAGTATTCTCTTCCTTGTTTCTAGCGAAATTGTCCTGTTTCTTCATACTTTGCTCAACTTCTGGCATGCTTCCTTCACCATGCCAATTCACCTTCGGATCTCAGTGTCGCACCTTCCGTCTTCTGTTAGAACACTTCCTAGGCATTTAAATTTCTGTACTTGCTTGATTTTAGAGGTCCTCACCTGTAATTGGCATTTTGGGCTGCCCTTTTTGCTAATGACCATACATTCGGTTTTCTTGCAGTTTAATAGTAGTCCTTTCTTATCACTCTCTTCAGCTACCTTCTATAGAAGGTCTTGTATTTTTCTTTCTGTGTCTGCTATCAGCACTGTATCATCTGCGTACTTTATATTGTTTAAACTGTCGCCTCCGATGACGAATCCTGACCAATCCTCGAACACTTAGCTGAAAATCGGTAAGGCGTCTGATAGGGCGATAATTAGAAGGCTTCTGCAAAATTCTAAAAATCAGGAACCTTAGAGAAGGTCATCAAGCAGACAGGAAAAAAAAGCGGAGAGGCAGTAGTTGTAAAACAAATTAAAAAAATAATTTAAATATTTATTTATATTTATTCTTTATTCTGGGAAAATCTTGGGAAGCAGTCAGAAAGTGTATGGAAAGTACGACACTGGTATCCGAAGCTGCATTGAAATGGCCAAGGACACATTACAAATGCTAACCAGAGTCCTGAGAGACAGAGGTTTCTCATTAGAAACAAAGAAAATGTGATTGCTATGTGATATCTATGCTTCTGTATGGAAGTGAATGCTGAACAAACATTATTTTCGTGAATACTGAAGATTTAACTAAATTCTAATTAAAATGGCCTCCTTTGCGCTGGGTACTCTGTCCTTCTGTATGGAAGTGAATGTTGAATGTTCTCATCAAGGATGAAAGATAGGCTTGGGGAAGCAGAAATGTGATTCTACAGAAAGATACTGACGATACCATGGACTGAGCAACGATGTCTTGTTGGAGAGGATGCAAACGAGAAGAAAACTCATACTTACCATCAGGATCAGACAGATGAGGTTACTGAGACACGTAATGAGGAAGAAAGGGCTGGAGAATTTAATACTCACAGAACCGATGGCAGTAAAGAGAGACAGGGGAGAGCAGCATAAGACATACTTCATAAGTCTAAGAAAATGGATGGTGGAGAGGGGCTTGGAAGAGATACCAAAAGGAAAATTATTGAGAGCGACAAGAGACAGGGCCAAGTGGAGGTCCATGATCGCCTACGTACTGAAGAGACACGGTATATCAAGAAGAAAAAGAATTTAGGCTATTGTCTCCACTTTTGCTGTTTTTAGCAGAATGTTTTGGCCGTAGTTGTTTTATTTTCTTATTTGTTTATATTTATTCATTTTAAATAATACTTATTTATTGTTTTATTTTAATTTGATGAATTATTCATGTATTTAACGAAAATGCAGGACCTTCTGCAGAAGGTAGCAAAAGAAACCGAGAAAAAAAACTGAGTATAAACTTTAAAAAAAACTGAATGTTTGATCATCATCAAAAAGAAGACCCCAAAATACCAACTACAGTTCGGAGAAGCTAAAAAGAAAAAGTTCACACTCCACCCACGTCTATTGAACAGGTGAAGAGGCTCATCTCTTGTTTCCTGTTTAGGATGTGGTTCCCGGCTTTTTCTTTTTTTTTCTTCCCAATCTTCTTTCACTTTTTTTCTTTTCTCATTTTTTGTTCTCAATTGGAGTAGATAGACTGAACTATCGCCCGGTTCACACTCCACCCACGTCTTTTAAACAGGTGAAGAGGCTCATCCCTTGTTCCTGTTTAGGATGTGGTTCCCGGCTTTTTTTTTTCTTCCCAATCTTCTTTCACTTTTTTTTCTTTTCTCATTTTTTGTTCTCAATTGGAGTAGATAGACTGAACTATCGCCCGGTTCACACTCCACCCACGTCTTTTGAACAGGTGCAGAGGCTCATCCCTTGTTTCCTGTTTAGGATGTGGTTCTCGGCTTTCTCTTTTCCAATCATTCTACTCTTAAGTAGCCCCATGCGCATCAGTGGCGTCGGCGCCTTGCTTGGGGTGATATGATTAAAAAAAAAAAAGAAAAATACACGTAAAGAAATTTAAATAACTGGGAAGTATTTTGACAGAGGATGAAAACATGGAGATCCAAAGCCGCATTGACATGGACAAGGACGCTATTCAAAAGCTAACCAGAGAATTAAAAGACAGGAAAATCTGATTAGAAACAAAGATTGCTACGTGATATCTATCCTTCTGTATGAAAGTGAATGCTGGATGATCTTATCAAAGATGAAGGAGAGGCCTGAGGCAGCAGAAATGTAGTTTTACAGAAAGATGCAGAAGATACCATTGACAGTGCACGTGTGTAACGATGAGGTGTTGGAAACGATGCTACTGAGAAGAAAACTGATACTAAATATCAGGAAGAGACAAATGAGGTTCCTGGGACACGCAATAAAATAATAGATAGATGGCGGAATAGACTTTAGGAAAAAAACAGAAGCAAAAAATTGTTGAGCTACAAAGGACATGAAATTGTGGAGAGGCATGAAGATCATTTAATCAGAGCGCTGACTTGCGCTACACCTATCCCCTTGTGTGGCAGCAAATGACGAGCAATTGACTTACAGTTGTAGAAGTGACGATAATTATTTTCTGTGCAAGAAAACTGAATACCTGGTGATCAGCAAAAAAGGAGCACAGTATGACAACTGCAAGTCGGAGAATTAAAAAAAAATAAAGAAAATATTAAAATAACTGGGAAGTATTTTGACAGAGAATGAAAAGTGCTACATGGAGATCCAAAGACGCATTGCCAAGGACTCTTTTCAGAAGGTAACAAGAGTACTAAAAGAGAGGAAATCTCATTAGAAACAAAGAAAAAAGTGTTTGACTGCTATGGGATATCTGTCCTTCTGTATGTCAGCGAACGTTGGATGATATCTTCAAGAATGAAGGAGTGGCTCGAGTTTGTTAAAATGTGGTTCTATAGAAGGATGATGAGAACAGCACGTACCGAGCACGTGATCAACAGCGAGGTATTGATGGGGATACAAACGAGAAGAAAACTCATACTTAATATGATAATAAGACAGCTGAGGAATGAGGGCTTAGAGAATATGATACCCACGGGACGGAGACATGGAAAGAGAGATAAGGTTAAGCAGCGCAAGACATGATTGATGGACTTGTGCAAATGGATAGCAGAGTAGGGTTTGGGAGAGATACCAAGAAGAAAAATAGTAAGAACCACAAGGGACAGGGGCGATTGGAAGTCCATGATCGTCTACCTCCTAAAGGGACACGACAGATGAAGAAGACAAAAATATAATGCCTAGTTGCAGCATTGTAATTATAAACACAGTATAGAGAGCAATGTTTGTAAATCTCAACTAAATATGTTAGCGATAAGTAAAATACTAAATCCTTTGTGGATTCCAACAGGCACCAGGTGGTATTTAAATTTGCCCGAGATAAAGATAAAAAAACGAATATTATTTTGAGACGAAGGTGTAGCAAACGTTTGACTTAGTAAATTGAATTTCCATTACAGCGTATTTGTTTTGGCGGGAAAGTTTGAACAAGAAAATGGGTTTGAAAATTCAAGGAATCAAGACACTGTATATCCTCACCTATTCACCACTGATATGTCGAATCGCAGTAACGGAGTATGACATTTTTCAATTTCGGTATTCACTTCCATGATTAAATTAGTTGATTTAAACTTTCCCGATTCCCACCATCTTCTGTCTGAGAAGCCATTGGCCAAAACGTGTGTGTCGTTTATTATGTTAAATAACATTTTTTATTACATTTTCTATTTTATACTGAACAACTTACTCATCTTGTTAAAACTTTCCTTCGCTTATTTAATATATATATATATATATATATATATATATATGCGTGTGCGTGTTCAATATTTTCCTAACAGAATTTCTAAAAAGTTTGTCGTTCCATTTATTAATGAAAAAAAAATTCTATATAAGTTTTATTGAAGAGCAAGTGAATTTGGCTATAAGTTTATTTACGTTATGATTTAAAAAATGGATTAAAAACTTATTTCATTTAATATTTTTTCATTTTACTCAGCCTTAATTTAATGTCTTCTCAGACGCCATATAATTCTGGCTTCTGACAACTTTTGATATGGTAGTGTTGGACGAGCTGTGCTGTGTAATGACGAGTCGCCTCCGTATAAAAAGTAGAGAGTAGAGTTCGAATTCCAATCGGTTTCGTTTTATTCACTATTAAGACTGTTTTAATAATCATTTTACCCCTGTAGAAATCAAATAACTTACCTGTCAACATTGCTGTCTCCTTTTGTCTCCCTGTAGTAAGGTGAACATTCAAGAGTGTGAGACTTACCTTCCTGATGTTTCCAACTAGCGTCCAGTTGGCAGACAAAAATAAACAGGGTTGTAACTGAATACATGCCCCTATGTGGCTCAAAGACAAATGGTAAATATTGTGCTGAATATGTATGGAGCTCAATGTACACACTGAAATTATCAGCCAATCAATGCTTACAGAATAGACTTGCCTGTAACAGAATGGAATCTCCCAGGTTATTATTTAAATCACCTACCAATTTGCCTTGGTAGTTTTTGGTCCGTCAGACCCAACTTCAATTCTAGTTGAGTACTGGCTGGTTCTTCCACAAGATTTTTAAAACCCCAAGCAAGGAAATGAAGTCACTAAAAAGCGAATGGTTACAAAGTGTTAGAGAATATGAGAAAATGTACTGTTACGGTAGAGAGAACAAAAAAAAAATAAGAATTATAATGATAGAATATAACGACTGACATTGTATTTACATTTTTTAATATCAAAGTTGACTTGGAAGCAATTCGTTGTCACCGGCCAACAGGAGAACTGAAAGCCGGTGGGCCTTGATGCATGTGATACGCAGGTTGCGAGCGAGTTAAAAGAGAACAAAAACTTTGGTTTAATGAATATATAAACAATCGTACAATCGTTTTATCGAGGGATTTGCTAGGCAGCAGAAAATGATGAGACGCCTTCAGGAATCAGTGCAGGTGCAAGTGTCGCGTGACCCTATCTTCCAACTCAATCATACAGTGCCCTTTGGAGTAGGTAGATCTATCTATCGCCCGGTTCACACTCCACCCATGTCTATTGAACAGGTTAAGAAGCTCATCCCTTGTTCCCTGGTTAGGATGTGGTTTCCGGCTTTCTCTTTTCCAATCCTTTCACTATTACGTAGCCCCCTGAACATCAGTGATGTTACCGCCTTGCTCGGGGTGATACGATTAAAAAAGATATCTCAATTTTCATTAGTTAGTGTTCAGGTAAAATACAATGTCACTGAGTGAATAAAATGCAATAATGGATCATCTAAACTTATTTATAAATGGAACTTTGTGTGTGTATGTGCCTATGTGTGTGTGTGTGTGTGTGTGTGTGTCCGTTACCTATAGACACCAAAACGGCTGAACCGATTTTCTTGAAAATTTACACAGTTGTACTATAAGCGTCTGCGAGTGTTCTTAGCTAGGTTTTGTGTCAAGGTACTCCCGAAAAAACCGATAATCGAAAAATCGGATTATAGAAAAAGTGGTCCGATTTTACTCAAATTTGATACACTAATAGACAAAGACATAAGAAACGATATTCAGAATTTTCAAGGTTTCAGTTCTTACAATAGTGCAGAAAATCGATAATATATATTTATAAAAGGCAAGATGTTTGTGTGTGTGTCTGTTTATCTGCCTGTATGTCTGTATTTTTTCACCCCTTTTATTTTAGTTTTTGCTTCGGGTTTTGCCTTAAGTAGGTATAATTGTAGTGTCAGCCATGTTACCATTTACTCAGAGGACATATTTAGCCTTCAAAATTCAATTTACGACGAAAAAACTTATTTGATATCGATAGCAGGAAATCCAAATTTGACTTACATCCATTCATTTTTCTTTCAGTCTAGGGTTTCGCTTTAACTGGAAACAACTATTTCTTTTTAGTCTTTCGTGTCAACGTCCAAAAAGTCTGAGCTCCAGGACCATGGGTTAGTTTTAAAGTTTTCATTACATCCGAGCAACACCGGGCTATACTGCTAGTTGAATATAAATGCAGTGTATATAATTAAAAATTAAAATAGGTCTTAATTAGATCATTCAATTGCCCCTCTTTGGGTTAACTCTCACAACAGACATGAAGTGGAATGTCTATATCGAATTCATAGCTAAATCTGCTGCTAAGAGAGTCGGTTCTCTGTGTCGGGCCATCTTGTACATGTAGAAATCTACCACCCGCCCGTGGATATCACCTAGTGATACTTTAAATAATCCAACGGAGAATACGTAATATGATCGATCCCGACTTGGCAGCTCAGATACAGTTACATTCTTACAGGCACGATGTGGCTTCCCTGTGTCTTTCCTACAAATACTTTCACTCCTTATGTTTGAGTATTGGGTAAGTGTGTGTGCGTGTTTACGTATGGTTATTTCTGTGCGTTAAACTGTCATTATCCAATTGCTCTTTATTTTGAGTTTTAAACGAATAATAAAATGTGTGAGCTTTTGGATACAATAGCAAAAAAAAAAAAAGAAAAAAAAAAGAGGTGAAATTACAATAAAAATAAAAATACTACTCTCTGGGGGAATTAGAACCAGGTGAGTGAGTTTTGTTTAACGGTCTATCAAACTCTGTGGGTTATTTAATGTCAACATTTCGGCTTCTGCTCCGATGAACTTAGATCACTGGTGCCCCCTTTATATGAATTTACTCGATCCACAAGATTAGCAAATAGGTCCCACCTATTTACTGTGAAATCAATAAGATGTAAACGCAAATTCCACTCCATCAGCTTCGTTTCTCGCACTTTCCGCCTGTGGAATTCCCTTCCGTTTACTTGCTTCCTCAACAGCTACAATCTCCAACTATCTAAATGTAAACTCAATAGTCATCTCTATCATCTAACTAGCCTGCACGCTCTCTCTCATGTTCCTTTCTCCGTCCAGTCCACTCTTATCAGTATTCACATCCTTCTCTTACCCACTTCCTGACACACCCTATAATTTGTTACTCTTTCTCATAACTTTCCTCCTATGTAACCCCCTGCAAAACAGTGGCAGTAAAATGCCTTGTTTGGGGCGATATGATTATAAAAAATTCTATACTATTATAATGTGATTATAAAGTGGAGAATCAATTCTACATTACAATCAATATATAAACTGATCCCTCACTTTATTTCCACATTTATCCTCCTCTTACCCACTTCCTGACACCCCCTATAATATGTCACTCTTTCTCATAACTTTCCTCTTATGAAACCCCCTGCAAAACACTGCCAGAAAAATGCCTTGCTTGGATTGATATGATTATAAAAACAAACAAAAAAAAATCTGAAAATTTTGTTTTAACGGAATTAAAAACAAATGATTTCTGATCGTTTTAGAATCGGTTGTGACTAAAAATATGCAACCATTTTACTGTGAAATTAACAAAATGTAAACGTAAATTCTACTCCAGCAGCATCTTTTCTCGCACTTTCCACCTCAACAGCTACAATCTCTAAGAATTTGAATATAAAGTGAGTCGTCATCTCTTATCTCACTAACCTGCATCGTTTTTCTCGTGCTTCTTTCTCTGTTTACTCTCATCAATATTCTCATCCTTCTATTACCCATTTCCTGACACCCCCTATAACCTATCACTCTTTCTCATGACTTTCCTCCTATGTAACCATCTGCGCACTAGTGACAGTTAACTGACTTGCTTGGAGGGGTTATGATTATAAAAATACATAAATTAATAAAAAAAATAAAACAACCACAATTTGCGGAAGTTTTTAGAATCAACCAGAAATTTTTCTTGATATAAAGTTGAATAATTTTAAGACATTCAACATTATGGATAAGAAATAATAAATTTTGTATAGTATAAAGAACACACTGGTTTGAGAGAGAGAAAAAAATCTCCAAAATGACATGAAAATACAAACAAAAAAAAGAAATATTCCTTTAATAGTCAGCGTTTTTTAGTTCAATTGTTAAGGAGACGGCAATCTAAACAAACTAAGGTACGTAGATGATACAGTGCTAATAGCAGACATAGAAAGGAAACTACAAGACCTGCTACAGAAGGTAGCTGAAGAGAGTGATAAGAAAGGACTACAAATAAACTGCAAGAAAACCGAATGCATGGTCATCAGTAACAAAGGCAGCCCAATATGCCAAATACAGGTCGGAGATACTAAAATCAAGCAGCTACAAAAATTGAAATGCCTAGAAAACCTTCCAACAGAAGACGGAAAGTGCGACACAGAGATCCGAAGGTGAAATGGCATGGCGAAGGAAACATTCCAGAAGTTGAGTGAAGTATTAAGAAACAGGACAATATCGCTAGAAACAAAGAAGAGAGTACTAGATTGCTATGTGTTGTCAGTTCTTCAATATGGCAGTGAATGATGGACAATATCATCAAAGATGAAGGAAAAAGTTGAAGCAACTGAAATGTGGTTCTAGAGAAGGATGCTGCGAATATCATGGATCGAGCATGTAAGCAATGATGAGGTTTTGAAAATGATGGAAACGAAAAGGATATTAATACTGAGCATCAGGAAGAGACAGCTGAAGTTCCTGGGATATGCAATGAGGAAGGTGGGTTTGGAGAACCTGATACTAACAGGCCAGATAAAGGGAAAAAGAGATAGAGGAAAGCAATGGATAACATATTTAAAGGATCTAATCAGGTGGATGATGGAACGAGGGTTGCATGGTGCAATAGAAGAAAGTGTGCCAAGAGCCTCCAGGGAAAGGGAGACATGGAAAGTCAGGATCGCCTACGTCCTGAAGGGACAGGGCACATAGAAAAAGAATAAGAAATGCAGTTAGAATAAATAAAATTTTGATTAAGTAGTGAAGATCGCAACGCAGTACATGTTTCCCCCCACCACCACAATCATCTTTGGCCATCCCGTTTGGAGGGTTGGTAATATTATTCATCGGCCCTCTATCAATGGTAGTGAATGACAGAAAATCTCCTCAGATAATTGGTGGAGCTGAGGCTGAGGATAGGGATGTAGCCATACCTTTACCAGGGGTGCGTAAATAAATGTAATGAACCCGACTTGAGTTTAAACTCGGAACAAAAATAAAAATAATTTTATAGCGATTATGGCTAGTTTGTTTTTTTTTGTTATTTTAGAGAAAATTATAGACACATCAGCAAATAACTCTGAACGTCTTCCCAAAAGCTGAAATATTATCTTATTCCATAACATCTAAGTATCTAAACTTATTTATAAATAGATCTTTGTCTGTGTGAGTGTCTGTGTGTGTGTCCATTACCTATAGACTCCGAAACGGCTGAACCGATTTTCTTGAAAATTTACGCAATTGTACTATAAGAGTCTGCGAATGTTCTTAGCTAGGTTTTGTGTCGAGGTACCCCTGATAAATATCGATAATCGAAAAAATTGTGTTCTAGAAGGAGTGGTCCGATTTTAATCAAATTTGATACACTCATAGGCAAAGACATAAGAAACGATATTCAGAAGTTTCAAGGTTGCAGTTCTTACAATAGTGCAGAAAATCGATAATATATATATATATATATATTAAAGGCAAGATGTGTGTGTGTATATGTGTGTGTGTGTGTGTGTGTGTGTGTGTGTGTGTGTGTGTGTGTGTGTGTGTGTGTGCGTGTTTGTGTGTTTATCTGCCTGTATGTCAGCATTTTTTTGAGCGCTTTTATTTTAGTCTTTGCTTCGGGTTTGGCTCTCAGTAGGCATAATTATAGTTCTTAGTCTCAGCCATGATACCATTTACTCAGAAGACGTATTTAGCCTTCAAAATTCAGTTTACGATGAAAAAAACTTATTTGATATCGATAGCAGGAAATCAAAATTTGACTTCCATCCATTCATTTTTCTTTCAGTCTACGGTTTCGCTTTAACTGGAAACAACTATTGCTTTTTAGTCTTTCGTGCCAACGTCCAAAGTGTCTGAGCTCCAGGAACATGGGTTAGTTTTAAAGTTTTCATTACACCCAAGCAAGCTTAAAGAGAGGTAACTCATGATTTTCAATCGAGGCATTACTACGCAAGGAATAAGAATGATATGCCCCAGGGATTTTAATAAAGGATTCATTTCGAAATTCCTAGCACCCGAAAAAGGCCGGAACGTACAACAGCAGAACTGTCGTACAAATGGCAAGAAGGATGAGGACAATAGTCCGATTAATGTAAATATTGTAAATACTACTTCATCTAAGAACTATAGACAAAAAATACGATTTCAAAATAAATCCTTCAAATATTAAATACGGAAATTTCAAAAATTATGTTTTCATTTCATGAACTAGAATACCTACAGCAAAGAAATATCTTTAGAATTAGACAGACTACTCAAGAAAGAAGTAAGCACTAACTAAACAAAGATGGTAGATTTTTTTTTAATCATTTCACACCGAGCAAGGCGAAAACGCCACTGATGTGCAGGGGGCTACATAAATGTAAAAAGATTAATTAGAAAAGAGTGAGGAGTACAAGCTAGTTAGAAAGGAACAATAGAAAGCTGAGAAAGCAGGTGCGATGACAGATACATAGGTGGCGAGAAAGGGAAGGTTATACAGGGGAGGGGAGAGAGCTAGAGGCCAGTGGTTAGTAGATGAGTATTAACTTTGCATTTAAATTTCTGGAGGTTGTAGCCGTCAGGAAAGCAAGAATACGGGAGTGAGTTCCACAGGCGGGAAGTGCGAGAGAAGAAGCTGCAGGAGTAGAATTGTCGTCTGCATTTGGCTAACCTGACTCTGAATGGGTGGGACCCAGTTGCCAGTCTGGTTGCACGAGTAAACACCTGTTGAGGAGGCATCAGTGACTTAAGCTCGTCCGAGCAGAAGCCATGAAAGTATTTATAGAACAGACAAAGGGAGGCCACATTTCGACGATGGGAAATTGGCTGCAGTCGAGTCGCCAGATCAGTACCTATCACATTACAGACTCTCCTTTGGAGCTTGACAAGAACACTGAGGAGAACGGCAAGGGCACCTGACCATAAATGGCAGCAGTACTCCATGCACGGACGGATGGTTGACTTGTATATATGCAGGATGGATTCAGGTGGAAAAAACATCCTGGATCGACATAGTGACCCAATCTTCTTAGCAGTAGATTTTGCTATGGATTCAATATAGTGCTATGGATTCAATATAGTTAATTTTCGAAAATTATCACGCGTATGAAGAATCCACATCTATTTATAAAAATGTAATTCGCAGCAACCTAATACTTCTTACTTTTGTCGTGTGCCTTCAGGACAGTAATGATCATGACTTCAATATTTCCCGTCCTTTGTAGCTCTCAATAAATTTTGTCTGCTTGGTATCTTCTATAAACCGTGTTCTCCAATACATTTACGCAAACTCACAAGGTAGAGTGTGTGTTGTTTTCAATCTGTCCTTTGTGTATCAAATTTTCTAAGCCTCCTTTCTAATTATGTGCCACTGTCCAATGTCAAGTATAAATGTTCTTATTTTATTTTCTATTTTCTCTAAAACTTAATCGTTGCTCACATTTTTAGCCTATGGTACCCTCAGCATCCTCCTGTAGGATTCCAAGTTTTTTCTTTTGAGGCATTTCTTTCTTAAATTGTCCAGCATTCACTGTAATCCTCATCTTTATTTTCATTATTGTGACGTTTCGACCGTTTTACGCTCCGGCTTTCTTCAGGTGCTAGGAATTTTCCGAGGGTTCGGTTCGAAACTCCTGAAGACAGAAACGTGGAAAATAGTCTGAACAATATCAGTCAGTTAAGTGTCATATGTGATACACGCTTTGGACGATCATGTCTCGAAAGAGACATGACTGACTGGGCAGAAGATTATCCCGCAGTAGGTAGCCATTTCTTTCTGCGGTAGATTGTTTGCCAGCCAAACCTATAGAACCCAGTCTGTTCTGTTATTTAACCCATAACTGAAAGGAAGAGACGGATTAATACATTTCCCAAGGGTATTTGCGCATAATTGAATGCAATGAATTCAACTGGAATTTGAACTCGGCTCCCCGATTTCTCGTTCCGAGCCGATATCCACTATACCACAACGCACATCTATCTGGAATACAACTGGCTTTTTCGACTCACTTGGATATCGTTTTTAAGGCCTCTGGCTCACTTAATTTGTGTTACCGGAGATGCATTATCTAATCCTTAACAACATCTGTTGTTTTTCTCTTCCGACCACATTCTTTTTTAGGTTTTGTACTGATAGATTGAGTTTCATTCTTCGCTTTGAAGACACGACTGACAGTTAAAAGGCCGACACCAACAATATCCGCGATCTCTCTGTAAGGCTTGCCAGTGTATTAGTGCTGCTTACAATTTTCGCTTCCATGGAGTAACTTCCATCGGAAACGATGGCCGAGAGAGAACTAATCGACTCTCGAGACAACAGTGTCTGAGAGTGATAAAAATCTTATTCAATTACTGATAACGCAATATTTTACAAGGCCAAAAAACATTCATCATACTCCACAAAAATAGATCCATATTACTGAACATCACAAGGGTATGTTAGAATACAGGCGTTCAAACACTGTTTCTGAGGGTGGATAAACAAAGGGAAAACTAAAAAAGATAGTGAATTGGATTCAACTCGATCTGTGAAAGGGACATTTCTGAAATTATGTATACGTAAAGAAATAAAATAAAAGTGTTACAGGAACGCAATTGTGGAAAGAAAGACGTGAAATGAAGAAAACAAAGAGAAAGAAGAAAGTAATAAGAAAGAGAAGGGGAAGGGAAAAGAAGAAAAAGAAAAAGTGAAAAATGTGAAATGTGTTTTGGATACGCATACACATATAAAAACTGTAATGATCAATTACAAAAACACGTGAAATTGATTTGAGATAAAAACGTATTTATTCGACCACAAACAATTACGTCGATTCGTTTTTAAAATACAAAATACGTGACCAATATGGTATCAATAGCAAGTCCCGCCAACACCATTGAAGCAGTGTGGGCGATTCGTCGATTTTTTTTTCTCTTCCCTCGACCCTGGAGTGAAACACTTGTTTAATTTTATTATACAACAAAGGGTTTATTTGTCTTTCATCCGGATAATAAATAGCTGGAAAAAGAGTAATCATTAACAAAAAGCAAAACAAACGTTAAATTCTCTGTCAATATAGAAAGTAAAAAATATGAAAACCAATGACAGGAAGGTAATGCCACACAATGAAAAAGTAAATTTAAACAGAAAAAATTATTTTTGTATCATTCTAATCAATAAATGTGATTATTATTCTTATTTTTTTTCATTTTGTCTGGTTTCAAGCGTCAATTACCTTTTCGTGGCGTTTCAGACGCACGTATAATGTCAGTAAGGTCATGATCATAATTAATCATGTAAAGTGTCTCTGATATATTGTAGCAGAAAAGAAATAAATTAAAATCATCTTCTTCACTTTTACAAAAAAAAAACACAATGACGTGTGAAATCCTGGTTTTCCCAAAAAAGAAAAAGAAAAAAGGATTAGAAAAATAGAAAAAGGATTGACCATCTGCTTAACAAAAAAGTCAAAACCAGATTTCGCAAGTAGGTGTTAAAATGATTTTTGACCAATGGGAGCGATTTGTAAGACTTGAAAAAAATTAGCGATCCAGTCTGAAATTCAAAATGACATATAAAAGTTTTCGCAGCGTCAGAAACTCAGATGGGAGAAGCGAAACAGAGACACACATCTAAAATGTAACTTCCACTTCAAGCGACTCGGACATTGTCCTCTTTCACTTTCTCCTTATCTCTTTCAACAATTAGCACTGCAAACATTTTGTACGAACTCTTGATACCCTTAACTTTCTCTTGAACATTAATTTCTACGAATTCTCGTTATTTCTCCTTTTAATAAATTTCTATTTTAACATTCAAAATGTATCTTCTATTTTCCACTCTTCTGCACTAATCCACACATTCCAACTGATTACCAACCTTCCGATGATGAAAAACCTTCTGATGATAATTCTGCATAAAAATCGTAAGCTGTAGAAAGTTCGGTTATGTATGACACAAGACCGAATTAAAAAAAACATTAACCAGCTCCCTATGCTGAAATATCATATCAGGTTATCACTCATTAAATAGCGCATTTTGAGGTTAGTCCTTGATACAGTCGTCTAACGAAGAAACTTCATTAAGACATGAAAATATTCTTGGCTTATTCCTGTTTCCTTTTCTTTCCAGATAATTATTCTTTCAATAAGTTGTTAATCATAAGCCCAACGAAAATGATTCCAATGAAACAACATCGAGTAATCTTATATTATGAATACAAACTGGTAAAAAGAAACAACTTTTTGCATCGAATGATGACAATGCGCTAAAAAATGGAAGCCCTTTGACAACAAGAGACTAGACTACCTATTTAGCAATATTGTGAAGAAATTGAGAGTATGGACCAGAAAATTGAAAGAGAAACATCCTAGTCTTGTGAATAAAGGATAGCCGAATTGGCAGCTCGGCTACAGTCGCTATGTCACCGGCGTGACTTGGTTTCCCTGTGCCTCTTCTATAAATACTTTCACGGCTTCTCTTCCAATGCACTTAGATCACTGGTACCTCCTAGGTATGAATTTACACTAGCTACTAGATTAGCAACTAGGTCGCACCCTTTTACAGTGAAACCAATAAAATGTAACAGCAATTTCTACTCTAACAACTTCTTTTATGGAACCTCCCGCCTGTAGAATTCTCTTCTATATACTTGCTTCCCAAGCAGCTACAATCTCCAGGAATTTAAATGTAAGTTCAACAGACATCTCTTAGCTCACTAACTGGCATCCATTCTTTCAAGCTCTTTTTTCATCAACTCTACCCCCAACCACGGTATTCTCATCCGTCTATTACCCTCCTCCTGACATTTCACATAACTAACCCCTCTTATTACTTTCCACCATGTAACCCCCTGCGCAACAGTGGAAGTAGAATGCCTTGCTTGGGGTGAGATGATTTTTAAAAAAAAGGGATGCACGACAACGCACGGCGCGCACTTCTCAATCAAATGTCAAAAACTCAATGGATTGAGTTGCGAAATTTTGATTGATCCTCCATATAATTCTGATATCTCTTCTGATTATCACATGTTTAAGCATATTGAGTTTTTCACACAAAACAAATCAAAGGACGAAGTAATCGAAACATTTTAACTATTCGTCAGTTCAACGGATGAGAAGTTTTACAAAAGATACGAACAAGAATTTAGAGGCATTTTGGAGAAGACTTATTTATCAACAGGGTGCCTATTTCGACTGAATAAATTAATTATTAAACATTTAAAAATCGTTTCCTCCCATGTGCGTCATTTCGTGCCTGACAACGTAATACATATATATATATATATATATATATAAAAATCGAGTTGAAGAGGCATTTATTTTAATATAAACAGTGCTTGATATAAAAAAAATTTATAGAGTTTAATATAATCATATAGTGATTAATTTGTTGTACATTGAGACACGGAAATTTCTATGTTTTGATTCACTTCATTAGGAAATGTCTTATCTTGGTTGTACAAATGATTTACATTTAAATACAAAAACCTTTGGTTTGCTGTTTATGTATGTGGGAAGATATAAAATTTATATGTGTGTTTCTTTTAACAAATCATTTTACTCCAGCAATACAGGATTTTAATATAATTTTAGATTGTAAATTCTCTTACAACTGTAAAAATCGGATGATAGGGTTTACTGGAATGTATATGTATATATATATATATATATATATATATATATATATATATATATATGCGGTGTGGATATAGAAGAATCCAAAAGAGTATCCTGTAAATAAAATGGTAGGATAACTTTCTAGGAGAGCTCTAAATATATATATAAATACATATCATCATTTATCCATCACACCCATATGATGCGTAGGGCAGCAACTTTTTGTTGTTGGAACAAACTGTTTTTTACGGGGCAGGGTTGTTAGCCCTGCACCCAACCCTGGAAGACAGGTGGATCATTCTTGGTTCTTACGTTTACAGCACCTAGTATTCCCAAATGGTCACCCTAACCGGGCTCGATGTTGCTTAACTTCGGTGATCGGACGGGAACCGGTGTATTCAACACGATATAGCCGTAGACCAATGAATACGTATAGACCAAATATATTTAAAAATTAAGACAGCTGAAGATGGTTGGCCTGAAAATCAGCCCTTACTGTCACTTAACCATGGAATAACGTGTTTGTCTTAATATTTACATACATACATACATACATACATACATACATACATACATACATACATATATATATATATATATATATATATATATATATATATATATATATATTGTGTATTTTGGCAGCATTTTTTCATTAATAAAGGATTAATTGAATAATATAGACAAGTTCTGTCTATTTATTTTGTGTATGATCCTTTCGTATGATCTGATTAGCATGATAGTGTCATGGAAAGACGACAGGAAAAAATCAACAATTATTTCGATTTCTTGTCGTCTTTCCATGACAACACTATCAAGCTAATCAGATCATATGAATGGATCTTACACAAAATAGACAGAACTTGTCTATATTATTCAATGAAACCTGTATTAATATATATATATATATATATATATATATATATATAATGTTGATCCACGTATACTGTCTTAATATATATAGGAGAAAATAACTGAACTGAAAAGTTGAAAGTTTATTATAATTTTTGGCAGTATTTATGTATTTCTATTATTATATATATATATATATTTGATATTTCAAATCGGCCTCGGCCTTTCATCAGAAACAAATGATTTTAAAATTTAAACTAGGAACGTCCTTCGTGAGGAGCGTCTTTCGCGAGATGTTTACATCATGTGACGTAGAAAGCGATAGAGTTTTTGGATATTTTTATAAACGTAAACCTAACTGTGATAATACTTTTAAATGTTGTTTATATGTTAATATAAATATATATATGTTATATACATGTATATGTTATATATATATATATATATATATATATATATATATATATTTCTTTCGTTTTATTTTTATATTTCTTTCTGTTTTGTTTTATTTTGTTCTATTTTGTTTTCGTTTTATTTTTATATTTATTTTTATATTTCTTTCTTCCGTGTTGCTTAAACTTAGGTCGATTTAACACGGCTGTCTGTTAATTTTTAGTTACATTCTCCCTTTTTTTTGCGAACCCAGACGATGTCAATTTTTTTTCTTTTCTTATTTATTTGATCTTATTCTATCTTTTTCTTTTTCTTTTTCGTTTTCTTTTTCTTTTTCTTTTTCTTTCCCTTTATTTTTATTTTTATTTTATTTATTTTATTTTATTTTTATTTTATTTTATTTTATTTTATTATTTATTTATTTTTTAATTTCTTTGCAATCTATTTAAAAAGGAAAAGTAGACTAATTTTTCTCCAGTTTCTGAAAGGTTTTTTCTGTTGCTGAGGTGATGTGTCGTCCCCCGTGGGGATCTTCATATCGAAATTGCCATTCAACATCTTTGAATTAATCCTTTTTTAATATATATTTGCTCTGTAATATTTTATTACATGGAGCTCTCTTCCTGTATCATTTTTTAATATTAAAATAAATTTTTAATATTAATTAGGATCGGGTTTTTTGGAATTTACCTTCCTGCTTTTTTCCCTTGGATTGAAGTATCTGAATTAAAATATATATATATATATATATATATATATATATATATATATATATATATATATATTGTGTTAGAATACATGAACATTTTTCAAAACAAATGTGATGAGAAGGGATTTAAGAAAGAAATGCCTCAAATGGTTTCATGAAATGTCAAGATTACTTCATTATCAGTCACAAGAACGATTGTGGTCATAGGGTCGCAGTACAAACATCTGGCCAAGTTTAACAAAGAGCAGATGCGCATATACAATCATTTTTATTGATTTGGTAAATATCGAATTATTAATATATTTTGACATTCGAACTCTAGTTTTCATTGATTGTTATAAATTTTATTATCAAAAGAAAAGTTCAGTTTTGATTTATTCATTTTCTACAGCAATGGTTTAATAATATAAGTCTAACTATTTAATCTATATCTCGGGGTAGAAGTAGTTTTATACTTTTACCAAAGCTATTTTCACGCAAGTGAATATAACGAACCTAAACTGAATTATAACTCGGCTCCTGGATTAAAAATTAAGAGCCATTATTCATTGCACCATCCGCACACTATCATTTCCAGTACATGGTTTTCCTGAGTGGTAACCAGTGTAGGTACTTATTAGACTCGTCGTTAATTAATTCTGCTGATTGATTGTTTCAACAGGATGTGGTCATATGCCTTCGATGTTTGAGTTAAGGAACTAAGCCTTACCGTATCTTCCGACCTCACGTGGAATCATTACATTGAGTCAATATCTAAATTCATTGCTAGAAAGGTTGGGTCACTGTATTGGGCCAGGAAGTTTTTTTCCGCCTGAATCCATCTTGCACATATACAAATCAATCATCCATGCATAGAATATTACTGTCATATACGGTCAGGCGCCCCTGCTGTTCATCTAAGTGTTCTCGACAGGTTCCAAAGGAGAATCTGTAATGTGATAGGTCCCGAATTGGCAGCTCGACTCCAGCCACTTTCTCACTGGCGGGTTGTGGCTTCCCTCTGTCTATTCTACAAATATTTTCATGGCTTCTGCTCTGACGAACTTAAATCACTGGTTTCCCAGCCACAAGAATTTACTGGCAACAAGGTCCCATCCATTTACAATTAGATTAACCAGATGCATCCGACAATTCTACTTCAGCTGCTTCTTTTCTCGCATTTTCCGCTTGTGAAACTCCCTTCCCTATATTCGCTTTCCTGACGGTTACAACCTCCAGGAATTTAAATGCGATGTCAATACCTATCTATTATCCACTTGACTCCAGTTCTTTCTACATCACACCGTATATCTTGTTCTTTTCCCTTCTCTCTACCTTCGCAATTGTCTTCACACTTGTTTTCCCATCCTTCTCTTGCCCTTTCTCGGACACCCCTGTAATTGGTTCGTCTTCCTCTTTACTCTCCTCCTGTCTAAGGTTTTACTCATATGTATCCCTCTCCGCATCAGTGGCGGTACCGACTTTCTTGGGTTGAAAAGATTTTAAAAAATTCACTTATGCGAACAATTGTTGTAATATTTTTTTATGGGTGTTATTATTATAAACGCAGTTTCTACCCTCTGGTCATCTTCAGAGGAAAATTATTGTGCTTTTTTGGGGATATCGATATGTTAATATTTAGTGTGATGGATTAGAATGGGGATTAGGAAAGCCGCGTTCGAATTCCAGTTGGTTTTGTTATATACTTACAAGCAAATTACTTTTTGAAAGGTAATAATCCACCACCTCGAAATCAGCGGTGTTGAACAGCAGGAAAACGGGATCCTATAGCATTGGTTGGCAACCATTATACAATAGAAAGAAAGAGTATCCTAATGTGGGGAAATCTTCGGTCTAGTCAGTCCTGAATCGATATAGACATGTTCGCTCAACTGACCGATACATTGATACTTCTTCTTCTATATGACGTTTTCCTTCTGAACATAGGTGATCATAGCTTCCATCTCACTCTATCTTTACCGGCTCTTAGAAAGCTTTCTCTTGTTAGACCCACCCGAACCCCGCTCTGCGATACATTTGCTCAAGCCCATCAAGTATGTTACACGTTTTTTCTCTGTCTCTCTTTTCCTCTGTCTGACTTGTGAGTATCAGATTCTCCAATTCCTCATTCTTCATTGCATATCCCAGGAACTTTAGCTGTATTTCCTAATGTTAATTATTTGTTTTGTTTTCGTCTTCAACATCTCCAAAACATCACTGTTGTTCATCTGCTTGGCCCATGGTATTTTCTCCATCCTTCTGTAGAACCATGTTTCAGTCTCTTCTTCATCTTTGAATAGTTTGCCGAACATTTACTGAAATATTGAGGAACACACATCCCATAACAATTCCGTACTCTATGAAGAGAGTAACAAGAAAGGACTATAAATAAACTGCAAGAAAATCGAATGCATGGTCATCAGCCAAAAGAGAAGCCCAAAAATGCCAAATACAGGTGAGGGATCTTAAAATCAAGCAGATACAGAAGTTTGAATATCTGGGAAGTGTTCTAACAGAAGACGAATTTTTTTTTTAATCATTTCACCCCAAGCAAGGCAGAAATGCCGCTGATGAGCTGGTGGCTCCATAACTGTAAAAAGATTAATTAGAAAAGAGTGAGAAGTACAAACTAGTTAGAAAGGAGCAATAGAAAGCTGAGAATGCAGATCCGGTGACAGATACATAGGTGGAGAGAAAGGGAAGTATATACGGGGGTGGGGAAAGAGTTAGAGTCCAGTGGTTAATAGATGAGTATTGACTTTGCATTTAAATTTCTTGAGGTTGTAGCCGTCAGGAAAGCAAGAATACGGGAGCGAGTTCCACAAACGGGATGTGGGAGAGAAGAAGCTGCAGGGGTAGAATTGTCGTCTGTATTTGGCTAACCTGACTGTGAATGGGTGGGACCCAGTTGCCAGTCTGGTTGCACGAGTAAACACGTGTTGAGGAGGCATCAGTGACTTAAGTTCGTCCGAGCAGAAGCCATGAAAGTATTTATAGAACAGACAAAGGGAGGCCACATTTCGACGGTGGGGAAGTGGCTGCAGTCTAGACGCCAGATCAGTACCTATCACATTACAGACTCTCCTTTGGAGCCTGTCGAGAATACTGAGGAGAACGGCAGGGGCGCTTGACCATAAATGGCAGCAGTACTCCATGCACGGACGGATGTTTGACTTGTATATATGCAGGATGGATTCAGGCGGAAAAAACATCCTGGATCGGCATAGTGACCCAACCTTCTTAGCAGTAGATTTAGCTATGGAATCAATATAGTGGTTCCATTCGAGATCTGAGGACAGGGTAAGGCCGAGGAGTCGTAGTGTGTTGCTCTCAGGGAGAATCGCTTGGTCCATGTCAATGGGAGGCAGGAGAGGTTGCCTGTGATGGTTGACAGACAACAGCTTGGTCTTAGACGCATTGAAGTAGACAAACCACTTCTTGCCCCAATTCACCACAGAGTGTAGATCCCGTTCAAGGTCAGCAGCGAGACTATGTCTGTCCGCCACGACAGGTTTCTTACTGGTGCGGGAGTATATTGTGGTGTCGTCTGCGTAGATGCCTACTTGGGGACTGATTTCATCTGGGAGGTCGTTGATGAAAATAAGGAAGAGCGTCGGGCCCAGGATAGATCCCTGTGGGACACTTGCATTCGTGCTGTAGGATGAAGAGGCGTCCCCATTCAAAACGACATTCATTTTGCGGTTATTTAAAAAGGATTGGATTAGGTCAAGCAGGCGACCAGTAATACCGTAACCCCGTAGCTTGCATAGGAGACCAGAGTGCCAAACCCTGTCAAAAGCCTTGGAGATGTCCAGAGAAACCGCGCGAGCCTCGTCAGACTTATCAAGGGCCTGGAGAATGTACTCCGTTACGGTTGTTAGCAAGTCGGCCGTGGACCTGGCAAAGCGGAAGCCATATTGCCTGTCAGAGAAGGGTTTGTGGGCAGTAAGATGTTGGACTATTTCAGCATTGATTATGGCCTCGAATACTTTCCCGAATATCGGTAGAAGACAGATAGGACGATAGTTGGAAGGGTCCGAGGGTTCACCACAATTCTTAAATACAGGAACGACTGAGGAGAACTTCCAGCATGCAGGAAAACAAGCAGAATGGCAGCGGTTAAACAGTTTAGAGAGGACAGGGGAACGTTCAGGGGCACATCTCTTAAGGACTATCACCGGGATTCCATCGTCTCCACTCGCCTTATGGGGGTCGGGTTTTGAGATTACTCTGGATACTACTGTCGGGGTAATATATACGTCGTGCAGTTTGGCCTCCATTCTAATAGGGAAGTCGGGTGGGTGTACTCCAGATGACTCAAATGTAGAGTTGGATGAGAATCTGCGGGCAAAGCATTCAGCTTTGTCCGCAGATGACGTGAGAACCTCAAATTCATGGATTAAATGAGGTATTGAGAAGTTGCTATTGTTCAGCACTCGTTTGCAAATCCACCAATAGTCCTTGGAGCCGAACTTGCGGTCAGCTATGAGCTGTCGCATTCTCTCATCAAACAACCGTTTGGCGTTATTTAGGGTTCTCTTGCACTCATTGCTAGCAGACGTGAAATGTGCGACACAGAGATCCAAAGAAGAATCAGCATGTCAAAAGACGCGTTCCAGAAGCTGAGTAAAGTATTAAGAGACAGAAAAAGTTTCGCTAGAAACAAAGAAAAGAGGACTAGATTGCTATATGATGTTAGTTCTTTAGTGTGGCAGTGAATGCTGGACAATATCATCAAAGATGAAGGAAAATTTGAAGCAACTCTAATGTGGTTCTAGAGAAAGATGCTGCGAATATCATGGATCGAGTATGTGAGCAATGTTGAAGTTTTGGAAATTATGGAAACGAAAAAGAAATTAATATTGAGTATCAGGAAAATACAGCTAAAGTTCCTGGCGCATGCAGTGAGGGAGGAGGGCTTGGAGAACCTGATACTAACAGGCCAAATAGAGGGGAAAAGACAGGGGAGAGCAGCGGATAACATATTTGAAGGGTCTGAGCAGGTTGACGACAAAACGGGGGTTGCGTGGTGTAACAAGAGAAGGCGTGGTAAGAATCACCAGGAATAGAGAGACCTGAAAAGCCATGATCGCCTACGTCCTGAAAGGACAAGGCACATAGAAGAAAATAAAGAAGACTATCTTCTTAGTTTCTAGCATAATTTTCCTGTCTCACGGTTCTCTACTCGGCTTCTGAAATGCATATTTGGACATGCTAATACGCCTTCGAGGTTCAGTGTCGCACCTTCTGTACTGAACACTTACGAAGTATTTAAATTTTTGTATTTCCTTGATTTTAGTATCCCCGACCTGTAGTTAATATTTTGGGTTCCTCCTTTTACTGATGACCATGCATTCAGGTTTCTTGTAGTTTATTTGTAGTCATATCTTTTCCCTTTTATCAGATACTAGCAGTATAGCCCTTCGTTGCTCGAGTGTAATGAAAGCTTTTATATATATATTATCGATTTTCTGCACTATTGTAAGAACTGCAACCTTGAAACTTCTGAATATCGTTTCTTATATCTTTGTCTATGAGTGTATCAAATTTGATTAAAATCGGATCACTCCTTATATAACCTGATCTTTTTCGATTATCGATTTTCGATATTTATCGGTGGTCCCTCGACACAAAACCTAGCTAAGAACACTCGCAGATGCTTATAGTACAAGTGTATAAATTTTCAAGAAAATCGGTTCAGCCATTTCGGAGTCTATAGGTAACGGATAAACACACACACACACACACACACACACACACACAAAGTTCCATTTATAAATAAGTTTAGATATTCTGTAAGATTTACATTTTGACTAGTGTATTTATCTTTGTTGTTCTTAATTTCAAGGATTCAGTATCAGCACTTCTCCGCCCTCCTAAGAATCTGAAAACCAGACCAAATTTTAAGAAAATTTCGACAAGATCCATTTATTGTTTTGTTACAATTTTGTTTTGCTTTCTCGGAATATCTTATCTTTTTATTTTTAGTGATACTCGCTTATTGAAATGTTGAAAAAAAATGCCGACTGTACACTCAATGAACTACAGTTGCCACCGACAGTGAAATGTATTCCTCATAAATTATAAGAGACATGACTGACTGGGCAGAAGATTATCCCGCAGCAGGATGCCATTACTTTCTGCGGTAGACTGATGCCAGCCAAGGCTATAGAACCCAATCTGTCGTGTTATTTAACCTGTATCTGAAGGGAAGAGACAGATTAATAGCTTTCCCAAGGGTATTTGTGCGTAAGTGAATACAATGAATTCAACTGGATGGGTTATTAGTTAAATAACGGGACAGATTGGGTTCTATAGCCTTGGCTGGCAAGAAGTCTACCGCAGAAAGTAATGGCAACCTACTGCGGAATAATTTTCTGCCCGATCAATCATGTCTCGAAAAAAGGCATGATCGTCTAACCGTGTATCACGTATGGCACTTCACTGACTGACTGACTGATTGCAGTAAAGCTCTGCATTAACGCTATGATTGGCTCCCGGAAAGCTGTGGGGGATAACACAAATCGCAGATCATCAGACAGTCATCACAATCTTTTGATGGTGCAACTTTGGCTTTGGGAAATGTTTGGGGGACTCCTCACAATCAAACCATTGACCTATCATCTTCACTAATTATAAAGAATCTACATTTTCTCACAAGTGACTATTCTGTCAAGAAAATCATCATTAGTCTTACGCAGAAAGAGAATCGAACACACTTCAAAACGCCTTAGTTTTTGATTTCCATTCAGATCACGAAGAACCCATTTATCGAGAGTTTTCAGCTTGCCAATTTTCGGCAAATGGTGTGAGACTGTTGCCGTGTTGACACCAAGCGTCTGAGACATTTTTATGACACGTTGCCCAGAATTTTTTTAAAATATACTGCTTGCACTTGTTCGTGGTCAAAACCTCATGGCCGTCTCTACCGTCTTTATCTTCAAAGCTTTCATCACCAGTACTGAATTTCTGAAACCATCTTCATATTGTCCGATCACTAGTGGACCCATCTTACCATGCTTTGTTGATATTAGCACAAGTTTGCGGGGCACTTTGCCCTAGTTTGAACTCATGAAAGAAAAGTAAACGAACATCATGTTTTGTCATCTTCAAAATTAAGGGCTTCTACAAGAATATTTCTGCCTGAAAAATTGTTAATTTCTGAAGAGACACATTAAATATTATGTATAGCCAAATTCACCTAATATACACAACGGGCTATAATTATTAGGCCACTCCAGTCTTTTTAAAAGAAATTATGTATTTCAAATTATTTTTAGTATTTATTGCCAAGTGGATAATTTTAAATGAAAATAGAATGGTTCTTTTTTTTACTATTACGACAAGGAAGCAAAGATGAACTCGTCCGAATCACCTTAAATTTCTTCATTTTTTCATTGATGAAACTGCAATATAGGTAATTATTAAATATTTAGAAATTCATTTGTGCAGTATTAACAAAAGTACCATTCTATTTTCATTTACAATTATTCACTTGGCAATAAATACTAAATAATAGTATGAAATACATAATTTTTATAACACTGGGGTGGCCTAATAATTATCGCTGGTACTATATATATATATATATATATATATAGCCAATATATATGTTGCGATAGGTAAATTGTCTCTATTTGCCTTTTAAAATTTTTCAAAGTAATAATAACAAAAGAACCATTTTAATTTCATTTACAATTATTCACTTGCCAATAAATAATAAAAAATAGTATGAAATACATCATTTTTTAAAACACTGGGGTGGCCTAATAGTTATGGCCTGTAGTGTATATCATGAATACTATGGCTTTTCAATGGTTTTTCAAAATACAACACAACATTGAGGTCATTAATTCTTTAACAACCTAATATCAGGTTTTTTTTATCAATTAACCATGCGTGTAGAAGTCAAATTTATTGTTAATTTTCTTTTAAATAAAGAATCTCTAATTTAAATAATAAATTCACGTTCTAATATATTCATAGAATTTTTTACATTTTCATTCAATGTAACGTAAAAAGCTCTGTATTTCCCACATGTCAAGTTGCCAGTACGACTTGTGGCAACACAACTGTAGGATGTAGCAGAAACATTGAAAATGGTGCATTCATTCCTCATTTTGATAATTTTAATTTATATTAGAATGGATTTTTTACCGCTTTTCAATAATTTTGCATTCTATTTTCTTATTAGCAAGGATTTTGACTTTGTACCGTTTTTCAATAATGTTCCATTCTACCTTCTTATTTGCTAGAATTGGGGCGTTTTTACCGCTTTTCAATAATTTAGCATTATTTGTGTCTTTTAAATCATATCACCCCGTGCAAGGCGGTAACGCCACTGATGCGCAGGGGGCTACGTAAGAGTAAAAAGATTGGAAAAGTTAAAGCTGGAAACAACATCCTAAACAGGAAACAAAGGGTGAGCCACTTCACCTGTTTAATAGACGTGGGTGGAGTGTGAACCGGCCGATAGTTTAGTCTTTCTACTCCAATAGAAATAAAGAAAAAAGAAAAGAGTGAAAAGATTGGAAAAGAGAAAACCGGAAACCACATCCTAAACAGGAAACAAGGGATGAGCTTCTTCACCTGTTCAACAGACGTGGGTGAAGTGTGAACCGGGCGATAGTTTAGTCTATCTACTCCAATTGAAAAAAAAAGAAAAAAGAAAAAGTGAAAAGATTGGAAAAGAGAAAACCGGAAACCACATCCTAATCAGGAAACAAGTGATGAGCCTCTTCACCTGTTCAATAGACATCGGTGGGGTGTGAACCGGCCGATAGTTTAGTCTTTCTACTCCAATAGAAAAAAAAAGAAAAAAGAAAAGAGTGAAAAGATTGGAAAGGAGAAAGCCGGAAACAATATTTTAAACAGGGAACAAGGGATGAGTTTCTTCACCTGTTCAATAAACGTGGGTGGAGTGTGAAACGGGCGATAGTTTAGTCTATCTACTCCAATTGAAAAAAAAAGAAAAAAGAAAAGAGTGAAAAGATTGGAAAAGAGAAAGCCGGAAACCACATCCTAAACAGGGAACAAGGGATGAGCTTCTTCACCTGTTCAATAGATGTGGGTGAAGTTTGAACGGGGCGATAGTTTAGTCTATCTACTCAAATTGAACAAAAAGAAAAAAGAAAAGAGTGAAAAGATTGGAAAAGAGAAAGCCGAAAACCACATGCTAAACAGGGAACAAGTGATGAGCCCCTTCATCTGTTCAATAGACGTGCGTGGAGTGTGAACGGTGCGATAGTTTAGTCTATCTACTCAAATAGAAAAAAAAGAAAAAGGAGTGAAAAGATTGGAAAAGAGAAAGCCGGAAACCACATCCTAAACAGGGAAAAAATGATGAACCTCTTCACCTGTTCGATAGACGTGGGTGGAGTGTGAACCGGTCGATAGTTTAGTCTATCTACTCCAATTAAAAAAAAAAGTGAAAAGATTGGAAAAGAGAAAGCCGGAAACCACATCCTAAACAGGGAACAAGGGATGAGCTTCTTCACCTGTTCAATAGACGTGGGTAGAGTGTGAACCGGGCGATAGTTTATTATATTTTTAGTTAAGATAGAGGTTGTACCGCTTTTATATGTTTTAGCATTCTATTTTCTTATTATCAAAAATTGTGGCTTTTTACCGTTTTTCAAATATTTTCCATTCTACCTTTATATTCGCCAAGATTAAGGCGTTTTTATCGGTTTTCAATAATTTTGCCAACTACTATGAAAATCTATTGTCCTCAATTTGATCCTTACAGATGCTATTGTAGACACAAGAGATGCAGTGGATATCAACTCAGAGCGAGAAATCTGAGAGCCGTGTTTAGCGTCCGGTTGAGTTCCTTACATTCACATAAGGCCAAATATTTGTGGCAATATTATTAATCCGTCATTTCTCTTTCCAGTTATGGGTTAAATAACAGGACAGATTTGGTTTTATATCTTGTTTTGTAGCCAGTTTTTCGCAGAATGTAATGGAAACCTACTGCGGGAAAATTTCTTGCCCAGTCAGTCATGCCTCTTTTGAGATATGATCACCCAAAGCATGTATCACATATGACACTTAACTGACTGACTGAATATAATATTAAAATCATGAATAATGTTTCTACTCGTCATAAAGTAGGAGCCCGGTTTTGTATTGTTATGAAGTAATAAACTGATCCCCAACTAATTACTACGTAATAATATAATACATCTCTTCCCCCTGTAGCTATGAGTCAAATAATAGGACAGATTGGGTTCTATAGCCTTGGCTGGCAAGCTACTGCAATATAATCTTCTGCCAAGTCAGTCATGTCTCTTTCGAGATATGATCACCCAAAGCATGTATCACATATGACACTTAACTGACTGACTGAATATAATATTTGGAGCCATGAATAAGGTTTCTACTAGTCATAAAGTTGGGATTCGGTTTTTTCATTGTTATGAAGTTATAAACTGATTCCTAACGATTTACTACATAATAATATAATACATCTCTTCCCCCTGTAGCTATGAGTCAAATAATAGGACAGATTGGGTTCTATAGCCTTGGCTAGCAACCAGTCAACAGCAGAAAGTTATGGCAACCTACTGCGGGATAATTTTCTGCCTAGTCAGTCATGTCTCTTTCGAGACATGATCGCCAAAGCATGTATCATGTATGACACTTAACTGACTACTTGTAGACACAGTAGTGGCCTGTGGTCATCAGTTCAAGGTAACATGAATATATACATTATTCCGTGCATCTTTGTATTGAACAGAAGTATTGAGCCTGGGCATTACTAGTTTTCCTTATATATCATGACAATTCACACTTATTAACTGTAGTGGAGAGCTATTATAGCGTACGTCCTGAACTGAGATTTTAAAAATTATATAGACGCCTATATCATTCCGCCATAATATATTAGCGATTTTATTGTTTTTTGTCTTAATTCTTTTCTTTAATTTAGAAACTTTAAAAGGATTACACAATTGCGCTTGTAGAAATTGGTTAAAGGAAAGTTTTCTGATTTGATTGAAGCTCTGTGTATATTAGGTGCATGGTTAGTTCTTGAAACCTGTCACAATGCGTTTAGTAAAATAAAGGAAGGTAAAGAAGTTGTTTGGTATTAAAGATTTATTATATATGAATATTTCGAGATCCAAATCGCATCTTTACAATGTTAGGAGAGCTTGTTTTCGAGTTCCGAGCCTTTCAGCGTATGGTCATAGCTCGCTGCTACTGCTGTCGTTAATTTTAGTGAGTGTGTGTGTAAGTGTGTTAGAGCATGTAAGTGTGTGTGTTTTTGGGATATATATGTGTGATTGATAGTTGGGGCCTTTTTACGGTCTGATGGTATCAGCCCACTTTAATATGTGGTTTAGGTAAGTATGCGTTGACCTGACCGATAGTTTGACTTTTGCCAAAGTAGAAGAGGGTTTTGTTTTATGACGTGGTGCTATATCTAGCAACTTTAATTGGGGGCGTGTTTATTGCTACATTTTTTATTTATTTATTTTTTTTTTGCTATATTCGTTCTCGTGAGTTCTCGTGTGTGCATGCGCCTGAGTGTGTCATGTGTGTGTGTTTATGTGCGTAAGCTTATTTTATTTTATTTTATTTGTCCCTCTGATCATTATATATATATATATATATATATATATTCCTACATACCTTTTATCGGTATCATGCGTCCGTGTGTGTGTGTGCGTATATAGGTACATGTGTATGTGTGTGTATATGTGTTTCGGTGTATAGTGTGTTGCAATATATACGTATATGTGTGCGTATGTGTTCAGTGTATGGTATGTTGGAATGTGTGTGTGTGTATATATATATATATATATATATATATATATATATATACGTGTGTGCGTATATGTGTGTGCATATGTTCCGGTATAAAGTATGTTAGAGTATGGGGTAAGTGTGGGTGCCTGTGTTCGTATATTTATTTGTGTGCGTTAATCTGTGATAGCGTGTTTGTGTGTATACGGCTTACTGTTGTGTCTGGTGTGTGTCAGGTGCGTGATAGCGTTAATCATTCTGTTATGTAATACAGGTTGAGCTCCTGTCTAATGTTGATCTGTGCGTGGAGTTTAGCTATTATGGTTAAACTTTTTTATCCAACAGATCTTTATTTTGAATTCTGAATGCAAAATAAAGTGTGTGCGCTTTTCGATACAATAGCAAAAAAACAAAAAAAAAAACAAAAACGTGAAATGCAATAACATAAAGAATAACGTAAACTTATAAAAATCTAAACTTATTTAAAAATGGAACTTTGTCTGTGTGTGTGTGTATGTGTCTGTGTGTCTGTGTGTGTGTCCATTATCTATAGACTCCGAAACGGCTGAACAGATTTTCTTGAAAATTTACACAGTTGTACTATAAGTGTCTGCGAGTGTTCTTAGCTAGGTTTTGTGTCGAGGTACCCCCGATAAATATCGAAAATCGATAAACGAAAAAATCGAGTTATAGATGGAGTGGTCCGATTTTAATCAAATTTGATATACTCATAGACAAAGACATAAGAAACGATATTCAGAAAATTCAAGGTTGCAGTTGTTACAATAGTGCAGAAAATCGATAATATATATATATATATATATATATATATATATATATATATATATATATATATATATATAAGGCAAGATGTTTGTGTGTGTGTGTGTGTCTGTTTATCTGTCTGTATATCGTTTATACAAATCCACAATTTTTATACGATTCTCACCAAACTTCACACAAATATTCTTTAGGCTGAGTCTGAGCTCTAGAACCATGGATTAGTTTTAAAGCTTTCATTACACCCGAGCAACGCCGGGCTATACTGCTAGTATTACAATAAAATTAAAAATGCTACTCTCTGGGGGAATTAAATAGGCGAGTGACTTTTGTTTAACGACATATCAACCTCTGTGGGTTATTTAATGCCAAAATTTGGGCTTCTGCTCTGATGAACATAGCCCACTGTTGCCCACTATATATGAATTTACTCAAGTCACAATATTAGCAACTAGGTCCCAACCTTTTACTGTAAAACCTAAAAAATGTAAACGCAAATTCTACTCCAACAGCTTCTTTTCTCGCACTTCCCGCCTGTGAAATTTCCTTCCATTTACTTGCATTCCCGACAGCTATAACCTCCAGGAATTTAAATGTAAAGTCAATAGTCATCTCTTATCTCACTAACCTGCATCCTCTCTCTCGTGCTCCTTTCTCCGTCCACTCAACTTTCATCAGTATTCTCATCCTTTTCTTACTCACTTCCTGACATTCCCTATAACCTGTTTTTCTTTCTCATAACTTTCCTCCTATGTAATCCCCTGCAAAACAGTGGTAATAAAATGCTTTGCTTGGGGTGATATGATTATAAGAAAAAATGTAGGGATTTAAGTAGATTTTTTTTAATGTTCAGTTATAGTGAGTAGGTTCATTTAGTTAGATTTTGATGAAAAATCTTATTATTATTATTATTAATATTATTATTATTATTATTATTATTATTATTATTATTTTACTATATATAAAAGGCAAGATGTTTGTGTGGATGTCTCTATGTCTGTATCTCCGTCTGTATCTCCTTTATACAAATCAACAATTTTTATCCGATTATCACCAAACTTCACATAAATATTTTTTAGGCTACGGGCCAGGTCATGGGCTACTTATTTTTTCAGATTTGCACCCGATATTAGAAATTGATACCCCGATATCCGATCAGGTCTGATCAAGATCAGTATTTAAGCCCTTTTATCGTGGTTCTTGCTGCAGAATATGCTCTAAATTGCTAATACTATAGTTTTTACTCTCAGACATTAGTAGATCTCCTCATTCGACTCATTTCCTTCGATATCGGAAATCGATACCTCCGATATTCTATCGAATCTGATCAAAAACCTATATTCAGCCATCGATATAGCTCATTTTCTCCAATTTTACTATCGATGTGTACGATAAGTTTTCATGGACTTACTTAGTTTAGTTCATCGTTGGATGACTTATTTGACTCCGATATTTGAAATCGATAACCTGATGCATATCAAGTCTGAACAAAATCAGGTTTTCAGCCGTTTTATTTTGATTTTTGCTTCGGGTTTTGCTCAAAGTAGGTATAATTGTAGTTCTTAGTCTCAATCATGATACCATTTACTCAGAGAACTTATTTAGACTTCAAAATACATTTTTCAACAGAAAACATATTTGACATCGATACTTAATTTGACTTACATCCATTAATTTTAGTAAGTTATACGGCTTGGAGATCAACCTTTAAACAACCTACATTTTTTTGTGCCAACGTCCAAAGAGTATGAGCTCCAGGACCATTGATTAGTTTTAAAGCTTTCATTACACCCGAGCAACACCAGGCTATACTGCTAGTGTATATATATATATATATATATATATATATATATATATATATAGAGAGAGAGAGAGAGAGAGAGAGAGAGAGAGGTGCGATTGGTAAATTGTCGCAATTCTTTTATTATTTCAAATATTCTTTAGTCTGAGCTCCAGGACCATTGATTAGTTTTAAAGCTTTCATTGCACCCGAGCAACACCAGGCTATACTGCTAGTCAATATAATAAACCGGAACTATTCTGAACGCGTTATAAGATTCACTGCTATATTACAAGCTTCCATTTTAGGCAAAACAAGAAGAAAGAGGCGAACAGAGAAAAAAGTGCTGACAACATTGCTTAGTAAATTTTGGTGATCACTCACAAAGAATCAGACATTGGGACACACCCGGGATATATGAAGGGCGTTGGTCATGTGCTCAGCTGTGCAGTAATCTTACAACCCAACCCGAAAAGAGAATGATGATTATGATAATTCTGATTTTCATATTTATTTAATGAAGGAAACAGGCAACAATATATTAAGCTTACAGCTGAGTTAGTTTTTTATCGTTACGCTTCAAATTAGGCAATATAGACAAAGGGGTTAACGAGTGTTATAGAATATATTCAAAATATCAGGCATGTAGCAACTATGACATGGTTGACAATGAGTGTGTCAGCAATGTATCAGGTTTTACTGTCTTGGGGTTAGGATAAGGTAGTGTGGTTTGTCCCCGATTTCAAAGTTTTTCTCCTGTTAATCATGGCGGTATGGTACAGACATTTTTGGCTAGGATGCCTGTCGCAAGATACACCAGAGGGCAATGAAAAGTGATCTGTTCGACAAAATAAACAATAATTCGTCAATCCGGACGCTTGAGCATTTATTCTTATCTTTGGAAATAATTAATCGTGCCGAGAAATGTTCATCATACCCGATCTAAACTTCTAAACTTATTTATAAATGAGACTTTTACTACATTTTATTATCACATGAAGAAATTCTAAAAAAAGACTTACATACGAAATAAACAGTTTTCAAAGAAAACGGTCAAATTCCCTTCATTTTAATATCTCGTGACTTTGCACTACACATGAAGAAATTCTAAAAAAGACTTACACACGAAATAAACAGTTTTCAAAGAAAACGGTCAAATTCCCTTCATTTTAATATCTCGCGACTTTGCACTACACATGAAGAAATTCTAAAAACTAAAATATTCTGTTAACCTTTTGAAATGATTTGTGAGCGTCTTTGTGGTTGCCAACACTGTTTGTTTATAGATAGGTAATTTAGAATAAAGCTCAATTCGTCTTTTTGCCTTGATAAAGTCCATCACAGGACGAAACGCGTAGGTGATTTAAAATACAGTTTGTCTCTTGTCTTTATTTCATTTAACCATCCTGTCCTTAATCTCAGATCATAACTGGGTATATCTTTACATACATATACATATATTGTGTGCGTGTTTTCTGAATATTAATTAGTCTGTTACTTTTTTTTTCTTTTGTTGATACATATACTGTGGATAAATATTGGTATATCTCAGTGCTTATTCATATGTGTCGTAATGTAGACGTGATCTGAGAGATGCAACATAATTTTTTTTTGATAGGCATGTAGTTTTTACATACGATGTAAATATTATTCCGGAAATTCAGTTCCGTAAAAGACATAATGATCATGACTACATGCCCGCTATGTCCGTAACTTAAAACATAGACATTGCTATAAAAAGAAACGAGGCCTCTATCTAAATTCCATCAACATGGTTGATGCTGACCTCTAGATAAGTAACCCGTTGCAGCTTCTCCGGCAAAGATTCTCGGCTGACAAGAATTGGAAAGACTATATTTAATCCATTGCTAAGTAAGCCGCCAGGAAGGTTGGTTCAAAATGTCGTGTTTGAATGTTTTTCTCTCCAGAATCTATCATATGTATCTATAAATCTGCCATTCGTCTACGCTTAGACAATTGCTGTAACATATGGTTCGGTGCCTATGCTATATATCTAGATAGCTCCTTGATAAAATCTGAAGAAGAATCAGCAGTATTATTGGTCCTGATCTGGCATATCAGCTTCGTCATTTTCCCATCACCGTAAAGTTGCTTTTCTATGTGTTTTTTATATAAATACTTTCATCGTAATTGTTCGAATCAGCTCTTTGCTATGGTTCCTAGCATTTGAGCCGTGTACCTTGAATTTAAGTACAAGACTGGCAGATATGCGTTGTAGTGCAGTGAATATCGGCTGGAAATAAGAAATCGGGGAGCCGAGTTCGAATTCCATTTGAATTCATTGCATTCACTTACTCGCAAATATCTTTGAAAAAGGTATTAATCCAACTCTTCCTTCCACTTATGGGTTAACTAACAGAACAGATTGGATTCAATAGTCTTGGCTGGTAACCAGCGTAGAAAGTAATGGTAAACTACTGCGGGATAATCTGCTGCTTAGTCAATCATGACTCTTTTGAGACATGATCGCCCAAGCGTGTATCATGCATGGCACTTAACTAACTGATTGTATCTGGTCTAACAAATTTTGTTTTGTTTTACTTCGTGTAGGTTGATAAAGTTAAATAAGAAATTAACATTTGAAGAAGAATATACTTCACAAGTCATGAATTAAATGAAATAAGACCATTGAACATTTACTGTTTTATTAATGTATATATATATATTTTAAAATTTCTGTATTTAGGCAGTAAACTCTCATTCAAACATGTCATATTAAATAAATTGCAAACATTGTATATGTTACTTAACTGACTGACTGACTTTACTGACTAGACCTTCGAGTCTCTCCTTTATCCTTGAAGAGATTGTCTAACATTCACCTTCATATTAAATAACAGATATCACGTATCAGTCCAGCACTATTTTCTTTGTTTCTATAGAGATCCGCCTGTCTCTCATTACTCTGGTTAACTAAATGCATATCCTACATAGCAATAAGTAAGCGATTTGCCTTTGCTCCCACATATGATCCTGTGCTCTTGCTATGTATCTAGGGTTTCTTGATTAAAATCAAACAAGAATCGGCTTCTGTCTCATTCCTATCATCGTAAGGTTACTTTACTGTGTTTTCAATATGAAATTTTCTTGATAATTTTTCAGCTGAATTCATGGGTATGGTGTTTACTGATCGAAATTAATAGGACTAAAGAGGCGATGAGGTCTCATCAATTCACAGTAGGACTGGCTAGGTGTAACGGTAACTTCTCGGCTTGTGGTACTTCTCTCCAGATCCACGGTTTTCAACCAACTTTAAGACGAAAATATTTAAATGCAACGTTAATCGCTATCTTCTTTTCACCTGATTAATCTTTCTCTGTTTTTGTTTCTAAACACCATTTCCTGTTTTAAACACATTCGCACGCATTGCGTTTCGGGGGCTTTACTGCCTTGCTTGGGATGAAGACTAATTAAAAAATTCATTTCTATAAGTGTTAATGAATTAGCCGTAAGTGATCTGATTCACAGATCATTTGGAAAGATTTTAGACTCTCTATAAACGTAAAGAAAATCACTAGCATAAATGCAAAAAATAAAATAATGAAAAACCTAGCCACACTGGCTTTTGATTTTTATCAGGGATACAGCGTATGTAAATACAAAAGGGAACATTGAAGTCAACATATAATCAGTTTCATGGTCAATGAAATAACCTGGCCTGTTTTTTGATTGGAGTGAAACAGAATATTGCCACTCTATCTATCTATCTATCTATCTATCTATCTATCTATCTATCTATCTATCTATATATATATATATATATATATATTTAAAAATAACTTTAATCCAAAAGGAAATGCAGGAAGGTAAATCCCAAAGACCCGATTCTAATTAATATTAATATTTAAATATTAAAAAATGATAGAGAGCACAATGTAATTAAAATTACAGAGCCAATTATAAAATAAAATAAATTTCGATGTTCAAAACTGTTGAATGATGATTTCAACATGAAATTCCTAAGAGAGATTTCACATCTCATCGGCAACTACCACATTTCATAATGAACTCATTTTTTTTTTATTTCATTTTGAAATGTGGTAGTTGCCGATGAGATGTGAAATCTCTCTTAGGAATTTCATGTTGAAATCATCATTCAACAGTTTTGAACATCGAAATTTATTTTATTTCATTCATATATATATATATATATATATATATATATATATATATATATATATAACGTGATTATAATGATACTCGTCTCGAAAACCTTCCTCGGAAACTATCGAACCAAAGAAAAAATGGGTATATGATTTTCTGGTCAGGTGGGTTGTTTTCATTACCTTTGTATATGTCGTTTTCCTCTTTAGCCAGCTTTCTTTGACGATCAGTTTAGTAGAAACTTAGGTAGGTTCGTCTGACTCATTAAGTGCTATATATATATATATATATATATATATATATGTATATATATATACAAATGAATAAAGAAGGAATAAAATATTTACAACGTTCAAAACATTAATTTAAAACAGTACTCAATATAGAAATAGAGCTATGAATATTTATTATAAATTATACTTTGGAACATTCACTTTGTACATGTTTATAGTATAATTTATAATATATATATATATATATATATATATATATATATATAATTTGTAAACGAGTTATTACGCGACTTACGTTTCTACCATGTGGTGTCTTCAGGCAATTTGCAAAAACATATTTTACCGTTTACCCTTTTTTTAAAGAATTTACACGTAGCGGTGGGTTTTTTGAACGCTCACGTGACGGGGACAGTAAAATCAGTTATTGCAAATCGCCTGAAGACACCACATGGTAGAAACCTAGGTTGCGTAATAACTCGTTTGCAAAAGAAAAATATTCAAAAGTTCTACAATATAATACAAATGATGTATTGGCGTAATTTAATTATTATAAAAAACTAAGTAATCAAACAATCAAAATAATTCATATAGTTATCCGCAGACAGATCTGTTTAGCTGTATCACAGTTCATCAGTACCGTTAGACACCCGATTGCTTTATAACCCAGGATTGAAACCCGACCGAATTGGCGTCAGTCGGCGATTCTAACTTCGATCTATTGGCGCTCGTCAGAAGGAGGCAGACTTTTAACGTATAATGTATCATATGCCAGTAGCCAGAGTGCTTTAATTCATTACTGAATGAGCGATGTATAGATGCCTGAGTAGCTACTGTTTTTTCAAAGACTATCATTCTTCCAGAGTGCTTAATCAGGGTGTAAATATATATATATATATATATTGGTACTAAGCTATTGCTGTTGTGAGTAGAATGACCTTTCCATGGACCAGCCCAAGACAAATCAACCTCCTATCAGACGTAACACAAAATATTACAGGACATTACCTCTATTTTTCTATATCTCATTCTCGGAAAAAAAGTTTCAATTAGAATGAAACATGTTAGATTGAAAAACGTTTCCTATTTGTTAATTATCTGATCATTTCCGATCAATATTTCCTCTATATTTGATTTCATCTCTCTCTCTCTCTCTCTCTCTCTCTCTCTCTCTCCATATATATATATATATATATATATATACATATCTTTTACAATATATATATTTCAAAGCCAACCTTATTTCTTCATCTGCAACATAGTGTGGCTAATTAATGTTGTCTCATCAATAATAATTACCAGGACCGTTTTGGTAATGAAGAAATATGGTTGGCTTTAAGGTAACTGAAAAATGACACAAAGTATGATCTTGAAATATATATATCTGAAAACGAAAAATATATATATATTAATTTTAAGACAAAAATTATATATAAATATATATAGCAATTTTAATAACAATTAGCCTAGTTTGAAAAGTACGAGTAGCGAAGTATTGTACCTTCAACAGTAATCGAACCTATATCTCTTGTTTTATATCAGAGTATACACCGTTGCACGAAAGTGTGCTACTACCAGTTTGTCTACTGAGAACAACCGAAGCACAAAAACCTTGAATAAATACTTGACGGAATGCACATTTCTTTTTCAATCTTCTCCGATTCCCTTCCTGCTGTCTTCAGTTTCGTAATTTTTTAAAAGCTTTTTTAGCCGCCATTATTATTATTATTATTTATTTTTTTTTTTTTTTGCTATAAACATTTTATTTTAAATTTCACAGATTAACAAAAAAAAAATCACTAACAATAATTTTTATAACAATAATAATAATAAATGTATATAATTATATGTGCGTTGCGGTGCAGTGGATATAGGCTCGGAAGGGAAAATCGGAAAACCGGGTTCGAATTTTAGTTGAATTCCTTGCATTCCCTTACGCGCAAATACATTTGGAAAAATTATTAATCTGTCTTTTCCCCCTTCAGCCATGGGTTAAATAGCAGGGCAGATTAGGTTTTATAGCCTCGGATGGCAACTAGTCTACCGTAGAAAGTAATGGCTACCCACTGCGGGAAAATTTTCTGCTCAGTCAGTCATGTATCTTTCGAGACATGATCGCCTAAGCGTGTATCACGTATAACATTTGACTGATTGGTATATATATATATATATATATTGAAAAAGAGAACCAACAGGTTTCAAATTCTAAGTTCTTCGGAATTTACTTTTGTAAAAATTACTCACTGTATGCCTAACATAATTTATTTTTATTTTATTTAAAATTAATTTACATTGCGAGATGGAAATTTCTATGTAAATTAATTTTAAATATAAGGATTTTATTATATATATATATATATATATATATATATATAGATAGATAGATAGATAGATATGAGTGTATGTATGTGTGTTTCTGTGTGTGTGTGTGTGTGTGTGTGTGTGTGTGTGTGTGTGTTTGTGTGTGTTTCGATGGAAAAGGTATATTCTAATAAACGCAAAAATGAAAAAAAAACAAATATATTTGCAAAAAGTGGACAAAATATTTTGAATTATTAAAGAGTATATTCATTCAATAAAATCTCCTTTTTTAAGTCGTTTAATGTTGCCATAATCTGTGCCTTCAGTTCATCTTTGATGTTACAAGGAGTTTTGTTGTTCTCTCGCTCATCTGTGACCCACACATAATAATGAAGGAGGTTGCAGTTATCTGGCCAGATGTCAGGGGTTATTTGGTTGCAGAAATTGTCTGACAGCAATGACTGGGTTCTCTTGCTTGTGTCCCATGGTGCAGAGTCTTATTGTCAGACATAGGGTCCTCCAGCTTCCATCATCTTGAAACAGGTCAGCACTATCTCCTCAAGTCACCCCATGTTGTGTCTGAGGCCTTCACCAACAATTTCTGAACTCTTTTTGCTTATTATATTAAAGCTAGTTTTTTTAACTGATTTATCTTCGTAATCACCAATAGACCAAGCCAGCTCCTCTCCACTGTCTTCGGATAGACAAACAAACCCTCTGAAATGTTCGTATTAGATCTTCCAGTGCGAATACCAAGCAGCATTCCTTTCCCAAATTACTGGCGAAAGGAACTGCGTCATGGCGCTCTATTTCTCTTACAGATGTTGCTCAAACTATGTTGACCATGTCCCCCTCGAATACAGCGCAGTACGTAATCTGTTCAATGAAACAACGTCAAAGATTAACACTCACGAGTCAGACACTCTACTGAATCGGATTATATCGCCAATACTCGGGAAAAGATTGTCACCATTTATACATTCTGATTGGTTAACCCTTCTATTGGTGAACTATAAAATGAGTCAGCCCATGGCTGGTTCACCGGTATACAACTGGTATCCAGCAATTAGCATATATATGAGTTCTTACGTGATGTCTGGAGAGAAATCATGGAACCTCGTTGAGAATGATGTTTGTTAAGACTATTTTTTTTAATCATTTCGCCCCAAGCAAGGCAGTTTTACTGCCACTGATGCTCAGCGTGTTACATAAGAGAAGAGTGATGAGAAAGAGGGTCAAGTTATAGGAGATGTCAGGAAGTGGGTAAGAGAAGGATGAGAATACTGGTGTGATGAGAGTGTAGTGGACGGAGAAAAAAGCATGAAAGAAAAGATTCTTTATTGTATTTCGAATAAAATGTTGTGTACTGGGGAGCACAATAGTGGATTAGTATCCGTTTGTGCTTATATTAGATTCAAATACTTGTGAGCGAATCCGAAATTTTCAAGAATCAAATGGTGGTTACGTGGTAAGCTGAATAATCTAGCCTGGTGTCATCTGTAACGGTTATTAGTGTTGAACATGCCCCCCATAGTTTATGAATATACAATACAGCGCAGTACGTAATCTGTTCAATGAAACAACGTCAAAGATTAACACTCACGAGTCAGAAACACTAATGAATCGGATTATATCGCCAATACCCGGGAAAATATGGTTGCCTTTTATACAAATCGCATTGAATATTTTGAGCCTTCTGATTGGTTAACTTTTATATTAATGAACTATAAAATTGAGTCAGCCCATGTTTGGCTCACCAGTATGCAATAGTACATCTTTGCTATGCTGTTGAGAAAAAAAAAAAAAAAGACAAAGCACACGCGTGAAAATAAAAATATATAACGGCGACAATTTACCCATCATACCCTCTTCTTCGCTCTTTCTCTCTCTGTCTATATATATATATTAGTATAGCCCGGCGTTGCTCGGGTGTAATGAAAGGTTTAAAATAATCCATAGTCCTGGAGCTCAGATTCGGCGTAAAGAATATTTGTGTGAAGTTTGGTGAGAATCGGATAAAAATTGTGGATATGTATAAAGGACATACAGATAGATCGACAGACACACACACAAACATCTTGCTTTATATATATATATATATATATATATATATATATATATATAATCGATTTTCTGCACTATTGTAAGAACAGCAACCTTGAAACTTCTGAATATCGTTTCTTATGTCTTTGTCTATGAGTGTATCAAATTTGATTAAAATCGGACCACTCCTTCTATAACCCGATTTTTTCGATTATCGACTTTCGATATTTATCAGGGGTACCTCGACACAAAACCTAACTAAGAACACTTGCAGACGCTTATAGTACAACTGTGTAAATTTTCAAGAAAATCGATTCAGACGTTTCGGAGTCTATAATTAACGGACACACACACACAGACACACACACACACAAAGTTCCATTTATCAATAAGTTTAGATATATGTGTGTATCTGTGTGTGTGTGTGTGCGCGCGCGTGTGTGTGGTATAATCTTATGGAAATATATTCCACAGTTTGATAATTTTTACTTCATATAAAGCGCTCGCTATAGATGTAGACCATTTATAAAGATATAGTTATTATTAGCGTTTGTCTATATTTCTGAGACGAGGTATTCGTGCTATTGCCTTCATCTCTGCTGCCATTTGTACGACATTTCGGCCGTCGTACACTTCTTCCACCTGAAGAAGACCGGAGCGTACAACAGCCGAAACGTCGTACGAATGGCAACAAAGATGAGGACAATAGTCCGAATAATGTAAATACTGTATAGTTCTTATTAGTGCTATGATAATAACATATACTATAACTCAAAAGCATTCAGGTTTCGGCGCCAAATACTAATAAAAACAATCCATCTCTCGCTTTCTCTTCTGCACACACACACACACACACACACACACACATATATATATATATATATATATATATATATATATATATATATATATGTAAATGTATATATATATATATGTGTATATATATGGGTATATGCTTATATACATATATCTGTGTGTGTATATATATGTATATATATGTGGATATAAATGTATAATTATATAAATATATATATGTATATATATCTATTTATATATATGTGTATATAAATGTATGCATATATATCTATATAAATATATGTATATATATGTGTGTATACGTATATATATGTGTGTATATATATGTGGATACAAATGTATACATATATATATATATCTATATATACATATATATATAAGATAGATAGATAGATTTGTGTAGCAAATATTTATCCAACTAATTTTAATTAAATAGAAGCGACTAGATCAATTTTCTTTTCTTTTTTTAATATTTTGACCAAAATACTCGACTTCTTCTTCGAAAATTGGCAAAATAAAATAAATACACCATAACTGTTCGTTTTATAATCAAACTTGGTTTTTGCACACACACATTCACAGACACTTTATAAATAAATATATAAATAAATAAATAAATAAATAAATAAAAATTTTATCAGGCTTTTGGCATTCAAAGATTCAATGACGTGAGCATTTTCTTTCCGCCACGGTTAAGCCATGATATCATAAAAAGTGAAGTTGATTAATACGCATATAACATATTCAACAACCACATTCATCGTGGAGAAAATAGCACAATTGCCGCCATTAGAATAATGGCGTTAGTCACTTAAGTTTCTGAATAAAATAAAACACCAGAATACATTTGTGTACGGTGTGTTAAAAACATATCTCAGTCGCAGAAAAAAGATAACAAACTAATGTAAATTTGCAAACTGCAAAAATGCTCAATATATATATATAGGGATTTTATCAAGAATATCTAAATAAAAAGCAGGAGCCCAGACCACGTGTAACAACAATATCCAAAGCAAGAACGAATGATAGACATGTAAATATGTAAGATTATACACACACACATATATATATATAGTCATCCGCATTTGTTAGGAGAATGTGTGTCAATCGGCAGGAATGCGACCCCTATTAACATAGGAGAAGCAACCAATTGATCTGGCGCGTCTTAGATCCCTCGACCATTAATGATCAACAGTCAAAACGAAATCAAATCAAGCCTATATAGCACAATTTTCCATTCACGCACATAATCATATCTGCACTGAAATGTATCGTAATGTCAACAATTTTATTGTTTGATTAAATACAGAATATCAACTTAAATAAAAGTATCGATCAAAAATAATGTTCAAACAAACAATTTCAAAGTGTCGGTTTTTATGACCATTTCGTTAATCTTCGTTAATTTCCTTAACATTGTATGTTTACATTTGTTGCCATTATGATAATTTTCTGTGCAGATATGGTTATTTACGTGAATCGAATATAATTATATATATTTATAACATACATGTGTGTGTGTATGTATGTGTGACTTTAAAAAATACAGATGGGTTATATTTCTAAAAGAACAACAGAAAGAAAGAGGTCGTACGCGTTGGATAATATAAGATTTATTTTTATCTTTATTATTATATTTATATAATGAAGATAATATAATAAAGATTTTTTAAATATGTATATATATATATATATATATTTATATATAGTGATTGAACATTTTTATTACGAAACTCCTGCCGAATGACACACATTTTTGTAACAAGAATTTATTGTATATAATCAGGTCGGTAGGAATAAATATACAATACTGATGATTATAAACAGAATATTTACTTAAATATGAGCATCGATCAAAAATAATTTTCAAACAAATAATTTCAAACTGTCGGTTTGTTTATAACCATTTCGTTAATCTTCGTTAATTTCCGTAATATATATATATATATATATATATATATATATATATATGCGTTTTTTTTTTAACTCTCACTGTAAAATCAACTTCCAAAGATTTTACCTAAAGGTTAAAAGTTCAAAAGTGATCGTGTTGTTGACGTTTTCATGGTCGGTTCAAGTACATTTCATTTGTACTTTCTAAAAAACATGCCAATGCATTCTGTGTGAGAGGTTTGTGCGTGTGTCAACATTATTACGGGAAAATCGTACCAAAGCAAAAATAGAACAAAATTTAAGACGATGTTGTCGGCTTTAGGTGTTGGCGTGTTGAGAATTTGGAAAAAAAAAAAACAAACAAAAATGCAAATCGGTTATTGTTCGACGCCATCGGTCGCCGAAATGTCTTGCATCGGAAAAATAGCAATAAATGATCAGTAAATTCACCTAGCATCATTTGGAAAAAATGGCTCTCAAAAAGCTTTCTTCAATTTTACAGACGATTCAGGATATGAAAATTGAAAATACATTTTTTTTCTTTTAAGATTCTTTTTTCTTTCATGTGCCATGTCCTTTCAGGACGTAGGCGATCATGGATTGTCAAATCTCACTGTCCATGGTGGCTCTTAGCATGCTTTCTCCTGTTGCACCATGCAAACTTCGTTCCGTCATCCACCTGATCAGGTCCTTCAAATATGTTATCCGCTGCTTTCCCCTGTCTCTTTTCCCCTCTATCTGAGTTGCTAGTAACAGGTTCTCCAAGCCCTCCTTCCTCATTGCATGTCCCAGGAACTTTAGTTGTCTCTTCTTGATGCCCAGTATTAATTTCCTTTTCGTCTCCATCCTTTCCAAAACCTCGTCATTGCTCACATGCTCGGTCCATGATATCCGCAACATCCTTCTGTAGAACCACATTTTAGCTGCTTCAATTTTTTCCTTCATCTTCGAAAATATTGTCCAACATTCACTGCCATATTGACAAACCGACATCACATAGTAATCCAATACTCTCCTCTTTGTTTCTAATGAAATTGTCCTGTTTCTTAATACTTTACTCAACTTCTGGAATAGTCTTTCGCCATGCCAATTCGACTTTGGATCTCAAGTCGCAATTTCCGTCTTCTGTTAGAACACTTCCTCTGTATTTAAATTTTTGTACCTGCTTGATTTTAGAGCCCCTCACCTGTAATTGGCATTTTGGGTTACCCTTTTTACTGATGACCATGCGTTCGGTTTTTGTTGCAGTTTATTTGTAGTCATTTCTTGTCACTCTCTTCAGCTACCTTCTGTAGAAGGTCTTGTAGTTTTCTGTGTCTGCTATCAGCACTGTATCATCTGCGTACTTTATCTCGTTTAAAGTGTGGCCTTCGATGACGAATCCTGGCATGACTTCTAGGGTTCTCAGAATAGTCTCGCTGTATAAGTTGAATAGGTCCGGTGAATCCTTGTTTTACGCCTCTTTCAATCTTGGTATAATTGCTGAATTCGTTACCTGTCCGTATGCAGGCAGTTTGCTGCCAGTAGAGCTTCTTGATTACTCTTAGGTCTTTCCCAAATATGTAAGATATGTTCTTTATTTTATTAATGCTTGTATTCGAACCTTGTTTTACCCGCGTGTCGGGGGATATTTTTGTTTTGTTCATGCAATTTTTACTTCTGTGATTTGTTGTTTTCGACATTTTTATTTTTCATTCAAGGGTCTTTCGGAGGAAATAAATCAGTTCACGTTTTCCTGTTTAGTCTTTTATCTAAGTACAAGCTTATAGTTGCACTGGACTGAACGTGGTTTGTTGCTGCTATCAAATTCAACGATCCTCATTCATCGGGGTTTGTTTACATCCTGTGAATAACCTGCTGTGAAAACTGGCTTTCTCTCTTGCAAATGGCTCAGTGATAAGATGTTCATCTAATGACAAATTATTAGGATCTCGGTCCCGGCTTGAAACTACACGGATAATCAAGCTGCGATGAAGAGCCGCGACACAGCAAAACAGGGTTGTCTGCAGATGATTAGATATATATATATATATATATATATATACTTACATATATATATATATATATATTTATATATATATATATATATATATATATATTTATTTATTTATATATAAATATATATATATATATATATATATATATATATATATATATATATATATATATATATATATATATATATATATATATATATATATATATATATATATATATATATATATATATATATATATATATATATATATATATCTAAATATATATATATATTTATTTCTATATGTATATATATTTATTTCTATATATATATAAATATATATATATATTTATATATATATATATATATTTATATATATACATATATATATTGATATATATACATATATATATTGATATATATATATATATATATATATATATATAAATGTTTATTGTTTTGGTATTTATACAAGCTATGAAGTATTAATTGTTCATGATGTGCTACACGTGTTTCGAGCATAAAATTGACTCTCTTCAGGCGAACAAATTCGTGGTTTTATGTTTGGGTTTCTTCAAATATCTGATCATTCTGTTTAAAGTTAATAGGAAGAATGTGAAAATAAAAAAATAAAAACAGTAAAAAAGTAAATCAAAATAATGTGAGTTGAATGCTGGCATGTTGAATGGTCTCTTTCCATATCAGCATGTGTCCTAATGTAAAAACAGATAAATAAATAAACAGATGAAAGAGTCAAGTGTTTTGTTAAGGTATTCCGGCGCCCCTTATCTTTATAGGTTTGGCGATATTCGTGTCTGTATGTCTGTGTGTGTGTGTGTGTGTGTGTGTGTGTGTGTGAGGGCCTCATATATATATATATATATATATATTGATTGCTTAATTACGTAGTTTTTGGTAAGTTTTTGGTAGAAACCTAGATCATGTAATAACTCGTTTACAAATAAAATATATATATATGTATATATATACATTTACTTTGCTTAATTACTTAGTTTTTGGTAAGTTTTTGTACAAACCTAAATCATGTAATAACTCGTTTACAAATAATTTATATATATATATATATATATATATATATATATATATATATATATATTGTCTATTTAATTGAACAGATTCATGCCGACTTCGAAATTTTGTGAAGACACCGTTATGCTGTTCTCACTCGGCAGGGTTATTTGCTTTTTCTTGTTTATTTAGAATATGTACCTCTCAACGATCTATCTAAACCCCGATATCGAGCACTGTACCATAAAAAAAACTTGCTTGGAAAAATATATTTGACCCCAGTTTTTTACATGTGACCCCATTTTTTTTTAAAGAAATTATGTATTTCATACTAGTTTTAGTATTTATTGGATAATTCTATATGATAATAGAATGGTTTTTGTTAATATTTTTTTGCAAAATCTTACAAGGCAAGGAAGCAAAGATAAACTCATCCGAATCACCCTAAATTTTCTTCATTCTTTCATTGAAGAAACTGCAATATAGGTAATTATCAAATATTTATAAATTCATTTTATGCACATGTTATAGTGCAGTATTAATAAAAGAACCATTCTATTTTCATTTACAATTATTCACTTGACAATAAATACTAAAACATAGTAAGAAATATATCATATTTTTTAACACTTGAGTTGCCTAATAATTATGGTCGGTAGTGTAAATCTGTGTCTGTCTGTGTGTATCTGTGTGTGCAGCGGGAAGCAGAAGTTTCTTGCACGATCATTAATACTTTACTTATTTTTTGTTCTTAACAAACAAAAACAGGCATTGCCTTTTGACCTCCTCTTGTACTATCATTTGGAAACCAGTGATATTGATGAGTACGTCCGGGGTATTAAAAGTTTTAAAAAATATATATGTAGCATAACTTGTGTGCGTTTACAATTAAATATTTTTCATTAAATAAGAGCTGTAACTTTCTTTGATCGACCATCTTACCCGATTGAGAATGAAAGTGAATTATGTTTTCAAATTGTATGTAGTGTTGATATACTATTAAATATGTTTCATTCAAAAGAGTACAGACTCTAATTTGGAACATATCTTGTAAGTTCCCGAAATTCCAAATGTACCTGTGTTAAAAGTAGATATAAAGAATCCAAAAAGAAATCGTAAATGCATCCATTGGAACAGATACAAACCAAAAATATACAAGCCACTTCTTAACCCAATCCACCACAGCATGTAGATCCCTCTCAAGATCTGCAGTGAGGTTAAAACCTTTTTCAAAAAACTTTCTTAGTGTTTGAACTAGTATTTCTAAGTGCACAGTAGAAGTACAACAGTAACTGCTACATTTAACGAATACAGACAATTTTCTGTTTATATTTCTGAGATGGTGAGTTACGATTATTGACACTATCTATATTATTTATTATATATTATTATTATATATTATTATATATTATACTGAATATATAAATTATATATTATTTATTATATATTGACACTATCTATATTCTTGTAAGCATAATCGTCATTGTTGTTATTATTATTACAAAAGTTTATGCTGTACCATATGTGCAAGAGAAAAAAGAAAAACCTTCCCTGATTGTTAAGTAATCCTGTTGTAGATTATCTAAGGTGATGAATAATTTCGTGAAGAAGCGCATTTTTATGAAAGTGCTAAAAAGTATACAAACTTACTAGCAACAATAAAAATTGACATTGTTTTGACAAATATTTGATTGTTGTCAAAAATAAGAATGTGGGGAACAATTCTACATGTCAGGAAAATATATAAGCCCAGGTCAGATAATGGGGGATTTGAAATTGTTGTGGAGTAATTTTCGCACTGAAGGTTATAATCGTGCTATGTCAGTTGCTAATCGACTTAACGCACCCAAAATGTTAGGAACCTGATAATCGTCCACTGAAAACTGACTCCTTAGTATCTGGCTAACTGCCGACTAATAACAACTGCCTTAGTCCAACTATGTCCAAACTGGAACTAACTAGTAGTTCTACTGAACTCCAATAGAACTTTTAAGAAGTTCCCAAGATCTTCCTTTTAATGCTTATTAATATAGGAGGGTGAGTCCATTATCTGAATAATAGGTGTGTTTCACCTTAACATTAGGCCAGATTGAAGTTGTAACAGTGATATTGCACTCAATTTGAAATTCGGAATTTGATATGTTGATCAAATAAATAAAATATATTTTTACAATTCGTTAATCTTTTCTTGGGAAAATCAGTTTGAAAATTAAGGTTTTAAATGGACAAGATGGAATGGCACAAGTATATCATTGCTAAATTATTTGCCATTAAATAAGACCTCCATTTGCTATAAAGGGATATGAAACAGAACTGTTTAGCTATATAAACATAACGATATACAGGGTGTCCATAAAGGTCGTGTGCACTGTAACAAATTTATAACTTTATTTGAATTTGCGATAGAAATGATTTATAATAAGGATTAGAAAGAGTAAATCTATATTTTTAAAGGTTTTATTGAAATTTTATTTAAGTTTCCACATATTCTCGATCATTAGCAATACAAAAGGTAATACGATTTTACAGTTCACGGAAGATATTTTCCAGCTGATTTACTATAAGGTCTGCAATCACATTAGTTATTTCAGCTATCAAATCTTCTAATGAACTAGGTTTGGTTGCATACACAATTGTTTTCACATATCCCCATAAAAAAACTAATGGAGTCAAATCTGGCGAAGGTGGAGGCCAATAAAATGGTCCTCCTCTTCCGATCCATCTGTTTACTTATCTAAAAATTGTTGCAAATTTTGTGGTAATGAATTATTCAATAACTATACTTAAAACTAGGTACATTAAACTTTATAACATTTTTTACAGATTATATCTATCACAAATACAAATCTATCTAAACTTATTTATAAATAGAACATTGTCTCTGTGTGTGTCTGTGTGTATCCGTTACCTATTGACTCCGAAACGGCTGAACTGATTTTCTTGAAAATTTACACAGTTGTACTATAAGCGTCTACGAGTGTTCTTAGCTAGGTTTTGTGTCGAGGTACCCCCGATAAATATCGAAAATCAATAATCGAAAAAATCGGGTTATAGAAAGAGTGGTCCGATTTTAATCAAATTTGATATAGAAAGAGTGGTCCGATTTTAATCAAATTTGATACACTCATAGACATAGACATAAGAAACGATATTCAGAAGTTTCAAGGTTGCAGTTCTTACAAGAGTGCAGAAAATCGATAATATATATATATATATAAAAGACCAGATGTTTGTGTGTGTGTGTGTGTGTGTGTGTGTGTGTGTGTGTGTGTGTGTGTGTGTGTGTGTGTTTATCTGCCTGTATGTCAGTATTTTTTCAGCCCTTTTAGTTTAGTTTTTGCTTCGAGTTTAGCTCTAACAGGTATAATTGTAGTTCTTAGTCTCTGCCATGGTACCATTTACTCAGAGGACTTATTTAGCCTTCAAAATTCAGTTTACGACGAAAAAACTTATTTGATATCGATACGTGGAAATAAAAACTTGACTTACATCCATCCATTTTTCTTTCAGTCTACGGTTTCGCTTTAACTGGAAATAACTATTGCTTTTTAGTCTTTCGTGCCAACGTCCAAAGAGTCTGAGCTCCAGGACCATAGATTTGTTTTAAAGCTTTCATTACACCTGAGCAACGCCGGGCTATAATGCTAGTAAATTTATAATTTTTTAAAGTGCACACGGACTTTATGGACACCTTGTATGTTATACAGTGCGTTAGCTTTAATGCAATTTTACGTAAACAAAACAAATTGTTTTATGTTTTGTGTTAAGCTGTTGTATGCACGCTCATCTATTTTTTGTTTCGTTTTTATTAATGATGTTCTAACACATTCATAGAAGAGAATTTTATGGTAATATTTTACAAATTTTTACACAGAATTTACTTTTTGAATACAGTAAAAAATGTGTATTCTACTCGTGTAGATTTATAATTATAATTCTGTTTTAAATATATTTTCCATTCACTGCACCAAATGCAAAAGATATCAAATTTATATGGATGATTTAGTTCGTTTGTAAACAAAAACTTTCAGATATTTTGATAAATTTTTGTGCAGTTTTTAAAACATAATGCTCAGAAATTTGTAAAAGCTAGAAATCTACATTTTAATGGCATTACTTTAACCTCAAAATCCAGTTTTTGCAGTGAGTGTAATGTAGATATTCCACAAAACGTGAACAGGCAGTATAAGATACGCCAACAAATGATAGTCTGCACTGATTGTGCATCTTGCCAAATATTTGCTCGCGGAACCCGAGCCATAACATAATTATACTGGACAGGTATTTAGAAAGATTGTCACAGGCGAAAAAAATGTTTCCCTACATGAAAACTTTTTTGGTTAAATCATTTTTTCATATATTACTCGAAAGAAAAATTTATTCGAAAAGATTCGGAAGAATTTATCGTCGAAATTTTCGAGGTATCTTTCGTTTTATATCGATATAACGGAAAGATGTACGGGATTTTTTTTCTATGGTCAATGCAAAAGTTAGTGGTGCCTTTTTTTTCTTTTTTGCCAAACATTAAAGTATTCTTCAAAAATTTAGTAGTACTTCTGAGAATTGAAACTGACAACAAGGTCCCACCCTTTTACAGTTAAACCTACCGAATGCAGCTGCCGCTTCTACTCCCACAGCTTCTTTTCTCGCACTTCCCACCCGTAGAACTCCCTTCCGTATACTTGCTTCCCTGGCGGCTACAATGTCCAAGAATTTAAATGCAATGTCATTCCCATCTCTTGTCCACTTAACTCCAGTCCTTCTCGCGTCCTTTCTACATCACCCCGTGTATCTTCTTATTTTCCTTACTCTCTACCTTCGCAACACTCTTCATACCTGTCTTCTCAGCCTTCTCTTCCTCTTTCTTTGTTACCCCCAATAACTGGTTAATTCTCCTCGCTCTCCTTCTGCCTAAACCTTTATTAACTGGGAAATCAGTCAGCTCTACGAAATCTTTCAACCTTATTATCGCCTATGAATGATTTTGCAAGCACTTTTTGCTTGTGGAGTCATTTTTGATGAGCGGATGGTATAATGGTCGGTGCTCGGGATGAGAAATCTATGAACTAAGTTCGTTACAATCAGATTACAGCAGGGTCAACTTGACGTGTTTTAATGGTTAGTAAGCCGGTCTCAATGGAAGCAATACATTTGAGTAGAGAGTCCGACCCTCTCTAGGTTCGCAAAACTTTCCATCTTTGGCCATATCTAAGCTGCGTTTAGAAGAACACAATTCAGTTTGAAGCAGATACCCTTAGCAAAAGTATAAAACTTACGCTTCTCCTCAGCTAAGAGTTAAGTAGCAGGGATGACTGGCGTCTATAGCCTTTATTGGAAAACATTCTAGGAGTAAAGCTCTGATTTTAAAGAGGTATATTACTTTGGAATTGCGATTTCAAAAGAATTTACTCGAGCAACCAGACTGACAACAAGGTCCCACCCTTTTACAGTTAAACCTACCGAATGCAGCTGCCGCTTCAACTCCCACAGCTTCTTTTCTCGCACTTCCCACCCGTAGAACTCCCTTCCGTATACTTGCTTCCCTGGCGGCTACAATGTCCAAGAATTTAAATGCAATGTCATTCCCATCTCTTGTCCACTTAACTCCAGTCCTTCTCGCGTCCTTTCTACATCACCCCGTGTATCTTCTTATTTTCCTTACTCTCTACCTTCGCAACATTCTTCATACCTGTCTTCTCAGCCTTCTCTTCCTCTTTCTTTGTTACCCCCAATAACTGGTTAATTCTCCTCGCTCTCCTTCTGCCTAAACCTTTACTCTATTATGTACCCCCCTACGCATCAGTGGCGGTACCGTCTTGATTAGGGTGAAATTATGAAAAAAAATACTATGCAGCCATTGAACAGATCAATGATTCTATAATCTGAACAACAGTCGTGCTAAGACTGCGTCGATTGGTCATTATGGTTTACGGTTTAACATTGATAGACAAGATTTTTAAAAGGTTTAGAAAGAGATCTCAAGTTAGAAAAGAAGCTTCGAGAAACAAAAGTCTGCAAGCATTTCTCTTTCTTTTTCCTGCTCGTTACAGAATAAAAATCGATAAATTAATCACAGGTGGGCTATTTTCTTCTTATCTTAGTTTTATCACAACATATCGATTTTCTCCAGGTGCATGTCGATCCAAGATATCTAGGTATGTATGTCTAGGTATATCTCGTCTAGTTCTTAGTTTCGATTATTGCTCGCGCTCGACAAGGCATCTCTTGACATTGGCAGTGGAAAGAGAACAATATAACTTCCACCCCCGTAGATTAAATAAAGGGTTTAGTTCGGAATTCCTTGTAGATTATCCGGATCGACATTTAACTGATAACATTCGAGCACAAACAGAAACTTAGTTTTAGTAGCATTAAAAATGAATACGAGAATTACAAATGAATTCACGCATTACAATATAGAACGTTTTATGGGGGGAAGGAAATTAAGCAGTGATTTTATTCTGCAAAAATTTCCTGTCTTTGCAAAGCTAATGCATCATAGCAGCTCATCAAGTAACTGAAGTGTGAATTTCTTCTCATGTCCCGTATTTTCAAACCTGTCGTCTGAAGGACTGCACCACTTGAATAAGATAAGTGTTCCCTCTTTTCGAATTCCATTTGAAATTCTCGCATTCACTTCCGCACAAATACCTTTGGGAAAGGTATTAATCCGTCTATTTCCTCAAGTTGTGTTAAATGATAGGACAGATTGGTTTCCATAGCCTTGATCGGCAACCAGTCTACCAAAAAAGCAATGGCAACCTTCTTCTTTTTTTTCTTTTATGTGCCATGTCCTTTCAGGACGTTGGCGATCATGGCTCTCCACATCTCCCTATCCCTCTTAGCAAGCCTTCTCCTGTTGCATCATCCAACCCTCTTTCCGTCATCCACCTGATCAGGCCCTTCAAATATGTTATCCGCCGCTTTCCCCTGTCTCTTTTTCTCTCTGTTTAGCCTGTTAGTATCAGGTTCTCCAAGCACTCCTTTCTCATTGCATGTCCCAGGAACTTTAGTTGTCTCTTCCTGATGCTCAGTATTAATTTCCTTTTTGTTTCCATCATTTCAACCTACTGCGAGAAAAGTCAGTCATGTCTCTTTCAAGACATGATCGCCCAAGCGTGTATCACGTATGGCACTTAACTGACTGATTCTGTATTTAACGGTTGCCTTTAACATGTTAGACTTCTATTGTACTGCCCGCTATGTGACATACGAGCGTGGCCGATTCAGGTCAAAATTGGTACCGTACAGTTGACAGCTTGAGACGGTTGCAGAATATTTTGAAAAACACGCACCTGGATTTCTTACAGAATAGACAGTAAATTATTAAGTTACGGGAAGTGTTTTGAATAACCATAAGATTATTAGAGATATTGAAAAATTCTGAGAAGATTTAATCGAGTCAAAACCGAGATTTTTCTGTGCTAATTGTGCAAATTTAGTTGAATGTTATTTAAGGAAAAACCATGGAATTAAAAAAACGTTTACTGAATAATTATTCTCCGATTATTGAATTTTGTCAAAATGCCAGAAACTTTTGCATTAACCTAGAAAAAAAATGATTTATAAGCCCGTGAATTAAAAACAAAATCATGAAACACGGAAAGATTCTTGTATGTCTGTCGTTTAAAAAAAATGTTAAAAATTACAAATTATGAAAATTAATTATTGACCCCATAGTTAGTCGGTTGTAAAAAATTGAATTGAACGTTAATCTCTTCTTTATGAACTCCCCTAATTTTGGGAATAATAATAATAATAATAATAATAATCAACTATATCAGCAAACTTCAAAACAGATATTATGAACTCATTATGATTAAAAAATAAAATAAAAACAATCTTTAAAGAACCAACACATTTTTTTTTTCAAAGACATTCAAACCTCCCGTCACAGCTTTTAATAACTTTCAACTATTGAGTGACAAAGCTACGGGAATTCATTGATCAAAATGATAAACCATAAACATTTTCTAGTTAGACAGATGTGCTCTCCATTTCGTGGTTGCCTTTAACGTGGTAGAGTTTTGTTGTACTGTCTCGTATGTGACATACGAGGGTGGCCGATTCTGGCCGAAATTGGTACCGTACAGTTGAGCGTTTGAGACGACCGCAGAATACTTTACAAAAGACGCGCCTGAATTTCTTGCCGAACAGACAGTAAAGTACAAAGTTGCAGGCAGAGTTGAAAATAACCATGAGATTACTGATCGTAGTGAATTTGATATAGGTAGCGTTGCACCGCTGCTGGTAGCTGTTCAGGGCCGTCCACAGGATGTTGTCTGCGATGGACGGAAGCTGACACACGAGAAAGACGACCACAACAGAAACTAGCATTAGTGTCATATTGTTTTCCTTGACGGCTGACGAGCTCATTTGCACCCGAGAAGCTCTGGAGTTGCGAATGGCATTGATGAGGCAGGTATTCACATAGGCGAGCAGAGTAAAAGGTAAGAAGAACATTATTAGCAAATTTAGATAGATAAAATAGACCTCTTTGTAAACCTTATTCTGACCCAGCTCCGTCGCCCTGTAGATAGGCTGTGTCTTGTTGACCTGGTCGTCCCATTCGAGAACCGTCTCGTACTCAAACATCCGCGGGATGTTGTAAATAACCGATCCAAGGAATATGCAAAAGACAGCCTTTTTTGAACGCGATGTCGTGCATATGTTAGCCGCCTGCAAGGGCCGGCACACAGCGACGTATCTCTCAACAGTGAAACCGACTGTTGTATAAATGGTACCCGTCTGCGCAATTAGTGCGATCGGGTAGGCGATTGGTTGGATGTAGTTGTAGACAAAAAAATACATATCCAGAAAGTATGCGTCAACCTCCAAAGTTGGAATAGCGAAATTTACAATCATCGAGAGAAGAACAATGTTGTCGTAGACTGCGAGGGAGATAAGGTATATTGCCGTTGAGGATCTCATTCTGGGTTGACTCAGGACTGTTATAGCAAGAATATTGAGAAGAATGCCGGAGACAGCAATAATATTTGACGTGATGCCCCATGTGTAATACTGAAACGGACCAAGGTCGGCGTTGATGTCCATGCATCCTTCGAAAGACGAAGAATTGTTCATGTCGTCCGTGTCATTCATAATAAGGCGACAGACTTGTTTTCCGTTATATCGTGCACATCACCTGCAAGTGTAAAAAGAAAAAAATATGTGAATCAATTATGTAATTTGATCTTTAACACATTTTTTGGTCTATAGTAATAATTTATTTCGAAGCTAAATGTGTTATTTGATTTCAAAACTGAATTTGTGAGAAACAATAATCGGTATAAAAGTCGGACAAAAGTATATATATATATATATATATATATATATATATATATATATATACAATCTTCACGTTCTAAGCAATATGGGAAGGTTGTTTGCATACTTTTGTATATATGTGCATGTATTAATTTAGTGTATACGCATTTACATCTGGCCTTCATAGATTGGTAATTGCGTATGCGGATACGAGAGTGTATATAACCAAAAGATATTTGTATGTATATATATATATGTATATATATATATATATATATATATATATGTGTGTGTGTGTGTGTGTGTGTGTGTGTGTGTGTGTGTTATGTCTTGAAGGCTGTCACAATTCGTGGAATGAAATAAAGCAAGGTCGGGAGGTGTTTGTATGACCTTTTTATTATTATTGATATTTCGAGACTATAATCTCATCATCAGAATGGCAGAGAAATCCTCAGAATGACCGTGCTTTTTAGCTGCCCATCTATGAATGGCTGGCTTAATCCACTGCTGCTGTACGTGTGTGCGTGTATGTATGTGTGCGGGTGTGTGCGAGTGTGTATCTGTGTGTGTTCTAGTTGTTTTTTATGGTCTAATGGTGTGTGAATGTGTGTGCGTGTGTGTGTGTGAGTGAGTGTGTATGCGTGTATATTCAAGTTGGGGTTTTATTGGTCTGATGGAATCAGTTCGTAGGATCTGGGAGTTAAAGTGACTTTGACCGGGTCAAAGAATATCAGTTTCATTGCTGTTGTTTTATCTATCTGATTTATCTGGTGGTGTTTGCTCGTTGTGTGTGCTGTAATTGAATCTACTTTATTTTGTATATATATATCTGTGTGTGTGTGTGTGTGTGTGTGTGTGTGTGTGTGTGTGTGTGTGTGTGTGTGTGTGTGTGTTCGTATTCTGTCCTGGTACGTGGTTTGTTATGAGTACCTCTGCTACTTTAGCCCGAGGGGGGGGGAATGTGTTAGCGTGGTTATGGTAACTATTTTTTCTGTGTGTATAGGCTATGTGTAGTATTGTAATTAAATCTACCTTATTTTATTTATCTGTGTGTGTGTGTGTGTGTGTGCGTGTGTGCTTTAGCCTGGTTAGCGGTTTGTTATAAGGGAGGAAGAAGTGTGTTTGCGGTTATTGTTACTGATTGCGTGTGTGTGTGACCTTTGCTGTTGTATTAAGTTCATGTTGTGTGCGTCTTGGTGTTGACTATACTGTTATATAATCTAGGTTTAATTCTTGGTGACTATTAATTGGCGGTTGTAATTTAGATATTATTAGGGACTCTTTAATGCGTAGGTTACCTATGTTGCGTTCCTTAGCCAAGATATTAATGGTTATGGTTTTGTCCTTATTTTTGCATTTTTTAAATGTTTTTGGAAAGACAACGCTTGCGTGTGTAAATGTTCTTTTATCCTAATGTGTAGATGTCTTGTAGTGCTGCCGACATAGAATGCATCGCATATGCATACTACTATGTGTTTTTAACTATTTAGTTTATGTCACTCGTTCTGTCCAATGAGATCTTTCTTCGTTATACTTTGTCACCCTTACAAAATAAAACTAAAGATTTCTATTCTGGGTCATATTAACTGCATTTCCCTTTCTTTGAATTTATTCTTTCTTTTATGTTCTGAGGAAATTTGAACCAACGAAAATCGTGTCTGAAGAGATGAGTAAATTCACCCGTCGAAATAAATTATATTTTATAGCAACAGGTTTTAAATTTTCCTTTATGTATATCATATTGCTCTGGTTAATATCTGTTGAGCTCTCTATTTGTTTATATTCCTGGGATAAGTTAGTATTGCAATATGAACTCTAGTAAAAATACTAATGAAAATCATTAACATAAAAAATACTAGAGAAAATAATTAACATAAAAAATTATGATATGAACTCCTTAAGGACACAGCCCAGTTGATATAGACGTTGGTTACTTCCAGTGACTTGACCCAGGGAAATGTGAGTTCAATACCAGGCTACAATAGTGGTGAACAAGTAATTTAGAGAATCGGGTTAGAAGGACATAACTCATGACTTTACACAAGGAATAAGAATTATATATCCCAGTGATCTTGGCACCCGAAGAACGAGCGTTCAACGGCCGAAACGTCATACAAATTGCAACCAGGGTGAAGACAATAGTCCGAATAAGGTAAATTGTCTCTCGATACAGAGCTATCGCTTAATATTTTACATTAAATACATTTTTAGATTATCCTATCCGTTTACTGACATAACACTCTATTACACAAACACACACACACACACACACACACACACACACATATATATATATATATATATATATGTATATATATATATATATATAATATTTATTTAGAAATTATAACATAAATATGTTATAATATCACTACAAAAGTAGCTATTTTGTTTCAAAACTATTTGTGTCTTATCAAATGATGAGGTTTATTTCAAATTGAGGAGTTTTAAAAGGTTTAAAACTGGCCCAACCTCCCTTAATCCGGGAAGCATTGTTATATAGTGTGGTCCAATCAAAATAAAGTAATTTCTAATTTGAAGAATAAGAGAACAGACATTAAAAACAAATTTGGTCGCCTCTTCTTCGGGTGATCAAGTTGGTATAAAAAAACTACGAGTTCTAGAACTTTGTTACAATATATATATATTCTAAACATATTCTGTTAAATATAAGAGACAATGAATGTATATTATATTTAATCATGAACCGTTCTAAACATCGTATTTTGGCTTTAATTTCGTGTGAAAATAAAGACAAAAATTCTCCAAAATTTGGATATTTTTTATTAATTTGGTTCTAAGCTTTCGGCTCACATGAGCCACCTTAAGAGAGGTTACAGTGACGTTAACATAAAAACATACGTCATCAAAGACGATTTTATCTTGTGTTGACATAAAACTTTGCTAAGCAACGATAACATTTACCAAAATCTAGCAAACGTAAATTTGTTACGCGGTTCTATGACGTTACACCGCGTGAGAGCTCATAATGTTAAGAGAACCATATATTTAAATGCAATGTAATGTGTTATAACCATATTTAAACGTGATTTTATTAAGTGAGGGTTGTTTGGATTTAATGTAGATGGTCGCCAATATCCTGAAGGTAATTTTTACTGTACGAATGAGTGAGTATTATTGTATTGTTGACTAAAATTTGTCTGATATTATCTACATGGCTGTTTTTCAAAGAAATGTTGTTTAATTGAACTCTAATCAGAAAGGTGTGACGTCATAGAACTGCATTACAAATTTACAAACTGCGTTTGCTATTTGGTAACTGTTGTCGTTGCTTAGCAAAGTTTTATGTCAACACAAGATAAACTCGTCTGGTGGATGTTTTTATGTTAACGTCCCTGTAACCTCTTTGGAGGTGGCGCATGTGAGCCGAAAGCTTACAACCAACTTAATAAAAAATATCCAAATGTTGGAGAATTTTGTCTTTATTTTCACCTAAAGTTCAAGCCAAAAGAAGATGTTTAAAATCGCTCATGATTAAACATAACATTTATTGTCTCTTATATTTAGCAGTATATGTTTAGAAAATTATTTGCGGCCTCGATACACTAAATATATATACATGTACACATATATAGTATATAATATATATATATATATATATATATATATATATATATATATATACAACGTGATTGGAGTGTAACACACCATTTTACAATGATTTATTTATTATCTCTATTTTTACAAGTAATGGATATAGGAAAACGCCATTAGCAGAAGTGTTGTATATCGACAAACAACAAACACGCATATATATAAAAATATAAGTTATATTTTTATTAATGACGATGAACCGTGTAGCCTAGGGAACAGAGAGTGAGAGAGCGCGCTTCTAAGGGTTGACGGGAGTGTCGTCGTATCTGTTGTGTCTCTCTCTCTCTCTACTGCTACTCTGGTCTGTCTGCTGAAATCCGTGCGCCGAGGTCTTTTTATAATCTCCAAACCGGGACTTCCGATTTTTGCCTCGCCCACGCACGCCCACGTAATTCTCAGAGACACCTGTTCTGTTTGCCTCTGTCCATTTCCGCTACTGCCGGAAATAAGGTCAAACAAACATCCGTTCCTTTCAACGACCGGAAAACAACCCCGCTTGCAACAGCCTTCTTCTCGGGTGGGGCCAGATTGTTATATTACAGAAGGATGCATTTAAACTTTGATGTGGCCACAGGATTTTGATAGCAGTTTCTTGAACCGCCCAGTAAGCGCTTCAACTGATTTTTTATCCAGAAACTCATGTGGTATGGAAGACACAAATTCTTGTATCCGTCTTCCAATGTTTTTGTTTAGTAGACCTGCACCTTTAACCAACTCCAACGTAAAAAGAAAGGATTCTTGGTTGGCTGCTTATAAAACAGAGAATTACTTTTCAATGATACTGTATATTATAATATATTATATTATATCAAGTAAGCAAGCTGGCGAGGTGGGAAAACAAAACCTCGCTGCTGATCTTGAGAAGGACCTCCAGTCAGTCGTGGACTGGGGTAAGAAGTGGCACTAAATGCCTCTAAAACGAAACTCCTATCTGTCAACCATCACAAGCAATCTCTGCTGTCCCTCATAAGCATGGAACAAGCAAGTCTCTCTGAAAGCAATATACCGCGCACTCTCGGCCTTACCTTATCTTCCGACCCCAAGTGGAATCATAAAAATAAATCAAAAGCTAAATCCACCGGTAAGAAGGTTGTGTCACTGTGTCGGTCCAAGAAGATTTTTCCGCCTGAATCCATGTTGCACATATACAAATCAACCATCCGACCGTGCATGGAATACTGTTGTCATATCTGGTCAGGCGATCCTGCTGTTCGTCTCAGTATAATTTGTAATGTGATTGATCCCGACCTGGCTGCTCGACTCTAGCCACTTTATCACCGACGTAATGTGGCTTTCCTCTGTCTCTTCTACAAATATTTTCATAGCTTCTGCCCCGACGAACTTAGGTCACTGGTGCCTCCTCCACAAAAATTTACTCAAGCAACTAGACTAACAACAAGGTCCTACCAATTTACAGTTAGATCAACCAAATGCAGGCAACAATTCTACTCAACCAGCTTCTTTTATCGCACGTCCCGCCTGTGGAACACTCTTCCATTTACTTGTTTTCCTGACGGTTACAATTTAAATGCTATGTGAATTCCCATCTCTTATCCACTTGACTTCAGTCGTTTCTATATCACCCCCTGTATTTTGTTCTTTTCCTTTCTCACTACCTTTGCAACTGTCTTCCCCCCCTTTATTCCCATCTTTATCTTGACCTTTCTCTGTCAACCCTTGTAACTGGTTAATCTTTCTCTTCACTCTCCTCCTGCCTAAAACATGAACTCTCTAATGTAACCCCCTGTGCATCAGTGGCGGTACCAACTTGCTTGGTGTGAAACGATCAAAAATAAATTCTTGCTGTTTCTCATCTTTATTGCCATGTTTACGATGTTTCGGCTCTTGTACACACCGGCCTTTTTCAGGACACACCGGACTTTTTCAGGACACACTGTCATGTGGATGAAAGCTTTTTGGCATTGCATTTATTTGTTTAGCAGCATATTAACTCCTTATGCGTCACTGAATGCCGAAATTTAATTTTCTAGGTATCATTATTAATTTTCATTATTTAAATTGTTCGGATTTTTTTCATGTTTTTACGTTTCGGCCGTTTTACGTTCCGGCCGTTTTACGTTCCGGCCTTCTTCAAGTGAATAATTTTGAACTGAATCCTTTATTTCGATCACTGGGGTATATCATTATCATTTCATGTGAGATGCCAAATTCGGATGCCTTGTAAGTTTTTTTCCCGTTAACCCAACTCTCAAAGTTATTTGATTCACCACTGCTTTAGTGAGGTACCGAAATAACAACTCCTTTGACCAAGTCACTTGAACTAACCAACGCTTTTACCCAATGGGCCATATTCTTTAAGGACATCAGTGTGTAGCGTAGGGAGCTGGTTAATGTTTCTTTTTTCGGCCTTGTGTCAGACATAACCGAACTTTCTACAGCTTACGAGTTTTATCCAGAATTAACATCTGAATTATCAGAAGGTTGGTTGTCGGCAGGATGGAATGTGTGGAATAGCGTAGAATAGAGGAAGAATAAAATATACATTTTGCATTTTAAAATAGAAATTTATAAAAGGAAATGAATAACAAGAATTCGTAGAAATTAATGTGAAATTAGAAAGCTTAGGGTATCAAAAGCTGTAGAAAATGTTCGAAGTAGTTGTTGAAAGAGATAAGGAGAAAGAGAAAGAGGACGAGGTCCGAGTCGCTTGAAGTTCAAGTTACATTTTTAGTCGTTTCTCTTGCGGCTCTCATCTAACTCTCTGACTGACTGACGCTGATAAAGTCCTTTTATTGTAATCTAGATTTTTCGCACTTACTCCCGAAGTTCGTTTTGGTCTTTCAAGTCGCTCCCATTCGTCAAAAATCATTTTAACACCTTTTTTTTTATCATTTCACCCCAAGCAAGTCATTCCACTGCCACTATTGCGCTTGGGGCTACATAGGGGAAGGTAAATAGAAAGAGTGGTTAGATATAGGAAATGTCAGAATGGGGTGATAGATAGTTGGGTGGGTGGGAAGAGTGTTTGAAAGAATGGAAGCGAGTTAGTTTGTTAGGAGGTGTCTATTGACCTTACATTTAAAACCTCCTTGCGAAATCTGGTTTCGACTTTTTCTTAAAGCACATGGTCAACCATTTTTTTATTTGAGAAAAACCAGGATTTTGCACGTCATTGTGAATTTTTGTGAAAGTGAAGAAGGTTGATTTTAATTAATTTCTTATCCACTACAAATGTAAGCCTTTTTGGGGCGTATATCGTAAACATAGCAATAAAGGTGAAAACAACAGTCCGAATAGTTAGATAATGTAAATATTTCCTCATCTTAGAAGTATAGATAAATACTTCCTGTTGTATGTTTTTTAAGATTTTTATTTTACAAATGGTGTTCCCTAATATCGCGACATTGTTGTAGCTGTTTCTGAAGTCTTCCATATACGGACAAGTGATTTCCGTAATTATATGGTGTGTAGCAGCCTCTTTCATCAAATGTTATTGATTACTGTTTCTAGACAGCTCCGCTTTCAGGTAACCTCTGAGAAAATAATCACATCGGAATAGAGATCACGTAAGTTTGAAAGCCATCCTAAGTCAACTGTTAGGGAGATCGCACGTCCTGCGAAATAGCTCCCTCAAAACCTCTTTCGTCATTTTGCTGTGTGCGCGTTGGCTTCCGCCTGTTGAAAACCCACAGCCGAATTCTTCCGGTTGCATTCCCACCGACGTGGTGCAGCTTCTCTGTCACTTTTCTGTAAATGTTTTCATGCTAAATGTTCTGGTTAGATTTCCCCCTCTGCTGCCAAGATTTATGAGTTTTATCGAATGGTAGGTTAGCGACAAGTCTCATTTTACAATTGAAATGATCAGCAATAACACTCAGATTTAATGTTAACTAGCAGTATAGCCCGGCGTTGCTCGGGGGTAATGAAAGCTTTAGAACTAATCCATGGTCCTGGAGCTCAGACTCTTTGGACGTTGGCACGAAAGACTAACAAGCAATAGTTGTTTCCAGTTAAAGCGAAACCGTAGACTGAAAGAAAATGAATGGAATGTAAGTCAAATTTTGATTTCCTGCTATCGATATCAAATAAGTTTTTTTCGTTGTAAACTGAATTTTGGAGGCTAAATTGTATCGTGGCTGAGACTAAGAACTACAATTATACCTACTTACAGCCGAACCCGAAGCAAAAACTTAAATAAAAGGGCTGCAAAAATACAGACATACAGGTAGATAAACAGACACACACACAAACACCTTGCCTTTCATATATATATATTATCGATTTTCTGCACTATTGTAAGAACTACAACCTTGAAACTTCTGAATATCGTTTCTTATGTTTTTGTCTATGAGTGTATGCAGTTGATTAAAATCGGACCACTCCTTTTCGATTATCGATTTTCAATATTTATCGGGGGTACCTCGACACAAGTCCTAGCTAAAAACACTCGCAGACGCTTATAGTACAATTGTATAAATTTTCAAGAAAATCGGTTCAGCCGTTTTCTTAGTCTATAGGTAACGGACACACACAAATAGGTACACACACACACACACACACACACACAGACAACGTTCCATTTATATATATAAGTTATATAAGTTTAGTTTAGATAGTGTGTACGCTCACTGTTCATTTTTATGAAAATATCATCCGACTTCTTGATTCATAGTCGAGTTTGACCTTAAATAATTTAAATGGAATGTCAGTCTTTATCGTCTGTCTTCTTGACTTCTGCATTTTTCGTTTTTATTTTATCTTTATATTTCTCTTTTGTTCATGATTTTTCTGATACAATATGCCCTCCTTTAATTGCCTAGTTTGGGATGATATTCTTTTCTTAAATATCTTAAACATTTTCTCCTTTTGCTTTAGTCCAGAGATTCCCAATGTGGGGCGTACGCCCAACAGAGAGGGGGAATTAATTTTTCAGGGAGCAATTCGATTGTTAGGTGTTTTGCTACTTGTGACTAAAGCTGACTAAATTAGTTCCTAATATAAAATCTCTTTGCAGCAGGCATGAAAGCACAAGAATCTCACTAACTGACTAGGTTTATTGTACTTACCTGAAATTAGCTGAATATTTTGTATTTGATATCTTTACTGTACAATTTAATAAAAAGTACTGATCAAAGTATTACAGAAAAAAAGCTTCCTTTGAAATTAGCTTTTGTTAGTAAATTTAAAGATTTCAATTCTCTATTACATGCCTTGAAACTTTATTTGATTGTTTCATATAAACATAAAATAATATAAGACAATCCCTAATATTTTATTTTTTGGTAATTTTTTTGCTAAGAACTTTAATTGTCTTTTATTTATTTTTTGGTTTTCATGGATGCCATTTTGTTTTTAAGTTTGTTTAAGCCACCGTAAGGCTTTAAGACAGTTTGAGCCTTAAACAAACTTTTAAGTTTAAATTTAAAATAAAAACTTAAAACAAAGTATTGGTGTTTTAAGCATTACCTAAAACGGAGTTCACTTTTTACCTAAGAATTATATATCAGCATATGAGAGGGGAACATCAGGATTCTAGGAGTGATTAGGTGGGGCATGGCAAAAAAGGTTGGGAAACACTGCTCTAGTCATTGTGGAATTCTCTTCAGACTTTTAGATTCCTAGGCAAATTTGAACTTCAAAAATGTATATGCAATGCGAATCTTTACCTTCTGTCTTCCTAATTTCACTACATTTATTGTAATGTTTCTTTTTTAATAATCATTTCACCCCAAGCTAGGCAGGACAGCCACTGGTGCGCAGGGGTTTAGAGTAGAGATAAAACAGTACAGAAGATGCTAAAGACAGGAAAAAGCGTGAATGAAATTCACGGGGGTGAGTGGGATTTAGAGCGTCGGGTAGTGGGGTAGGAGATGACAATTGGCTTTTGGAACCCATATGCCAATTTAGTAGCAAGAGTAAATTCATGTGGTCGAGGCGCCGAGAAAGAAGCTTGTCTGTGTTGAAGCCGTGAAAATATTTGTAGAAAAGGCAGAGGGAAGCCACATCCCGTCGGTGAGAATGTGACAGAAATAGAGCTGTTAAATCTGGATTGATTACGTTACAGATCTTCTTTTGAATGATGATGAACAGCAAGAGCGCCCGACCATATATGACAACAGTATTCCACGCACGAGCGAATTCAGGCTCAGTATCCCCTTGCGTCTTAGTCACTTTATTACCTTGCATGGAGCGAATTGTTTTACTTTGATTATCACTTTATTACCTTGCATGGAGAGAATTGTTTACTTTAATTATCTAATCGCTATGAGCTTCTTCTTTTTATGGACCCTTTCGACGTCTATAAATAACAACCTGCGTGACTTCTCATGACGCAGCAGTGAGGCAGTTAAGTGACAGTCAAGAGACAGTCGAGACGCAGCGTAACTATACTGTTCGGACTTACACTTCTATTTGCTGATTGCTAACGCTTATTATTGTATATTTGTACTGTTATTCTAATATGCTAGTTAAACCTACCTTCTTGTTTCCGTGTCTTACTTCCGGTCCGAAACAGGCCACATATATCGGCGACGAAGATTCGCCACTTCCACATATCATTGCGGAGCTCACTACAGGCTTCTTGATTTGTAGTCAACTTTTATCTTTAAAAAGTAAAATCTGATTTCAATCTTTATCTTCTGTTTTCTTGAGTTTTGTTTCATAATAAAGTTTTCTTAGACGGTTTCGCACTCAGTCTTCTCTTGTGCCTTAGTCGATTTCTTGCCTTGTTTTAGTGCAATGTCAAACTTTATTTTCCGTCTGCTTGATTTCTGTTATTTTACTATTCTATCCCATAGGTTTTCTTTTCTTATGTTCTTTCATATGCAATATAGATCTTGCGTCTTTGTCGCTTTATTGCCTTGCTTAGGGTGAAATGATACTTTAAAAATATCTAATAGCATACAGTTTATTCTAGTGCACTTTTCATTGTGGAAATCATTTCTGGTTTCTTTTCTAATCAAATTTGACCTTCTAAAAGTTAAATTAAATGTCAAACTTTACCGTTTGTATTCTTGATTTCTGTAATTTTATAGTTCTCTCTCCTTACTAAGTGTGTTGTGGCACAGTGGATTTCGGCTCTGAACGAGAAATCGAGGAGCCGAGTTCGAATTCCAGTTAATTTCCTTGCATTCACATACGCGCGAATACCACTTGGAAAGGTACTAATCTGTATTTTCCCTCTAGTTACGGGTTAAATAATGTCGGAAATTTACAGATGTAACGGGTCTCCTGATTGGCTGATTTAACCCGAACCTCGTTTTGAACTTTAGGCGGGCTTTACCAGAGGTTTTATGTTTTTTTTTCTGATGGTTTTGTTCTCTCCTTTTTTCAGCTAGCACGAACAGTATCGGACGTATTTGTGCCGCTCCGGATTTTTGTTGCAGCAGGGCCTAAATTGGCGCCCACTTGTCTCGCTATATCGAGACCATCTTACCAATTCTTTGTAATCTTTTAGGCTAATGCCACAACTTTGTAACAGAGAAAATCTCTTGTTACCCTTCTTACCTTAAAAAGGATACCCTATGGGCAAAGCCTTGCCTTCCTAGAGAAAAATTCTCTAAGCACTATCATCTTATACCAAGATAAGAAACTGTGAAAGAAGCTGACCCAGAAGAAAGTTCCTGTTCGTCGCGGATCGCAGTTCCTTGTGTCTTATTCATCCCACTCCTAGACGGAGGATACTATACCAAGCTAAGCAGAGAAAAGAGACTATACCAAGCTACACTGTAGCAGCAAAATTCAGCATATTTTTGCAAGACAAATAAATTGTTTTTTCTATACCAGGTATGTCTTGTTATTTTTAATAATTTCCTTTCACTGCTTAAGCGCTAAGCTATGTGAATATATTTCTCACATAGCTTTTATTGCAAAAATGTGAGCGTTACATATTTTATTTTAAATTTTTCCCTTCCAGAATTGTTATTTGTGTGATTTTTTTTGGTGCTTCTTGTCTGCTACCTAAAAAAAATAATAATAAATTTTTTTTTCAAAATTTGTCGGGGGGGGGGGGGTTAGTTTGACTGGATAAGCCTTGACATTTCCTTATTTTCTCTCTCTCTTCGCATGTTATCCTGGTATGCTTGAGGGCGGCATATGGCGGGAGAGCGGCAAAATTTAAAACCTGTCTCTCTTCAACCTTTAAAATTACAGTTGGAGTGTCCTGACTTCAGTGGGTCTCCTTCAGCGGATAAATTTGAATTTCGGACATTTCTCAGAAGGTTCGAATTCTGCACAGCCGACTTGGGAAGATATAACATTTGGTGCTTGTTGTAGTGACATTTAGTGCTTGTTAATATGACATTTAGTGCTTGTTAATATAACATTTGGTGCTTGTTATGGTGACATTTAGTGCTTGTTAATATAACATTTGGTGCTTGTTATGGTGACATTTAGTGCTTGTTAATATAACATTTGGTGCTTGTTATGATGACATTTAGTGCTTGTTAATATAACATTTAGTGCTTGTTAATATAACATTTAGGTGCTTGTTATGGTGACATTTAGTGCTTGTTAGTGTAACATTTAGTACTTGTTAATTTGACATTTAGTGCTTGTTAATATGACATTTAGTGCTTGTTAATATAACATTTGGTGCTTGTTATGGTGACATTTAGTGCTTGTTAATATAACATTTGGTGCTTGTTATGATGACATTTAGTGCTTGTTAATATAACATTTAGTGCTTGTTAATATAACATTTAGTGCTTGTTATGGTGACATTTAGTGCTTGTTAGTGTAACATTTAGTACTTGTTAATATGACATTTAGTGCTTGTTAGTGTAACATTTAGTACTTGTTAGTATAACATTTAGTACTTGTTGGGTCTCTCCTTTCTGTGTATAGTACTGTACGTAACAGGTTGAAGGACGCAGGATTCGATCTTCAGTCCTGTAACTCCAACTGTGCGGATTTGCAAAAGAAAATGTCAGAGGATGGATCAATTACCTCCCCCTTCCCTCCTATGAAAAGGTACTGGGGTATCATTATTCCCCTCGACAAGATACAATCAGACTTGCGCCCACTGAGATTAACATTAACGTAGACACTAAACGTGGAATTCTGTCTCAGACTTCCAGCATCTATGATCCGCTTTCCTTACTTCTCCCAGTTACTATTCAGGGCAAGACATTCGTTAGCCAACTATGGAAAAACAACTTGTCCTGGGATCAACAGATCCCTGAAAATTTTACTATCCCTTGGCAAACTCTTGCTAAGGAACTTAATGAATTAAGCGAATTTGAGTTCCCCAGACGTGTGTTGCAGGAGAGCTTCCCGGTGGAATTTATTTGTTTCTGCGACGCATCTAAGCTCGCATACGGGTTTTCTTTATATGTTAAACAAGGAAATCGATGTTCCTTGTTGTTCGCTAAAGCTAAGGTGGCTCCCATTAAGCAGAAAACCCTACCTACTTTGGAACTAATGGCGATCTATCTCGCTCTCAAAGTTGTTCCTAAGGTTATTGAAGCCTTGAAGCCTATCAACGTACTTTCTATTTTCCTTGTGTCAGATGCACAAGTAGCCTTATCTTGGGTTTTAAATGGAAAGGGGTCTAAAAGAAATATTTTTGTGGAAAATCGTGTCCTGAACATAAAAAAAATGTTGGAGGACGTTAACATCAGATTTGGCGTCACCCCCTTGTTCAAGTATGTCCCTTCGTCGGAAAATCCTGCGGATTTGTTGACTAGAGGCCTTTCAGCCTCCAAGTTTAAACAATTGTTCGATTTTTGGGTATACGGACCCGATTGGCTAAATCAACATAACATCGACTGGCCAGTATCTCCATTACCTTGCCTTAATGACACCAACCGGAAGATTGTATCCTGTATGTTAACCGAGGATTCTCGCGCAGACGAATCCAGTCTTCCTTTAAATATTTCTAAATTTTCAACATTGTCTAGAGCGATCAACGTTCTTGAAAAGGTTTTAAGGTTCGGTGATAAGTTGATGCATCGACACACTGATACCTACCATAAAGCCAAATTGTTGCTTTTTTCTGATATGCAAAGGGAGGCATTTCCCTTTGAGTTGGAATATTTGACTCAACCTTCTAATAAGGTGGTACCTCCTAGAATAACTGCCCTTGGGTTGTTTATTGATAGGGATGGTCTGTTGCGGACTAAAGGACGCATCCAGAATTCCAGTATACTCCACTTCGGAGTCAAATTCCCTATACTTTTGGGTAAACATCACCCCTTAACTGAATTGGTTATCAAAGAGGCGCATTTGAATTGTTGCCACATGGGAACCAATTCAACTCTTTCCAAGTTGAGATTATCCGGATTTTGGATTCCCCAGGGAAGACAATCGGTAAAGAAAACACTTCGTAGCTGTATTACTTGTAAGAAAATTAATTCTTTACCGTATAAAGCTCCCTCGGGTTCTCAACTACCCACCCATCGGGCAAATTTTGTTCACCCCTTTCAACAAGTGGGTATAGATTTTACCGGCCATTTCTTGGTAAAGTACAAGGATGATGAAATAAAGATGTACATCCTGCTATTTACCTGCATGAGTCTTCGCGCAGTGCATCTGGAGCTTTTGCCTGACATGAGCTCCAGATCCTTCCTGTTAGCCTTCGTCAGATTTACCAATCTTTTTGGCGTTCCCTCTCATGTCTATTCGGATAATGCTAAAACCTTTCTAGCATCCGGCATTATGTTGTCTGAAATTTTCGTTTCCGACGAATTCAGGGAACATTTTAGGTCCGCTTCCATTAGTCATCACACCATTCCCCTTTATTCCGCCTGGTATGGGGGCGCATGGGAGAGAATGATCAAAACCATGAAGCAATGCTTGAAAAAATTAATAGGTAGGAGGAAAATTCAGTATTTTGAATTTTTAACGATAATTTCTGACGTGCAGAAAGCGATCAACGATCGACCGCTGACTTATTTTACCGCTTCAGAAGGGGGCCTAGATATTTTAACCCCCAATCACTTTCTACAAACTGGCTACAATCCACGTTTGTTAATTAGTAACTATGGATCGGAAGATCTGTGCCCCGATCCCCCTAGTAGAATAAAGCTGGTGCAATCTTTGGAGTTAAGACATAAATATGTCGAAAAATTTAGGAAGATGTGGCACAATGATTATCTGTTGTCTCTGAGAGAGAGGGATACGAATTTGAAGGGAGATTGCCCTCTAAAGGTGTCAGTTGGAGAAATTGTATTAATCAAATCTCCTAATAAGACTAGACCTTTTTGGAGTCTAGGTAAGGTGCTTAGACTCATTACCGGGAACGATGGTAAAGTTCGCTCGGCCTGTGTGTTGAGGAACGGTTGCGAACAGGTTCATTCCTTAAAACATTTATTTCCCCTGGAATTAAAGGCAGACAGAAGCACATTCAGTTCCCCTTGATCTTATTCTATGAAAAAAAAAAAAAAGTAATGGATAACCATTACTTTTTTCGTTCTCCGTTGGCAGTGTGTCGGAAATTTACAGATGTAACGGGTCTCCTGATTGGCTGATTTAACCCGAACCTCGTTTTGAACTTTAGGCGGGCTTTACCAGAGGTTTTATGTTTTTTTTTCTGATGGTTTTGTTCTCTCCTTTTTTCAGCTAGCACGAACAGTATCGGACGTATTTGTGCCGCTCCGGATTTTTGTTGCAGCAGGGCCTAAATTGGCGCCCACTTGTCTCGCTATATCGAGACCATCTTACCAATTCTTTGTAATCTTTTAGGCTAATGCCACAACTTTGTAACAGAGAAAATCTCTTGTTACCCTTCTTACCTTAAAAAGGATACCCTATGGGCAAAGCCTTGCCTTCCTAGAGAAAAATTCTCTAAGCACTATCATCTTATACCAAGATAAGAAACTGTGAAAGAAGCTGACCCAGAAGAAAGTTCCTGTTCGTCGCGGATCGCAGTTCCTTGTGTCTTATTCATCCCACTCCTAGACGGAGGATACTATACCAAGCTAAGCAGAGAAAAGAGACTATACCAAGCTACACTGTAGCAGCAAAATTCAGCATATTTTTGCAAGACAAATAAATTGTTTTTCTATACCAGGTATGTCTTGTTATGTTTGATAATTTCCTTTCACTGCTTAAGCGCTAAGCTATGTGAATATATTTCTCACAATAACAAGACAGACTGAGTTCTATAGCCTTGGCTGGCACTCAGTCTAGCGCGAAAAATAATGGAAACCTACCTCAGGATAATGTTCTGCCTAGTCAGTCATGTCTCTTTTCAAAGAGTGGATCACGTATGGCACTTAACTGACTGACCCCTAACTAATGTTTCTCCTTTTTTTATATACTTTCATACTCAGTATTCATTTGAGTCTTAGTGGCTTTATTTCCTCGCTTTGGATGAAATGATTTTTTCAAAAATATCTAATAGTTAACCATTTCTTATATATCCTTTTTTCATTGTGGAACTAAATTTTGTTTTTTTCTAGACAATTTTGAACTTCAAAACTTTTAATGCAATGTCAATCTTTATCTTCTTTCTTCTTGATTTCCGTATATATATTGTTTTATCTTGTAGTAATGTTCCTCCTTTTCTCTCGTTCTTTCACACTCAGTATCACCTTGCGTCATAGTCTCTTTATTGCCTTCCTTTGAATAAAAATCAATTTTTTAATATCTAATCATTTACAGTTTCGTCTATTTTACTTCTCATTGTGGAACTCACTTGCGGCTTATTCATTCATTCATTCATTCATTCATTCATCATTCGTTACACCTAATGGTGTGTAGAGCAAGAACAATGCTTCTCCACCTCTGCCTCTCTTGGGCCAAACTAGTCAATGAACCCCAAGGGTACTGCATGGATTTCATCTCATTCTCCACCGTTCCTTTCCATGTCGTTCTTGAAATTATTACGGAGTCGCCAACTGGGTGTCCCGTGATAGGATGAAAAAAAAACCCAACCACGGGCTACCAAGTGAGCGGAAATTAAACTCCCTTCCTCTTTTGCTTGTTGGGACCTTACAGACAAGACGTCCCTGTCTACACACCCTCATCTAGAGCCAGGATACGTGAGTGGATTAGACAGCAACTGAAGTACAGATGTCATGGCTCTATTTCTTCAACCCAGGACCCATAACGACACAGGAAATATAAACTGTTAAAAGGACGCGTCTTTCAGATAAGTGCCACAAACCCGACTGTTTGCAAAAGACTATCCTTCCCTCTTTTCTCTCTTTTCCTGTAAATACAAGTTTATAACATTTTCAGCTGTGTTGTGTTCCTTTCTTCTCGCCATCGTCACGACATTGTTACCAATTAAAATTGGGAAATTCCCAATATACCCTCTTTCTTTTACCATCTGGGGTCCAGTGCAGTGTTGTTCTTGTGATTGACTGTGGATCTTTCTGAAGCACCGGCCCAATCCATCTCTACCGCCTTCTCGTAATGATGGTGCTCATGTTCTCTTGCTTGTATCTCTTCAAAAGATTCATTATTGATTCCTATTCAATTTAAAATCAATGGTTATCTGTGTGTTTGATTCCTGTCATGCTATTACCGTCTGTATGTTGTATTATTTATTCTTTCACGGTCAGTATCCCCTAGAGATTTAGGGGCTTTATTGCATTAACAAATGTGAAATGATTTAAAATAAATATCAGATAGATAACAGTATCTTCTATAGCATTCTCTTTCTAGAAATCTTGATTCCAAGTCAACTTTGACTTTTAAGAATTTAAATGCAATGTCAGTCTTTATTTTCTTTCTTATTGATTTGTACACATCTATTTTTCTCTTACCTTTGTAATATTTCTCGTTTTATTATGTTCTTTCCGACCCAATATTCCCTTGCGTCTTAGTCCTTTTATTGCCTTGCTTGAGGTGAAATACATTTTTATATGGATATCTCTCATAGCTAATAGTTTCTCTTATTGCTCTCCTTATTGTTAAACTCTCTGCGGGCTTCTTGATTCCTAATCAAATCTGACCTTTTAAAAGGTAAATGCAATGTGAATCTTTATATTATGTCTTCTTGATTTCTGTACTTTTTATTTTTCCCTTCTTCTCAGTAATGTCCACCCATTTTTTATATCCTTTTACACTCAGTATCCTCTTGACTCTCACTTCCGGCTTCTTATTTGAAGCCGTTCTCAGTTCTCATATCGACCTGTCTATTTAATGTAAGGATTATGGCTTTTTTACAGCATTCATTTTTGCCAAAGTGAGTTTCGGGTCTCTTAATAATACAGATTTATATCTGGGACAGGAAATCCTTTTGCAGAACGAAGAGTAAATAATAAAAAATAGGCCAGATTCTGGGATGTCATTTTGTTAATATTTGCTTAACGGATTTATTAATTTTGCAGTTATTTCTGTTTGCCTTTATTTCGTTAATTGCTTACTCAGAATGTTAATCAGACACAGCGATTGGAAAGAATGGCAACAAAAAGGAAATTAATACTGAGCATCAGGAAGAGACAACTGAAGTTCCTGGGACACGCAATAAGAAAGGAGAGCTTGGAGAATCTGATACTGACTGGACAGATAGAAGGAAAGAGAGACAGAGGAAGGCAGTGGATAACATATTTGCAGGGCCTGATCAGGTGGATGACGGAACGGGGGTTGCCAGGAGTAACAGGAGCAAACATACTAAGAACCAGAAGGGATAGGAAGACGTGGAGAACCATGATCGCCTACGTCCTGAAGGGACAGGGCACATAGAAGAAGAAGTTCAGCGTTAGTTGTTTATTTCGTGTACCGATAGGTGTGATTTTTCAGCGCCCACACGTCGCTACTATGTGTGACACTATGTCGAGTTTACAATAAACCCAGACCCTTCTCCAAAAAGTACTTACTTCCTTGTTGATTTCCCCAACCCCGTTTGTTTAGACGAATATTATGGGCAAAAGCGCTAACTGCTCTGACGGTCAGCACACGATACTCGCATATCGAGAATTTGATTTTGCCAATTTGATACAAGATCATTTTTAAATGCTCATGCGTCCCTAGGCACTTTCCCTTTTAGCAACGTCTCAAGCGTCGGACAATATAACCCAGGCCCCACTAGAAGGAGAGTTACTGTTTGGCTGTTGTATGCCATGCGGCTTGGGTGATATTATTGGCAGATGAATGAACGTCTTTACCGTTAACGATACTCGCATACCAAAAGCCATATTTCCGGTACTGTCTGGAAATGGTTTCGACAAAATCCAAAGGAGGTTTTACAATATAATCAAACCGTAATTTGCAGGCGACCTTCAATCACTTTCTCATCGAGGTTATATATATGGCTTCCATTTGTCTTTTTTAGCAGTATTTTCATGGCAACCGCTCTAACAAACTTTTTGTTTTGGTTCCCAGGTCAAGCATGCTACAAACTTTTGCATCTAAATCCCACACAATTACCGTTAAATTAGTTAAATGTAATTACCATGAGTCCATAAACTGGATGAAAGAAATAAAAAAAAAAATAAAAAAACAAAAAAATCCTCAAAATTTGCCGACTGACGCCATTTCGGTCGGGTTTCAATCCTGGGTAAAAAGGCAATCGGAGTCTAACCGTACTGATGAGCTGTGATACGGCGAAACAGATCTGTCTGCGGATGACAATATATATATATATATACTTTCATTTATAAAGCAAATGTGAGACTTATAGAATCTGGAAAGGGTTTGCTCCAAAGCAATTTCTACTCAAAATTTTCTTTTGTCACACTTCCTGTTTGCTTGCTTCCTGATAGCTAAAATCTCTAAAAGTTTAAATGCAACGTCAATTGCTATCTTTTGTCCACTTGATTCCCATCCGTCTGTTATTTTTACTCGACATCTTATAGGATACAAATCCTACCTCATCCAACAATTAACTAAAACACAAAAAATAAAATTGCGCACCAGCAAAAATTGATCAGACCGACTGATAATATTTTGGAAAAATTATGTTCAAATAAAAAATGCATGTTAATTAATTTTTATAAGTTGAATGTTCAAAAAGAAAATGTAAGTAGTTAAATGTTACATAGAAATCCAGGGCTTATAGTTGATAGTAGCAGAATGTGTATTTGTAAAAAGATTAAACAGGTTACTAATAAAGACTGTGTTCTTTTCACTTTTTCGCTGGCCATAAAAAGCGAAAAGAACCCAGACTTTATTAGTAACCTTTCTAATATTTCAGTATAATCTAGTAATATTGTCTTCGGTTGCGTTTGTTTACAGTGATAAAGGATCCCGAGCAGAGATCAGTCAGTTAAGTGCCATACGTGATACACGCTTGGGCGATCATTTCTCGAAAGAGACATGACTGACTGGGCAGAAGATTATCCCGCAGTAGGTTGCCATTGCTTTCTGCGGTAGACTGGTTGCCGACCAAGGCTATAGGACCCAATCTGTCCTGCTATTTAACCCATAACTGGAAGGAAGAGACAGATTAATACCTTTCCTAAGGGTATTTGCGCGTAAGTGAATACAATGGATTCAACTGGAATTCGAACTCGGCTCCCCGGTTTCTCGTTCCGAGCCGATATCCACTGTACCACAACGCACATCCGAGCAGAGATAGATGTTCTAAAAAAGGAAATCAGGAGAATGTGTATTTAAAAGGTCTTGTATATCATGATACCTTCTGACGTCGAGTGGTATAACACGTTAAACCTAATGATGGTATCTCCTCAGGATATTGTGGGCTGCAAGTTCGAATCCTACCGAAAGATAGATATCTTTTAAACAAGATTTCTCGAACATCTAGTCCAGTGCATATTTAAAATCTGCTGTTTAATTATAAAAAAAAGAAAGAAAAACAATCAACCCAAATATGAGTATTCATTAAAGATAATGACGAAAACAAATAAATTTAAATATATATCAGTAAAATGCCATATATGATACACGCTTAATTTCATCGTAAGCAAGGAAATAAAGCCACTAAGATTCAAACGAATACTAAGTGTGAAAGTATATAAGAAAAAAAGAAACATTAGTAAGAAATCAGTCAGTTAATTGCCATACGTGATACACGCTTGGGCGATCATGTCTCGAAAGAGACATGACTGAGCAAAAGATTATCTCGCAGTAGGCTGCCATTTCATTCAGCGGTAGACTGGTTGCCAGCCAATGCTACAGAACCCAATCTGTCCTGTTATTTAACCCATAACTGGAGGGTATTTGTGCGTAAGTGAATGCAAGAATTCAACTGGAACTTGAACTCCGTTCCCCAATTTCTTGTTCTGAGCCGATTTTTACTGCACCACAACACACATCTTTATATATATAATCCATTCAAAATTTGCCGTAATCTTTGACGGATATAACGGTTATATCTTATCGATATAAATATTTTACCGTAATTTATGACTGCACGGACGAACTCTTAAAAAAATGAAAAATTAAAAATATATAGTCTATGACTTATCTATGCTAATTAGGCAGTTATTTACATATCATTATAGCCGGCCTACTCCCCAGACCTCAACCACTAAATGTATCCTTATCTCGTTCTGTTCATCGTGTAAAGCCTGTACCATTCAGAAATCGTCGGCGCAAATCATTGCAAAGTTTGAAGTTTTCAATCTGAGTTTTGAGTTTTGTTTAACGGCATATCGACCACTGTGGTTTATTTAATACAAAAAAGGTGGGGTTTTAAGGTTAAGATTCCTTAAGGTTCAGTTATAGTGAGAAGGTTGATTTAGTCAGATTTTAATGAATTTTTTGGTTTTTATTCTCTTTTATTTTAGAAAATTGAAATTGTCTTCTAGTTTTCTATTCAAATATGTTTTGCTGAGAATATTTTTCTCCTTCAAAAATGTATTGTTGAAAATATGTTTCCTTCAAAAATGTATATTTTTCTATACAAATCTATTTTTATGTATATATTTCTCTAAAAATCTATTTTTATTCTTTCATAGTGTTTTGACCCCAGTTTGGGGGTTAACTATTTGCCCATAGCTGGGAACCTAACATGGGCTACAACACCGGATAAATTCACACCTGACATATAGTCTTCAGTGAGTGAGTGAGATTTTTTGAGTTATTTCATGCCAAAAAGATGGGGTTTAAGGTATTTTTTTAATGTTCGGTTAGAGTGAGAAGGTTGATTTAGTCCGATTTTAATTATTTTTTTTGTTTTTATTCTTTCTTATTAAACTGAAAATGTCTTCTAGTTTTGTATTCAAAACTGTTTTGCTGAGAATAATTTTTTTTTTCTTCAAAAATGTGTTACAATATTTTTTTTCTTTAAAAATGTATATTTTTCTTTAAAAGTTTATTTTTATGTATATATTTCTATAAAAGTGTATTTTTATACTTCCATAGTTTTTCGACCCCAATTTGGTGGTTAACTATTTGCTCATAGCTAACAGGTGCTACCACTCCGTGTCAGGGTTGGCCTTGGGAACAACAGCAACCTCCCAATCAGAGGCCTTGCTGCCGGATGCAGTTTACCGTCATGCCCAGGACCGCAAAGTTCGAAGAAATTGATATCAAGCTCTGCGTGGTTTTGCGTTACTCTGTGCTTCTTGGTCTGCAACTGTGCATTGATTATAAGGGAGGCCACTTTGATCATTACAAATCAGCTTGGTGAAGTTCCTTAATACTTTATCCACAAATAAATGGTTGGATAGCCATGTCTTTTATTGATTTATATTTTCTTGTATGTTGTAATAGAAATGGTAAACAAGCCTCTGACAGCTGTAAAAACAAAAAAAAATCGAGCTCGAATTTTGACTGATGCTGTCTGTAGCAATTTCATCCTATTTAATATATACTCTCTCATTCACACGCACGTTACGGTAATTCTCACCCCCATTTACGATGCCGTCTGTCTGAATAGAAAAAGAAGAGCCGTCTGCATATTCTTTGAAATAAGTTACGTAAAACAGATACGAAATATTCTTTTTGTTTTGTTTTGTTTTACTCTCATTTGAGAAAATACAAAAAATCAGTGTATTTTGAGGGTATCTGACATTTGCTTTGTTTCGTGAATAAACTTGGAAATAACAATAATCTCTTTTATTCTGACGTCTGTTCTTAAGAATAAAGAATCGTATAAGACTATGATTTTCCAGAAGTAGCTTCGATGGGGCACAAGGCAGAACGTACCAGCCACCCAGGGAGAATTAAACTCACTATTCCGATGTAGTTAATCTAGTAAGACAAGCTGGCTAATAATATCGAAGTGCTGAAATGATTTTCTAAGCGAAGCTTAGATGAGACCTCAATGCCACATGTATGCGGAACTCAGTGTAAACCCAACTCACAATTCAGTCGTAAATGATCTTGCTAGACAAGCTTTTTAACCATTACACTTTGTCGAAATATCAAAATGATTTTCTAAGCAATGCAAAAACGTGGGATACCCAGTGAGGATCAAGCTTAATTTTAGTCACTTTCTCGGTGACGTGATGTGGCTTCCCTCTGTCTTTTCTACAAATATTTTCATGGCAAATGCACTGATGAGTTTTTTTTGCCCAGTTTGCTCAGCCACAATTATTTACTCATGCTACTAGATTGGCATGAAGGTCCCACTCTTTTGCCATCGAAGTAGTTAAATGTAACCGACTCTTCTACTCAAATAGGTTCTTTTCTCGCACTTCCTGTTTGTGGAACTCTTTTTCGTTTGCTTGCTTCCCTGATAGCTAAAAGCTTAAAAATTTCAAATTCAATGTCATTTGCCATCTTCTATTTACTTGATTCCCATCCATCTCTTATCATTTTCTCGACATTCCCTGCACATTGTTTTTCTCTTACTGCAACCCCTAGACACCAATGGCAGTCTTGCCTTACTAGGGATGAAACTACTATAACAAAAATATGTTTATTGTTTAATACAAGGCTCAAGACCAACTCAAGCGAGAAGATTAATGAAATAGTTTATTGTATGAGTATAAAAAGAAGCAGTAATTAGTGTATTTTATGAGTAAATACATGAAGGATATCGGTTGACCCTAGATTTCAAAAAGGCTGACTGATATTGCATTTTGTTTTAATAGTTTGGGCAATAGGGAAGAAAGAAATCGAGATCATGTTCCACAGGGTGAACGAAGAAACTGTTAGAATAGAACTTACGGTTCTATTCTGCTGTTTTAAGCGTATCCAATGTAATACGTTTAAATTCATCGGGTGAAATTTCCAAGGAGGAAACAGAAAAATCAGAAGAAAGAATATCGAGGTATATAGCAGGAATGCCACACCAAACAAAGCACAGAGCCGTGCTTAGCAACATCACGCCCCCAACCTAAGAATGCGTTTTGTGGCTTCTCGACTCGCAGAATGCAATTCGCGCTCCCCCTCCCAGAAATTACTGAACCCACAATAAATGGTACTTTAAACAAAATAGCATACTCTCGGAACGCAGATATTCCGTGATCACGGAAAAACGGAATAATATACATGTTATATTCTTGTATGTATGTTGAAACAGGTATCAATAATCTATTTCTCTCACAAGTTCATTTTTTTTAATTACCAACGATTTGTGGCCTTTTCGTGGCCGGAAGGCTTCTATTAAAGTTTATATATATATATATATATATATATATATATATATATATATAGAGAGAGAGAGAGAGAGAGAGAGAGAGAGAGAGAGAGAGATTTTAGACTTGTCAGGTTCCTACCAATCAGGTTCCTACATCCATCTGATATCAAATAACCTTGGTAAAGGTACAATCTATCTCTCCTCTTGTCCAAGCTATGGGTTGAATACCTATTCTCCTCGGGGTTCTTGACCAAATACAGCGAAGAATCTGTAATGTAATCGATACCGACTTCGCTGACCGCCTGCAGTCACTCACTCACCGGCGTGACGTGGCTTTCCTGTGCCTCTACTATAAATAGTAGAGGCTCCGATGAACTTAGATCACTGGTGTCCCCTAGGTATGAATTTGCACGAGATACTAGATTAGCTACTAGGTCCCACCCTTGTACTGTGAAACAAATAAGATGTAACCGCAATTTCTACTCCAACAGCTTCTTTCCTCGCACTTCCCGCCTGTGGAATTCCCTTCCATACACTTGCTTCTTTGACAGTTACAATCTCCAGGCGTTTAAATGTAAGGTCAATAGATACCTCCTAACACACTAACTCGCATCCATTCTCTCCAACACCCTTCCCATCTACCCAACCCCCATCCTCGCTATCCTTACCTGCCTATCACCCTCCTTCTGACATTTCCTATATCTAACCACTCTTTCCAATCACTTTCCCCAAAATAACCCCCTGCGCAATAGTGGCAATGGAATGTCTTGCTTGGGGTGAAATGATTAAAAAAAAAGGAAAGGTCCTTAGCCTAGGTTGGAAATATGTCTACCGCAGAATGAAACAGTAGCCTACTGCGGAAACATCTTCTGTTCAGTCGATCATAAATCGAAAGAGACATCATCGACCAAGTGTGTATCTTTCATGGACTGACTACATTCTTTTTGATTATCGCAGTAAGTTATTGTTCTGCTTCTTATAAAGATGGTTAAAATAATTGTCTTAGGAGAAACTTCTAAAGAACATGATATTATTAGTATCACCCTATTCGTTTACAGCCTCGAATTGTAATGTGAAGTCGTATAATTCCATCAGCTGGTGAAATTAATATTCTTGGAGAATGTTCATTTGAAACAAGAAAATAAAGGGAATCATTCAACAATTGTACAGCTAAACATTAAAGAAAGTAATGTTCTACTTGTGTTGTGATAAAACGGACGTCAGTTTTCATTATTACAGCATCAGAACAGAGAACAATAATATATATTGTTCCTTCCTAAATTATTGCGTAGCAGTTATTAAATAATAAACACTCATTTCTACTTGCCAGCATTTTGGGTGGGCAGGGGGAATCGGTAAGTGCAAAAAGATTTTATATGTACGGATACATATCTCTACATGTTTCTCTACCTCTTTCACGATTTATCTCTGTCTCTATTTATGTAACTCTCTCTCTCTCTCTCTCTCTCTCTCTCTCTTCATATATATATATATATATATATATATATATATATTTATATAAATCCAGGTAAAGAAGATCCAAGGTTTTACGATTTTGAGTTCTCTGCTATTTACATTTTTCGAAAAAGTGCTCAATACAATAACTATTGTAGAGCATAATATAATTATACAATTAACTTTGTTATACAATTAAAAATTTAAAATACATTGATACATGAAAATTTCTATGTTTCCATATTTCTATCTCGTCATAAGGCTTTGCTAGATGCTAGTTGAGCAAATGATTTTCATTTAAATACAAGCAACAATATGTTTGTTATTTATAGATGTGGGAAGACATAAACTTTATGTGTGTGTTCCATTTAACTAATCAGAATAAAGATTTACTTTAAAATTTGACAAGAAGTTTCTATTGTTAGGGAATACGTGCTTTCTTCCTTTATGTTTAACGGTCAAAGTGTCAACCTAATTTTAATCTAATTTTATTATTTTTTTTAAATTTTATTACGCCCACCTCGATCCGTTTATCTTTGATGTACACATCCAGTGCTAAAAGTGTTCTTTCAGCTTTTCATATCTTGACCTCTTCTCATAGAAAAAGAGAAAGAGGTGAAAAAAGAAAAAAAGAAAACATTTTATATTTTCGGTCTAAATTAAAGGGGCTTTTAAGTAAAGCTACTATTCTTATTTCAATTCAGTATATATAGAATTCAATTTTTTTTTCTTTTAATTCATAAATAACATTTCTTTATTCTAACCTACTTCATAATATCCTTATACAATATTTCAAATATTTTAATTATTACAAAAAAAAAATTAAATGTCCATTAAATTATTTTAATATCTATTCAGTTATTATATTTCTTAAGCATATTATTGGGTATATATATATATATATATATATATACCCAATAATATGCTTAAGAAATATAATAACTGAATAGATATTAAAATAATTTATTATATTTCTTAAGCATATTATTGGGTATATATATATATATATATATACCCAATAATATGCTTAAGAAATATAATAACTGAATAGATATTAAAATAATTTAATGGACATATAATTTTTTTTTTGTAATAATTAAAAATATTTGAAATATATATATATATATATATTTTTTGTAATAATTAATTTTTTGAAATATATATATATATTTTTTTTTGTAATAATTAAAAATATTTGAAATATATATATATATATATATATATATATATATATATATATATATGCATAATGATAATTCACGTACACTGTCTTAATATGTATAAGAAAACTACTAAAACGTTGTGAGTTAAAAATGATTTTTTTGACAGTATTTATTTATTTCTATTGTTACATATATTATCATATATATTATTTTTCATTATATTTTATTATATATTATTTTTTTATTGTTTTATTATTATATAAATTAATTTTTAATTATTTTATTATCATATATATTATTTTTTATTATTTTATTATTTTAATTATTATATAAATTATTATATATATATTATTTTTATTATATTTCATTACATATTATTATTTTGTTATTTTATTATTATACATATTATTTTTTAGTATTTTATTATTTTATTAATATATATATTATTATATATATTATTTTTTTACAGTATTTATTTATTTATTTCTATTATATATATATATAATAATAGAAATATATACTGCCAGAAAAATATTTTTAACTTACAACTTTTAGTAGTTTTATATATATATATATATATATATATATATATATATATATATATATATATATATTTGTATATATGTATGTATGTATGTATGTATGAGTGTGTGTGTGTGTGAGTTTTACAGAAAATCCCGAAAACAAACGAAATGTTTTTAACAACCGACATATTTAATTTATTTGTTTGAACATTATTTTTAATCAATAATCGTATTTGAATAGGTATTCGGTTTTTAATCAAATATTTATATATTTATTTCTACAGGCCAGATTATTTACGATAAGTTTTCGTAACAAAATTTATCGTAAATTATCAGGCTTGTAATAATAAATATATAAATATAATGTTTGATTCAAAACAGAATAGTCTTTGGAGGCGAGCAGCTATGCGCTGCCTCATTCTCTCCGCAAACAACAGCTTGGCCTCATTCAAGATCCTCTCGCACTCATTACGAGCAGAGGCAAATAAGCGCCTGTTATGGTCTGACGCGTGGCAACGAAATAACCAGAAGTAGTGATTCCTGTGGGTAATTAGCAGGGAGAGACGAAACACTTTTTCCCAAGGAACGTCGCATAGGAAATTGCGGATGAGTCAGAGACAGATTTGAAGCATAGATCTAGCAGGAAAGGGGGTCCTGAAGCAGTACTAGGAAAGCGCGTGGAAAAATCCACCGCTTGCGTAAAAGATTGAGGAATAGAAAAGTGTATGGCAGGAATGCCAGCAGAATCAGGGGAAGAGTTTTCTAGACACTTCGCATGGTGGGCGCTAAGATCTCCAAGCACAAATACGTCAGCGAATGGGTGAGAGGAAGTAGCCTTATCTATATTGTCAGAGATACTGTCAAGCAGGAAGCACTCGAGAGAGAAAGTGGAACGATACAGAAAGAAAAGATAGCTCACCGTGTTGAGAAGTGTAAGACGGAGACACATATATGGGTGGTCAGGTGATTCGAAAGATGGCACCCTAGCTCTAAGGGAGGTGTTCAATGACGTAAACCCCTAGACCATACATATGTTCAGAGTTGTTCGTAACTTTGTATAAAACTAAATCCTTTGCTATTTAAAAAAATGAAGAAATCACGTGCACAAACATAGGAATTATTCAAAAAGCGCAGATCTATATATATATATACAGTACGGTGCCAAAATATTAGGACAATAACTATTCAGTCTTTTATGAGGCATCAAAATAAAGTGTAAAATCACCCTGTCCTAACACTTTTGCACACTACCTGTAGTGTGCAAAAGTATTGAGACAGGTGTTCTTTGCCTAAAAACCTTACTGAACTTCAAGTACAGGATAAGAATTTGTAAGAATTATTTAACTAAAAAGGACGAGGACGGAAGGCATCGGAATTTGAATTGGCCACCACAAAGATCTGATCTCAATCCTCTTGAACATTTATGCAATATTTTGGATAAAAAAATTGATAAATGTAATTTTACTTTTCAAGACACACTTTGGAAACAAATACAAGCTACTTGGCAGGAGAAACCATTAGATACATTGAAAAAGCTTGTGATGTCAATGCCTGACAGTATTAAGAGTGTGATCAAAGCAAAAGTCTATTATACTAAATATTAAATTTATTTTGTAACAAGTATTTTTCTTCTTAAAGCATTTGTTGAGTAAATCGAATAAAATTACTTTTGGTAAATTGTTTATTTTGTGTCAATATGACTCATAAAAGATAAAAAGGTTCTTGTCATAACACTTTTGCATACAGTAATATATATATATGAGAAATAATGCTAAATCCGTAAAACAGAGAAGATAATTCAAATTTTTATCTAATTAATATAAAATATTACATAGATAAATTATAGGTCTCACGGGATATTGTCCAGAGCCACATGATATACAGAAAAGAAAGCTCGACACATATTTTAAGCGATTATAGATCCAGATTTATTGATTTATTTCGGGAGGCGGGTTAGCCTCAGATCGTGAAATATCAAATGGTTAAATTTAATTCAGAATATTCAAAGAGAAAATTTTAGCACAGAAAAGAATTTACTTCTATTGAGGTTAGGCGAAAGGTTGAGAAGTACACAGATTAGCATTAAAATGTAACGACCGTAACGGAAATGTCACAAAAATTAAAAATACACACACACACACACACACACACACACACACACACACACACACACACACACACACACACATAAATCAATCATAAAAAGAAAACAACGCAATATACAAAAACAATACAATTAAATACATATTACCAAAAGTATACAAATGCACACAAAGGCACATTTAATAGGCACACACACACACACACCCATATACACATTGCTGATTTAGGCAGCAATCTTTCTTTTATGCAGGTTTTATTAAAATCTATCTATCTCCACCTGTTCATATCTATCTATCTATCTATCTATCTATCTATCTCCACCTGTTCATATCTATCTATCTATCTATCTATCTATCTATCTATCTATCTATCTCCACCTGTTCATATCTATCTATCTCCACCTGTTCATATCTATCTATCTCTACCTATTCATATCTATCTATCTATCTATCTATCTATCTATCTATCTATCTATCTATCTATCTATCTCTTAATACATATGAACATCGGTATCAAGATCTCTGATCGGAAAATCGAAGGTTTCGAGAAGCGTTGAACCGCCTCTTAATTGCTGCTTTTCCCATTTCTATCCGGATTCGGAATGGTAGCATCTCTCAGATTTCTAGCTATGGGCAAATATTGAACTTGAAATCAAAGCCAAAATATTTTGAACGTATAAAACTCATTTTATACTAAAATTACATACAATATTAGAGAAAAATGACTAACAATACCTATTTATAGTAAAAATGAAAAACAATACCATTTTAAATAAAAATGACCAGTAATACAATTTTATATTAGGACTATCAACAATATATATATATAGGAAAATGTCCAACAATAGCAGTAACTGAAGGCATAAAATTGCGTTCAAAATATATGTAGTTGAAGCCATAAACTTCTGTTCAAATTATTTAAATTTTCGTATTGAATAACCCATGGAGGTGTTCATATGCCGCTAAAAAAAATCAGTCAGCGTAGAGAGTCGACTGTTGATATAAAAATCATTTAAACTTCCCAGTTTTTGTTTCTACCCTAAACTTCTTCATATGTCTAAAAGAAAAACAGTGGCTATTTTTAATGATATTTTATGATGGACCTTATTAATGAAGTATCTAGTGAAGATTGAACCCACTCCACCCGTTTATCTGTCTTCTGTATATGGGCTCATTCACCACCACACTATGTTATATATCTATTGATATTTACTCAGCTTAGCCTTGGGGATGAAATTCAAAAATGAAGTTCAAGATAATCGTTATTGACCTGAAGTATTTTCGACAAAGTTACTGGTATTCTTTGATTTAAGTCGGAAGCGTCATAGCGAAGAGATTGATATCGAAGAATGTGAGCACATTGGATTTCAGAACAGTAGGCTGCTTTCTTTCTCAACTGGAGAAGTCTAAAGGCAAACTCCAAAACACTTGGGCAGGTTTGCTTTGTCTCTTCTTTCTGGCAAAACTGTTCTATCCGTTATCCCAGAGTGGTTTCCTTTTTAATGACCTCAACGCATTCGCTCGTCAGGGAGTTTGGGTCAAAAGTTTGAATTCAGCCGCCAGTCTGAATTTCGTTATTAGTTTCAAATCTCACACAGTAAACATTTCTTTTGCGAACTTTTCTACACATGTTCGATTTTAAATAAAGACGAATTTAAAAATTCCTTTATTACAGGTAACACGTAACTGACCAATAAAATCAAAATTCAATCAATATTCCAATTTAGCTTCTCTTCGATTTTTTAATAAATCCGTGACTTATAAACAAATCTCTAAAGAAACTTAATGAAATGAAACGTGTTAGATATTTTCCTACTTGCTATTGACTTATGATGATAATATACACGCTAGAAAGTCTGCCTTCTTCTACCGAACGCCCATAGTCCAGAGGTAGGATCGCCGACTGACGCCAATTCGGTCGGGTTTCAATCCTGTGTTAAAAAGCAATCGGAGTCTAACCGCACTGATGAGCTGTGATACAGCGAAACAGATCTGTCTGTGGATGACTATATATATATATATATATATATATATATATATATAATGACTGGCCACTCGTATTCAAGGATACCTATCTACTGGGGTGTTTCGCTGATACCCATTGCAGACGTGTTCTCATGCATATTTATCTTCTCTTAGTATGTTTTTAAATAAATTCCTGTCTTATAAACAAATCTCGGAAGAAACTTAATGAAGTGAAACGTGTTAGATTTAAGATACTTTTCGTACTTGCTATTTCCTTATTCTATCGTATATATATATATATATATATATATATATATATATATAATAAAAAGTGTGAGAGGCCGTGAACATTTTGTTTAAAGTGTATATTTATTGTTATCGTTATTATACATGTTATGATACTTTAAGTATCCATCATTGCATTTGTGACGCTACACGTGTTTCGAATCTGAGATCGACTCTGTTCAGGCGAATAAATTTGTGGCTTTACGTATCAAGTTTCTTTGTTTCTGATGACCAAGTTTTTGATTTATAGATAAGTAAGTAAGTAGAAAAATAAGAAATTAAATCAAACCAATAAAATAAAATAAAATAAAGATAAAAATAAATCAAATGTTGGAAACAGGAAACAAGGGATGAGCCTCTTCACCTGTTCAATAGACGTGGCTGGAGTGTGAACCAGGTGATAGTTTAGTCTATCTACTCCAGTTGAAAAAAAAAGTGAGAAGATTGGAAAAGAGAAAACCGGAAATCGCACCCTAAACAGGAAACAAGGGATGAGCCTCTTCACTTGTTCAGGAGACGTGGGTGGTGTGTGAACCGGGCGATAGTTTAGTCTATCTACTCCAATTAAAAAGAAAAGATTTTTTTTCATTCAAGTTGACGCTTTACAATGAAACAAATGTTCAAAGATATACGTGGGAGCGACAAAATGCTTGAATAATAGAATATCTCTTCATAAAAGCAATATAAGATTATCATATAACAGGAAATTATATATCTCCCCAACGTTTGAATGAATGTAGTGACGGCAGATTCAAAGTTATACCTATTTATCAAAATACAGATTATGAAATATTAATAATGCAGGAAGAAAGATTAATAAAAAATACAAGCCTTCGCTCAACAAAACAATATGAAAAACACACACAGAAAAACATACAGACACACACATACATACACACACCCACATACACACACATGCACACACACTTACATGCACACAAAATAAATTCAAATAATAACACCAAACAATAAGAAAATAAAAAAAACAGATGACCCATAAAAAACAATTCTAAAACATCAAGACGAAATGAAAAAAGCTCACATACACACACGCACACATACAGACACACACATACAGACACTCAGACACAGACGCACCAAATTCAAAACACCGTCAAAGCAATAAAAACACCAACTGACCGATAAAAAGATTGTAGATAAGCAAAGGCGACTAGAAGATAATTTTAACGTATTAAGGAGGTAACCCCAGATGAAAATCATTTCAAATTGGATTAAGCACTTAATCCATTCATCTGTTTATCGATTTATACAAGTGAGGATGTGAGAAAACACAGACTATTCAACACGCCAACATTTGATATATTTTATCTGATTTTATTTTATTTTACTTTCTTGGTTTGATTTATTTTCTTTTATTTATACTTACTTATTTATAGGATTTGCGCTGTGGTGTAATGGATACGGCTCGGAAAGAGAAATCGGGGAGGAGAGTTCGAATTCCTGTTGAATTCGTTGCATTTGCTTACGCGAAAATTCCCTTGGGAAAGGTATTAATCCGTTTCGTCCCTCCAGTTATGGGTTAAATAACATGATAGATTGGGTTCTGTATCCTTGGCTGGCAACCAGTCTACCGCAGAAAGCAATGGCTACCTACTGCAGAATGATCTTCTGCCCAATCAGTCATGTCTCTTTCGAGACATGATCGCCCAAGGGTGTATCACGTATGGCATTTAACTGACTGACATTTTTATGAAAGAAAAGGAACTTGATACGTAAAGCCACAAATTTTCGCGTGAAGAGAGTCGATCTTATACTCGAAACATGTGCAGCGTCACAATTACCATTATGGACACTTAAAGTATTATAACATATATGATAAAAACAACAATAAATATACACTTTAAACAAAACGTCCACGGCCTCTCGCACTTTTTATTATCTCATTGGAACAACCCTATTTCTTTTTCCAATATTTATATATATATATATATATATATATATATATATATATATATATATGCATACATACACACAAACACACACATACGCACACATACACACACACACACACAAACACATATATATATTAGCACGGAACAGCCTTGCCTCCCAGAGAGTAAAACACTTGGCCTGACACTCTCAGCGGACCTCAAGTGGAATGACAACGTCGAATCCATTGCTAAATCCGCTGCTATGAAAGTCGGCTCTCTGTGCAGGACCTGGAAATTCTTTGCGTCTGAATCTATCCTGCACTTATATAAATCTACCATCCGCCCGTGTATTGAATAATGTTGCCACATCTAGTCAGGTCCCCCTGCTATTCTCCTCGGGGTTCTTGACAAAATACAGCGAAGAATCTGTAATGTGATTGATACCGACTTAGCTGACCGCCTGCAGTCACTCTCTCACCGGCGTGACGTGGCTTCCCTGTGCCTCTTCTATAAATACTTTCATGGCTTCTGCTCTGACGAACTTAAATCACTGGTGCCCCCTAGATGTGAATTTGCACGAGATATAAGGATTGGCAAATAGGTCCCACCCTTTTACAGTGAAACCGATGAAATGTAACCGAAATTTCTACTCCAACAGCTTCTTTCCTCGCACTTCTCGCCTGTGGAATTCCCTACCGCATGCTTGCTTCCCCGACGGCTACAACCTCTAGGAGTTTAAATGTAGGGTCAATGGACACCTCCTAACACACTAACTCACACCCATTCTCTCCAACTCTCTCCCTATGTACATCCTAACTCATCTATCACCCTCCTTCTGATATTTCCTATACCCAATCGCTCTATGTAACCCCCTGCGCTATAGTAGCAGTGGAATGCCTTGCTTGGGATGACACGATTAAAAATATATATATAATGGCTGCCTCTCGTATTCGAGAATACCTGTCTACTGCTGTGGTTACCTGATCCCCAGTGCAGACGCTTGCTCAGGCACATTTGTGCTTGTTTAACACCTACAGTGTCCACCTCTGTTTTATACTGCAGCTATGCTGAGCGGATCTTAGTAGAGTTTCTCTGAGAGAGAGCGCTATCTAGTATGATCAACAGTCTGAAGAACGCCAGGACGCTCAAATCCTCGTTCACGATGACTTGTGCCTTCGCGTTAGCACAGCAATCGATGGCCCTTCAAAGGGAGCCATCTACCCAATTTTATTCACAAGGCTTGGGTCAAGCCACACACACACAAATATATATATATATATATATATATAGGTGAATTTCTCAGAGCCGCTTAGATGTGGCACAAGGCAGAAAGTATGAGACACCCAGTGAGGATCGAACTCACTACTAGTTGTAACTAGTTCTAGCGAGACAAGCTTGCTAAGCATTACACATATATATATATTACACCTATATATATATATTGTGTGTGTGTGTGTGTGTGTGTGTGTGTGTGTGTGTGAAGATAATCTGACACGCTCAAAGCTATCCACGTTTTGACTCTCTCTGACAGACATCTTCAGGTCGGAATTAGAGACAAATACTTGGGTGAGCTTTGGAATATTGAGGAAGAGCTGACGAATATCATTAGCACATTCTACGCCAATAAAATCTTTTTTTTCCTTTCAAGTCAGTCAGTTAAATGACATACATGATACACTCTTGGGCGATCATGTCTCAAAAGAGACATGACTGACTAAGCAGAAGATTATCCAGCAGTAGGTTGCCATTGTTTTTTTTTTGATAGACTGGTTGCCAGCCAAGGCTATATAACCCAATCTGTCCTATTATTTGACTCATAGCTAGATGGAGAAGAGATGTATTATATTATTACGTAGTAATAAGTGGAGGATCAGTTTATTACTTTATAACAATATTAAACCGATCCCCCACTTTATGAGCTGTAAACATTAATCATGATTCCAACTATTTTATTCAGTCAGTCAGTTAAGTGATACACGCTTGGGCGATCATGTCTCGAAAGAGACATGACTGACTGGGCAGAAGATTATCCTGCAGTAGGTTGCTATTGATCTCTGCGGTAGACCGGTTGCAAGCCAAAGCTATAGAACCGTATCTGTTCTGTTATTTAACCCATAAGTGGAGGGAAGTGACGGATTAATACCTTTCCCAAGGATATTTGAGCATAAGTGAATGCAAAGAATTCAACTAGAATCTGAACTCGGCTCCACGATTTGTCGTTCCCAGCCGATATCCACTGCTCGAAAACGAACATTCTTTCTTTCAAGAGCACTCAAAATAGATTTCTATTTCTGTTCTTATATTGCATTATGCTATCATCTCTCAATAGATTATCGGAATCCTATAAGGTATTACCGATTCTGGCATTAGACTTAAAGAGTCGAAATTTGTTTTATTTGATTTTTCCACTTTCCCAAGTTATTTCCTTTTTGTTCAGGTATTATTCTACAAACTACTAACAAACCCATACACTTGTTAGTTTTCCTCTATATAAGTTTAATGTACCAGTCGCTTCTTGAATAGAGTGTACTCCTGATATGAAATTCTTTAAAATATCGCAGATTGTAAAATCCACAAATATCTTTTCATATTATCTTAAATGAAGTTAGCGACTATATGTTGTGATTTTATCAATATCTATCTATCTATCTATCTATCTATCTATCTATCTATCTATCTCATTCTCATATTCTATCTATCTATCTATCTATCTATCTATCTATCTCATTCTCATTAATTATTCTATCTATCTATCTATCTATCTATCTCATTCTCATAATTATCTATCTATCTATCTATCTATCTATTCTCATTAATTATCTATCTATCTATCTATCTATCTATCTATCTATCTATCTATCTCATTCTCATAAATTATCTATCTATCTATCTATCTATCTATCTATCTATCTATCTATCTCATTCTCATAATTATCTATCTCATTCTCATAATTATTCTATCTATCTATCTATCTATCTATCTATTCATAAATTATCTATCATAAATTCTATCTATCTATCTATCTATCTATCTATCTATCTATCTTATAAACAAATCTCTGAAGAAAATTAATAAAGTCAAACGTTTTAGATTAAAGGCATTTTCCTATCTATTTTTTACTTATTCTATCATCCTGTCAGATTTCATTTCATGCATATATATATATTCTAATGATCGCACCCCAAGCAAGGCAGTACTGCCAATGGTGTATAGGGGCTTATATAAGAGGTGAGTGATGAGAAAGAGGAACAAGTTATAGGAGAGTCAGAGAATGAGTAAGAAAAGGATGAGAATACACGTGTGAAAAGAGCTGCATGAGAGTGGAGTGGAAAGGAAGAACATGATACAAATGTTGTCAGGGAAAGTATGTGAGTCAAGAAGATAAGAGATGGCAATTGACTTTGCATTTAAATTTTTGGAGATTGTAGTTTTCAGGAAAGCAAGTATACGGAAGGGATTTTCACAGGAAGGAAGTGCGAGCAAAAAAGCTGAGTGCAGAAATATATATATTCAACATATTGCTGTCTATTCAAAACATTTTTAAGTTGTGTGGTATAAAACCTTGTTGATATATATATATATATATATATATATATATATATATATATATATATAATGCTGTCAGAGATAGTCTTCTTTGTCTATGTCCGTGTTCATTCAGGACATAGGCGATCATGGCTTTCCATATATCTCTATCCGTTGTGTCACTTAACATTTTTCTCTTGTTACCCTCCCAAACCCTGCTTTGCCTTCCATTCGTTCCACACCATTAATTATGTCATGTTTTGTTTCCTCTTTCTAACTTTTCTCCATCTATCCTGTGAGTATCAGATTCTCCAAGCCCTCTTTTCCCATTGCATGTCCCAGAAACTTCAGCTTTTTTCCCTGATGTTGAGTATTAGTTCTCTTTTTGTTTATATACTCTCCATGGCTAGGAACTAGAAATCGAGGAGCAAAGTTCGAATTCCAGTTAAATTTCTAGCATTTACTTCCGCACAAATGCCCTTGGGTAAGGTATTAATCCATCTTTACCTTCCAGTTAAATAATAGCGCAGATTGGGTTCTCTAGCCTTGGTTGGCAAACAGTATACAGCAAAAAATAATGGCCAATTACTGCGGCATAATTTTTTGCCTAGTCAGTTAAGTATTCTTCGAGACATGATCGTCCAAGCCTGTATCACCTATGGCACTTAACTGGCTGAATACTTAATTCAAATAGAAAAAGGTTCAGTTCATAATATGCACCTGATATTTGCATAATGACTAAAATTCCGAATCATGTTTAAATCTTAGGATAATATATATATATATATATATATATATATATATATATATATGTATGTATTATCCTAAGTTTTAAACATGATTCGGAATTTTATTCATTATATATATATATATATATATATATATATATATATATATTAATGTATATTTGATGACCTTTCTTTTAAAAATACTAATTTAAATATAGCAGAGAAGGAGTATTTAATTCATTTTTTATTTAGTTTTTTTCCAGTAGGCTTATGTTTTTTTTCGTGTTTTAGAAGTTAGGGTTTTAAGAGATCTTCCATAATTTTCATTGTCCCAAGCGCTTTCGGCAACTTCTTTAGCCATTTTCAAGGTGGCTGTGTTATACAACAAGCAAAACATAAGAATGCTAGAAAAACAAAAGAAAAATAAATTACATCTTTCTTTTCTACGATATTTAATTAAAGAGAGACACACACAGAAGCATATTTTTGTGTTTTTGTGTGTGTGTATGTGTGTATGGCAGACTTTCGCCATACAAAAGTCATATATATATATATATATATATATATATATATATATATGAGTGTGCATGTGTGTGTGTGTGTGTGGTTTGATCAAAATATATCTAAACTGTTAGTAAGTGTTATAGTGCCTTCCTACGAGAAATAGTCTCTTCCTCTTGTTATATATAATTACCTGCGTGAATTTCGGAGAAGCCATCAACGAAGGCAGTTTACAAGGTAGTTAAATGCAGTTGACGACAGCTACGAGTCAGGCAATAAACAACGTAATAATACCTTCGGACTCATTTATTTCTCACACTTCCTTTGTTTCTTATATAAACTAATGCACTGTATTGAACCTACCTTCTTGTTCCGTGTCTTAAGTTCTTCACAAACCGGTCACTACAACTTTGTGGCGAAGTTTCGCCAGAACTCCACAACAAATTGGCGACAAAGATCCACAACAGTATATTTCCATGTAAATGAGTATTCTTGGTATTTTTACTATTAATATATATGTATTACTTTGTACATATGTCCTTGTTATACTAATACACTATTTTGAACCTACCTTCTGTGTTCCGTGTCTTACTAATGACACAAACCGGTCACTACAACTTTGTGGCGAAGTTTCGCCACAACAAATTGGCGACGAAGTTTTGCGTTAAGATTTGTCACAGTAAATTGGTGACGAGGATCCGCAACAATTTGGCAACGAAGTTCCGCAACTAGTATGGTAATGGTAGACAAAGTATGCAGAGTGAAACCACGTTTGATAGATTGATTCTTAACTAGCAGACACACTAAATTAAAAGACTCCATTGTTTATAGCATTGTCTAGCGTGTGATCGTCTCATCTCTCCATCAGTGACTTGTGCATGCGTTTTTGTTCAAGTACAACATTACTCGTGTCCGACAATAACAATATTCTCCAGAATTGGCCCCTTGCAACTTTTTCCTTTTAAAAAAATTAAATCCAAGTGAAAGGAACAAGATTATAAGGTTGAGTTAATCAACAAAATGCAGAAATGGGTTTGAGAAAAACTTAAATCAACGGAAACACCGCGAGATAAAATCTGCGGCTACGGAAAGAGACTTGATATGTGCTGTAGTTCCCTTGAAATATCAAAAGTTTCAATACTTCTTAATCATATCTATATATATATATAGAGAGAGAGAGAGAATAAGAATTGTGAGAGGCCGTGAACGTTTTATTTAAAGTGTATATTTATTATTGTTTAAAAATATTATATATGTTATGATTTTTTTAAGTGTCCATAATGATATTTGTGACGCTATATGTGTTTCGAGTCTAAGATTGACTCTCTTCAGGTGAATGAATTTGTTGTTTTACATATCGGGTTCCTTTTGTTCACACTTTTTATTCTATACCAATGTCACTCGTTGGAACAACCCTATTTCCTTTTCTAATATATATATATATATAATTCCAAATACTACATTCGTTGAATATCTACTTTAGCGAGAAATATCTCGCTTCCTGAGCAACAATCAAACACAAAATTTTATTTGAAATATGGTACAAAAATTCACATTATCGGAAGGTCACACAAAAACATTTTCATACACAGACATTTTACATAAAAAAGGGGTGTGGGGTGTGGGGAGTTAAGAAAGAAAATAAATTAAGTTAAAATTTGTCGTCATGAAATTGATATAGGGGGGGTTACGGTTAAAAGGACAGAGGAAGGGATTCCAAACTCGATTACAGAAGAAGACTTAATATATCCGTATTTAAAAAAATCAAAAAATTAAACTGTGTCACTGGAATGGTGGGGATGGGAAAAAGAAAAAAGTTAGACAGGGAAAGAGTTAAAGGAGAAATGAGATATTAAAAAAAAAGAATAAAGAAAGAGTAAAATATTCGGTAACGAATGCCAGCTTCATAGGGTGAAAGGTGGGGATAACTACATAAAAAGAAAAAAGAAAAAGGAAAAGCAGTGAAAGGAGATAACATATTTTAATATTTATCTCTGTAAACTTATATCCAAAAGTTTTTAAAAAATTATTTAAACTACTCTGGCCTGGCTATTTTAGTAGGTTTAAAATCTACTCATCATCTCACCCTTTTACACCCAATGATGTGTAGGGCAGTATCTTTTTGTTACTGTTGCCTTAACAAACTGTTTTTTATGGGGCAGGGTTGTTAGTCCAAACCCCCAAACCTGGAGGACTGGTGTACCTTACTTGGTCCTTACGTTTACAGAACCTGGTATTCCCAAACGGTCACCCATCTAAGTATTGACCAGGCTCAATGTTGCTTAACGTCAATGATCGAACGAGAACCGGTATATTCAGCACGACATAT
>JBBBDQ010001587.1:1532500-1675000 GCA_037127315.1 Ascarosepion bandense | reverse complement strand
GATAGATAGATAGATAGATAGATAGATAGATATGCACGTACGGAAACTGAAAAAACAATAGAAACAGACAGATCCAAATTATAAAAATAAGAAAGGGAAAGAAAAAATATATCTGGAAAATCTAACGAAATAGAAAATATAAGAAGCAACAAAATATATAAATAAAAATTCAGTCCTGGTACAAAAAACTAAAAGAACGGTTCCAGCAAAAGAACATCCCGGTTGTCAAGTTGAGAGAAAAGCTGTAAACAATTAATAGAATAAAAATCAATAATGACCAACCAAAGTACAGCATTCCTGTTTCTTTCCGTAATTACAATGCCAAAAAACATCGTCGAAAATTGAATGCGAAATCTACCGCAGCGTAGAAATGAAACAAATAAAGAAACAGCGGTAAATATGTTATAGAAATTGAATAAGAAACAATGGTCGTCTGATATCTTTCGTTTTTTCTTTTTTTTTAAACAATTTTATTGCTACTATTGCTACAAGAACAACCTCCCAAGATCGTTTCCGCTAACAACTACAGGCAGGAAGATAATGGAAACTTAAATGAAAGCAAAGTAGTCGTACACCGATTGTCACGTCGTCTGCTTGTGTTTTTATGTGATTCGCTAGATTTTACTGTAGTCGACGTCATTGCAACAACTGCAATAAAAATTTTTATATCTTTATTTTTCTTTGTGTTTGTATGAGCGGCTCACTGTGTTGATATCATTTCTATCGCCGGTGTTAGTTTGAAAAGAAATCTACAGTAAACCGGCAGGCGAAAAGAAACGAATTTGAAGGAAGTCCGAAAATATAAGTTTTCATTATCGAAACTCATCAATTTTCTCCGTACTCGCGTCCCGACACAGGAAACCAGATAATTTGTTGCAGAGAAGACAACTGGGCCGGGATGGTCACGAATAGATCACAATACCCCAGGGATATGTTTTTTCTGACAGTGATGGATTGCCTTTGTCTAAGTTTTGAATATAAGGTCCAAACAGCGCAAAGTCAACTCTTTCATCTACTAAACCATAGTGCCTGGACAATGTTCTCGTGGATAAAAGCACTGTCCCGGGACATTGGCAGAGTGGAATGCTCTAGAGAATAAAAGCATTGTCCCGGGACAATGACCTAGTAGATAAAAGGGTTGTCACCATACAATTACCTAGAGAAATGCTCTAGTGAATAAAAGCATTGTCCCGGGACAATGACATATTGGATAAAAGCGTTCTCTCGGAGCAATGAAGTAGTGGAAAAAAATGTTGCCCCGTGACAAAGGTCTAGGGGATAGAATGGTTGTCCTGGGACTATTGAATAAATGAGCTGCCCATAGAAAGTTTCCAAATGGATGAAAGTATTCTTATGGAAAATGGTCTAGTAGGTAAAAGCGTTTTTATTGTGTTTGTTTTTTTTTAATTTTAATTTTGGAATATAGCGGTTGTAAATTCAATCGCGGATGTGCTTTGTGGTGCAGTGGATATCGACTCGGAACGACAAATCGGGGAGCTGAGTTCGAATTCCAGTTGAATTCCTTGCATTCACTTACGCACAAATACCTATGGGAAAGGTATTAATCCGTCTATTCCCTCCAGATATGGGTTAAATAACAGATCAGATTGGGTTCTATAGCCTAGGCTGGCAACCAGTTTTCCACAGAAAGTAATGGCAACCTACTGCGGGATTATCTTCTGCTCAGTCAGTCATGTCTCTTTTTAGGCATGATCGCCCAAGCGTATATTACGTATGGCACTTAACTGACTGACTGACATTCAGTTAAAATGTGTTTCACTGTGAGTGCAGTATGGTAATTTTCTAAGCACAGCTTAGATGTGGCACAAGGCCGAAATTAAGGAGCACCCAGTGAGGATCGACCTCACGACCCAGTTGTAATGATCCTAGGGTGACAAGCTTGCTAACCATTGCATCACCTCGCAGAGCGCACCGTGAGTACGGTATGACGTGTTACAACAGGTAATTTAATCAATGTTTGTAACATTTCAGAAAATATTTACGCAAATTACAGGCGTCATAAATCAGTCAGTTATTGATTTTTACCACACCCCACCCAGTTAAAGCTGAACATTAAATAATGACAGATATGATTTTATAGTCTTGGCTGGCAACCAGTCTACCGCAGAAAGCAATGGCAACCTACTGCGGGATAATCTTCTGCTCGGTCAGTCATGTCTCTTTCGAGACATGATCGCCCAAGGCGTGTATCACGTATGGCACTTAACTGACTGAAGTTCAATACCTGTGTCCAGTAAATTATTAGAAAAGGGTGAGTAATAATTGAGCTTGAGTTTGGGTTTTGTTTAATGGCATATCAACACCTCTGTGGGTTATTTAATGCCAAAAAGGTAGGGTTTTAAGGTATATATTTTTAACGTTCGGTTATAGTAAGAAAGTTGATTTAGTTAGATTTTGATGAAAAACCTTTTTTATTATTATTTTAGAAAACTGAAGATGTTTTCCAGTTTTGTATTAAAAATGTATTCGTGGTAATAATTTTTCTTCTTTTTAAAATGTGTTCAGGCAATGATGTTTTCCTTCAAAAATGTATATATTTCTTCAAAAGTCTATTTTTATGTATAAATATATTTCTATAAATGTTTAGGTCTATTTTTATACTTTCAAAGTTTTTTGACTCCAGTTTGGGGAGATAACTATTTGCCCATAGCTGGGACTCTAACAGGTGCTGCCACTTCGGGTAAGGGTGGACCTGGGAACAACAGCAATTAAGAGGTGGTTCCTTCTCCTCACAACCTCTAAATCAGAGGCCTTGCTGCTGGATGCAATTTACCGTCATATCCAGGACCGAGTAATAATTGAAAATTACCAAATGAAAATAAGAACACGATGATATCCCTATATATGAGCAGTGTAAAAATAACAGGGTACACCTGTAGAATAAATAAAGAGTTCAGTTCAGAATTTCTTGTAGGTTACACAGATTGATATACATAAGAGGAAGGCCGAAGATAACAACGGCTGAAACGTTGTTATAGCAACAACATCAATGAAGATAATTAAATGCTGAAAATAATAATTCAAGAAAATTTCGGTCCTTACGTATTATCGGGAGGACCTTTGTGGCCCGCTTATAACACTAAGGAACTGGAAAAATCAGGCTTTCATCACCTCAACGTCAACCACAAGTACAACTTTGTGGATTCGAACACCGGGGCTCATACGCAGACAGTGGAACGCCTATGGGGATCGACAAAGTGGCGAAACAAGAAGCACTGTGGCACTGCACGTCACCATTTGGAGTCGTATTTGGCCGAATTCATGTGGCGGATGCATGTTGCCTGTACTGATGTCTTTGAGTCACTTTTGGAAGCAATTGCGACGTTCTGGCCTCCGGAATTACAAATGTAATGTTATTTTATTGTTTTAACCGTTTCAATAAATAATTTACTTTAATTTTTGAGTCGTTTTTTTAAAGGTCCTCCCGATAATACGTAAGTACCAAGATTTCTATAATTCGGACAGAAAAAGCTATGTTCTTTCTTTTGAAGAACGAATTAACCTGCCGATTTTGTGTCGAATCAAGTGTTTTATAATTCTTTAATTCTTTTAGTGAGTGTATTCAATGGAAAATACTCTCTTTCTTGCCATAATCTCTTTCTCATTACTCCAGCCGTTGTTTCTTAGTGGTTGTTTCAATAGACGCCTTGTTTAGTTTTAGCATTTACCGGACAGCAAATTTAAGATATATTTTTAAAAAATGTGCTCTTTGACACAACATAAATACTGTCGAATTTAAAATAAAAGTCATGTTCTCACGCCCGATACTGAAGAATAAAAGTCAATTTCGTAATATCTTGGGAATAAAAATAGGATATACTCACTAGACAAGGGAATAACAAGAAATTAAATAAACGCTAGCATGGGACAGGCTAGCCTCCCAGAGAGTAAAATACTACGCCTCCTTGGCCTTACACTTTCGGCGGACCTCAAATGGAATGACTATATCGAATCCATTGCCAAATCTGCTGCTATGAAACTCGGCTCTCTGTGCAGGGCCCGGAAGTTTTTCCCACCTGAATCTATTCTGCACATATACAAATCTACCATCCGCCCGTGATTGAATATTGCTGCCATATCTGGTCGGGTGCCCCTGCTGCTCTCCTTGGGCTTCTTGACAAAATACAAAGGAGGATCTCTAACGTAGTTGACTTGGCAGACCGGCTGCAACCACTCTCTCACCGGCGTGATGTGGCTTCCCTGTGCCTCTTCTACAAGTACTTTCATGGCTTCTGCTCCGATGAGCTTAGATCACTGGTGCCGCCGAAGCACGAATTTACACGAGATACTAGATTAGCAACTAGGTCCCACCCTTTACAGTTAAACAAATAAGATGTAACCAAAATTCTACTCCAACAGCTTCTTTTCTCGCGCTTCCCGCCTGTGAAACTCCCTTCCACAAGTCTGCTTTCCCGACAGCTACAATCTCCAGGTGCTTAAATGTAGGGTCAATAGATACCTCCTATCACACTAACTCCCAATTATTCTCAGAACACTCTCATCTACCCAACCCTCATTCTCGGTATCCTTACCCGCCTATCACCCACCTTCTAACATTTCCTATATTTAATCATCCTTTCTCCACTCTATGTAGCCCCCTGTGCAGTAGTGGCAATGACATGCCTTGCTCGGGATGAAAGGCTTATAAAAAAAAAAAAAGACCAAGAAGGGTAAAAATAGAATCCTTCATACTCTTGTAAGAAGATCGGTTTGAAGAAAGACCTGCCAACATATGCCTTCTATTAGGTCGATAAAATTCACTCTTTAAAAAAGGGGCGTTTTCTTAAATATGGGTATCCACTATTTTGAAGGGTTTTAAATTGGTATCAAGTTTTATACACACAAGATTCATAATATTTCAAAAGTTATTTTAGTGGCTAATCTTGTTTTAGCAGACATAATCTTTGTTTTTTTTAACAAATCGAAATTTTTCTACCGGCCTATATAGTTGAGATACTTAATAAAGAGAAGGATGCTCTTTGATGCATTAGCAATACTGCCGGATTATATTAAAGAACGAAAGCCTAAAAATCAAAATTTGATTTTCGTAATATCATTGAAGATAATGTAGGTGTAGACACTAGACAAGAAGATAACAGGAAATTAAATAAACGATAAACCTACGAGAGGACAGTTAAAATCTTTCATACTATCGTAAGAAGTTCGAAAGTTTGAAAAAAAAAACGCTATTACTTTTATTCTTTAGTATCGGAAAGTGTCGAATGTGCGTTGTGGTGCAGTGGATAACAACTTGGAACACCAAATCGAGGAGCCGAGTTCAAATTCCAGTTAAATTCGTGGCATTCACTTACGCACAAATACCCTTGGAAAAGGTATTAATCCGTCTCTTCCCTCCAGTTATGTGTTAAATACTAGAACAGATTTGGATCTATAACCTTGACTAGAAACAATTCTACCAGAGAAAGCAATGGCAATCTGTTGCGGGATAATCTTCTACCCAATCAGTCATGTCTCTTTCGAGACATGATCGCCCAAAGCGTGTATCACGTATAGCACTTAACTGACTGATCGGACATTAGAGCAGAAAATATATATTAAATCCGACCGCATTTATGTTGTGCCAAAGAGCACATTTTTTTAATATATTGAGCTGGCACATCTTAGACCGCTCGACCACGAATGACCAGCAGTTTAAATGAAGTCAAATCCAGCCCATATAAAACAATTTTTGATACATGCAAATAACTATATCTTCGTTAATTTCTGTAACATGTTTACATTTGTTGACATTACGGTTCATTTCTGTGCAGATGTGTTTATTTGCGTGAATCGAAAATTGTGTTATATAGGCTTGATTTGATTTCGTTTAGACTGTTGGTTTTGTGGTCAAAAGGTCTAAGATGCGTCAGTTACATTGGTGGCTTCCCCTATATGGATAGGGGTCGCATATTCGAATCTTGCCGAATGACACACATTTTCGTACCAAATATTTTTCGTAAATAACCAGGCCGGTAAAAATAAATATATAATGCTGTTTGATTATAAACAGAATATCTACTTAAATACGAGTAACGATCAAAAATAATGTTGAAACAAATAATTTCAAATTGTCGGTTGTTTATAACCATTTCGTTAATCAAGCGTTATTAGTATAAAAAAAACTAAAGACGAAATATTAATGACTGATTTTCGTACTATAATTTGTGTATTAACTGAAGACTTAGTTTCTATTTTAATTAAAAAAATATAATCATTTTCTTTTGCAATGTTTGATTAACTCCTCTTAATAAGAGAAGTCTTAATCAAATGTAATTCCCATAGAGGTTTCAGGTATATAGAGTTGATCGATGGAGGCCCCAATACAGGGCAGTAGCTGATGCTAAAAAAACACCGGGCACAGAGAAAATTGCCCGGATTTATTAGTTGACAATGTGATGACGTCATCAGTGTCATCCGTTTCCAGAAACTATGATTTATGCGGATTTTTTCGGCTATTGCAATGGAAATTAGGCAGAGAACGTGAACGAAAGCAGGAAATCGGGTTCGGACTTTCTGAGTATAACCAGTCTTTTCTCCCAAAATTAATAAATAAACAAATAGCTTTTTACTGCGTTCATTCCGATGTTTTCTTCGTTTTTCTTTCTTTCTTTCTTTCTTTCTTTCTTTCTTTCTTTCTTTCTTCGTGAATTGTTTAGCTTGATTTCGGACGAAGACATTTTTTCCTTGCCCAGATTTTCAATATGATTGCACGGTTCGGCCCGGACCCGTGCCCGGTGTGCCCAGTAGTCAGATACGGCCATGGTGAGAGGTGTCCAGTTGCGGCTTAGATCACGAATATGGTTGCCAGTTGTTTTAAATATAAAACTTTTTCCTTATTATTATCCCTTTTACTGGTCCTCTTTCAGGTACTGTTTGCTTTTTTTCACATATATCTTTCACATTTATATGTTTCTATATTTTGTGTGATATATTTCTATATACCAGTGTTGTCAGATCGCTCCTTTTTGTATACAAGCATGGACTCGCCTGATGTGTACATATAATACTGGAAAGCAGGAAATCGGGTTCGAACTTTCTGAGTATAACCAGTCTTTTCTCCCAAAATTAATAAATGAACAAACAGATTTTTGCTGCGTTCATTCGGATGTTTTCTTTCTTTCTTTATTTCTTTGTGAATTGTTTAGTTTGATTTATGACGAAGACATTTATCCTTGCCCGAATCGGCCCGGACCCGTGCCCGGTGTGCCCGGTAGTCAGATACGGCCATGCTGAGACAGTTTGATGTTTCACATTTTTGGAAAATCAGTAGAGCACTCAGTGAAAAATGGGGTTTTAGGTAACAAGTATTAACAACAAAAATCAGGTTCATAGTTTTTACTAATGTTTGAGCATCAGTTTTAAAGATTGCCTGAAAAAGTCCTTACATTCACTTAGGCCGAAATACCCTTGAGAAAGGTATTAATCCGTCTTTTCCCTTCAGTTATAGGTTAAATAACAGGACAGATTGGATTTGAGAGCCTTGGTCGGCAACCAATCTACCGCAGAAAGTAGATGCAACCTACTGTTTTTTTTTAATCATATCGACCCGAGCAAGGCGGGACCGCTACTGATGTGCAGGGGGCTACATAAGAGTAAAAGGATTAGAGGAGAATGAGGAGAAGGACGAACCAGTTAGAAAGGAGCAAGAGAAGGATGGGAATACAAGTGTGATGACAGTTTCGAAGGTAAGAGAAAGGAAAGTGATCTACAGGACAGCGTAGAAATAAGGAGGGTCAAGTAGTTAAAAGATGAGAATTGACATTGCATTTAAATTCCTGGAGGTTGTAGCCATCAGAAAAGCAAGAATATGGAAGCGAGTTCCACAGGCGGGAAGTGCGGGAAAAGAAGCTGCGGGAGTAGAATTTTCGTCTGCATTTGGTTGATCTAACTGTGAATAGGTGAGATTCCGTTGCCAGTCTGGTTGCACGAGTAAACACCTGTTACGGAGGCACCAGGGACTCAAGCTCGTTGGAACAGAAGCCATGGAAGTATAGTGCGGGATAATCTTCTGCCCAATCATTCATGCCTTGAAAGAGACATGATCGCCCAAAGCGTGTATATTACGTATGACACTTAACTGACTGATTGAATAGAATAGTTGGAATCATGATTAAGGCTTCTACTGGTCATAAATTGTGGGATCGTTTTTCTAATATTATGAAGTATTAAACTGATCCCCACTAATTACTATGTAATAATATAATACATTTCTTCTCCCTCTAGCTCTGAGTCAAATAATAGGACATATTGGGTTCTATAGCCTTGGTTGGCAACCAGTCTACCGCAGAAAGCAAATGCAACCTACTGCGGGATAATCCTCTGTCCAGGCAGTCATGTCATGAAAGTGACATGATCGCCAAAAGTATACCACGTATGGCATTTAACTAACTGACTAAAGAATATATAGAAATATCTAATTTTCATAGGGGTTTGCTTACAAACTGACTCCAAAATATTACAACTTCAAGAATAAATCCAAATATTGATATCTTTGTCGCAGATACATCGAATAGATAATATTCAAACCTAAAAATTCTAATGAATGATCGCAAGCAAACTATGAAACTTATTTTACTGTGCTTGATGAGTAAAACTGTGGAAAAATAATAAAAGATTACACAAAAAAGGTTACTAAATTAATAATATTTGTCAGATCATAATTTATAAAAAGAAAATATAGAGAAAACTGTAAATAATGCTATGATACTACTGAGAAGAAATTAAATAGGACATTTTTTTATCAATATGCATAGTTTATAAAAGATTGCATTAAAATTACTGGACTGTAAAAAAATATCTTCTCTCTTATAAAGACAGTTGCGTATATATATATATATATATATATATATATATATATATATATATATATAAATTTCATAGTGTCACACTAATGGAGAGAAAGAGATAACATCGAGGCAGCGTTGGCTCAGTCCATTAGAGACAATAGTGAGGCAGCGTCAGATAAATTTATTCTCTTTGATACCTCAATTATTAAACTTTACTACCAGTTATGAAAGCCCTTGCAACGTATTCGCTTTTTAACAATGCCTTATTAATATTATTTTTTGCAATAATTATGCCATCAAGTCGTGAAGAATATATATATATATATATATATATATATATATATATATATATAGTTAAAGAAAAAGAAGACAAGAGGAAAACTGTATTTAACTCCCCTACGCGTTTCCTCCTGTGATGGACTTTATCAAGGCAAAAATATGAAATGAGCATTATTTTAAATTACGTATCTATATATAAAAATAAACAATGTTGGCAACTGTAAAAACGCTCACAAATCATTTAAAAAGATTAACAGAACATTTTAGTTTCAGAACTCCTTCATCTGTAATGCAATGTCACGAGATGTTAAAATGAACAGAATGCGGTTCATATAGCACCAGGACGATCTTCCGAAGTGGTTCTGCACTTTGCAGGTACCTCTCCTGAGTAAGACCCCTGTCAGAGGAAGACATGGCTAAGGTCTGAGTGTACTTCATTCCATGTCGTTGTGGAAAGAAATATAAAGTAGAAACAGGCAGCCCTCTTAAGGTGAATTTGAGTTTGAGATTTGTTTAATGGCATATCAACCTCTGTGCGTTATTTAATACCAAAACGGTAGGGTTTTAAAGTATTTTTTTAAATGTTCGACGATGGTGTGAAGGTTCATTTAGTCAGCTTTTGATGAAAAATTTATTTACAAATTTTTTTATTTCAGTTTAGTATTCAGGAAAAGTATTGCTGCTGATATTTTTATTTCAAAAAATATTATGGCAATAATTTTTCCTTCAAATTTTTTATTTTTATGCATATATTTATATGAAAGTCTATTTTTATACTTTCATAGTGTTTTTACCCCATTTTGAAGGTTAACTATTTTCTCATAGATGGGACCCTAATAGGTGCTACCACTCCGGGTCAGAGCGAACCTGGGAGCAACAGCAATTAAGAGGCAGTTCCATGCTCCTCACAACCTCCCAATCAGGGGCCTTAATGCCAGATGCAGTTTACCGTCATACCCAGGACCCCACTTAAGGTAAGGCTAAAAGAACATCGCAAGTCCGTAACACGAGGGGAGAGAGAAAAATTAAGCGTAGAGGGAGAAAGGGGATAACTGCCCCCCTTCTACATCGGATGAAGTTGAAATAATAGAGAAAGCCTTTGGGAACTACGTAAACTTAAGGAATCAGCGTATATGCTAAGCTACAAAAATCGCCTATGCCAACCAAGATTAGAAAATGAATGCAATATGGTAACCAGTAATACGGCGTGCTAAAGAAAATAATTAGCGTCAAAAGATTGCAATATGAGCTTTGGTAAAATGATGTTAGAGAATATTCGCTCAAGGAATGAGCACGATATTCCCCAGTGATCGAATAAAGGGTCCGATTCAAAATTCCTATCACCTCGAGAAGGCCAGTGCGTACAACGGCTGAAACGTCGTAAACATGGCAACACCGGTGAGGACAATAGTCCAAATAATATATTCTTACATCATTATTATAAATATACACTTAGTCGGTCAGTTAAGTGCCATACGTGACACGCTTTGTCAATCATGTCTCGAAAAAGACAAGACTGACTGGGCAGAAGATTATCGCACAGTAGGTTGCCATTACTTTCTGCAGTAGACTGGTTGCTAACCAAGGCTATAGAACCCAATCTATCCTGTTATTTAATCTATAACTGGAGGGAAGAAACGGATTAATACCTTTCCCACGGGTATTTGCGCGTAAGTGAATGCAAGGAATTCAAATGGAATTCGAACTCGGCTCCCTGATTTCTCTTTCCAAGCCGGTATCTACTGACCCACAACGCACATATATATAAATATACGCTACCCAGCCATATATGAAAATATTCTTTAAAATGTTTTCTGCTTTCATAGATTTTAAAAGATTACTATACATTATTCTATACACGGTTCATTTGAAAATATTCTTAAAATTGTCCATACTCGGTTAGATTTGAAAATAATCTGAAACTGATCTATGCTCGGATAGAATTGCAAATAATCTTTAAAAATTCTATACTCAGGTAGATTTGAAAGTGAACTTGAAATGTTGTATATTCTATTAGATTTGAAAATAATCTTAAAATGATCTATGCTCAGGTAAAATTGAAAATAATCTTAAAATTGTTCTATGCTTGGGTAGATTTAAAAAATAATCATAAAATATTCTATACTCAGGTAGATTTGAAAGTGAACTTGAAATGTTGTATATTCTATTAGATTTGAAAATAATCTTAAAATGATCTATGCTCAGGTAGAATTGAAAATAATCTTAAAATTGTTCTATGCTTGGGTAGATTTAAAAAAATAATCATAAAATATTCTATACTCAGGTAGATTTGAAAGTGAACTTGAAATGTTGTATATTCTATTAATTTTGAAAATAATATTAAAATGATCTATGCTAAGGTAGAATTTAAAATAATCTTAAAATTGTTCTATGCTTGGGTAGATTTAAAAAATAATCATAAAATATTCTATACTCAGGTAGATTTGAAAGTGAACTTGAAATGTTGTATATTCTATTAGATTTGAAAATAATCTTAAAATGATCTATGCTCGGGTAGAATTGCAAATAATCGTTAAAAATTCTATACTCAGGTAGATTTCAAAGTGAAGTTAAAATGTTGTATATTCTATTAGATTTAAAAAATAATCATAAAATATTCTATACTCAGGTAGATTTGAAAGTAAACTTAAACTGTTGTATATTCTATTAGATTTGAAAACAATCTTAAAATGATCTATGCTCAGGTAGAATTGAAAATAATCTTAAAATGTGCTGTACTTGAGTAGCTTTGAATAAAATCACGAGGAAAAAGAAAATTATAAAACAAAATCTGTTTCTAGTAAATAAGAATATATGCCAAAAACTGCCAAAAATAATTTTCATTTATATCGATATGAATTCTTGAAGGGGAATTGATAGCTTCAACCCTCTAAAATATGGCAACATTGGCAATGCCAATAAATATTTCTTACTTCCGGGCACCATTGTTTCCTATATTTCGATGGCAATTCGTTGCCAAGATGATTAATCACTCAGACGTCTGGTTTTCACACTAAACCGCAATGAACAATAACAAGATTTATGTTATTGCAAAAGTAGTTACTTAATCTAAGAGTGTAATTTCTGGAATACGAAAAATTTATGTTGGTAAAAATTTATGTTGGTAAAAATTTATGTTGTTACTAGTTCTGGTAATGTTAATGAAAAGTGTAGCTATTTCCGTACAGAGGAAACAGATAGCGCTATGGTCAATTCAATTTTTTTTTAAAAGTCAGGTGTCCCAAGTGTTCAGGTGCCCTTCTATGAGGAATGGACTCTTCCTTTTGTTATATATGATTACCTGCATGACTTCTGGGAAACTATGTACCTTCGGATGGAGAGTAATAACTCAGTCGAGGCTCCGGCGAAGGCTAGAGTCTCGTCTGGGGAAAATCAGCCATCAATTTTTTTCCCGGGCTATATAGTCCAGATTCAGTCAGTCAGTTAAGTGCCATACGTGATACACGCTTGGGCGATCATGTCTCGAAAGAGGCATGACTGACTGGTCAGAAGATTATCCCGCAGTAGGTTGCCATTGCTTTCTGCGGTAGACTGGTTGCCGACCAAGGCTATAGAACCCAATCTGTCCTGTTATTTGATTCATAGCCAGAATGGGAAGAGATGTATTATTTTATTAAGTAGTAATTAGTGGGGGATCAGTTTATTACTTTATAACAATAGAAAACCTATCCCCCACTTTATGCCCAGTAGAAGCTTTAACCGTTTCCAACTATTATGCTCAGTCAGTCAGTTAAGTGCCATACGTGATACACGCTTGGGCGTTCATGTCTCGAAAGAGACATGACTGACTGGTCAGAAGATTATCCCGCAGTAGGTTGCCATTGCTTTCTGCGGTAGACTGGTTGCCGACCAAGGCTATAGAACCCAATCTGTCCTGCTATTTAACCCATAACTGGAAGGAAGAGACGGATTAATACCTTTCCCAAGGGTATTTGCGCGTAAGTGAATACAATGGATTCAACTGGAAGAATTCGAACTCGGCTCCCCGGTTTCTCGTTCCGAGCCGATATCCACTGTACCACAACGCACATGGTCCAGATTACCCACATTAAAAATGCCTTGTGCCACATTTTGGCAAGGCAATTAAATTAATTCATGTATTTATTTTGATCCTTTGTCTTGGTTTTCACTTTGGGGTTTCTTAGATAGACGTGATAGGGGTGGGGTGTTTTTTCTTTGGAATTTTGATTTTTTCGGTATGGAATATTTTTTTTATTTTATAGGTTTTTTTTTTGGATAAATTGTGTCCACTAACAGCAGACATCTATCAATTAAACGATAGCCAACCATAAAAATGACCACTCAACACGAACCCCTCTTAGAAATTCTAACCGGAAGATTATTTACCCGACTGATAGGATTACATTCCAACAGATAATACCATTAATCAACAATTTCGCACTTAAATACCGGATTCTTCGAGGGTCTGACGGCAAAAACGAAACACTCACTTAATTACCAATAACCCCAACCAACCCCCACGACAACAACGAACCAAATATATACAGAGAATGATTCCAAACCTTTATTTCTCCCGATGATGTGTTTGGGTCCCAAACACTGAAACAGCCATATGATTGTAGAGAAGAGGACATATATAGAAGTAATTATGTACATGTTCTAAAACATAATTTATGATAAATATTCACAGCTCTATATATCGTTTATCCAGCACTGTTTTAAATTAATGTTTTGGACGGGAAAAAAAATTCTTTTTTCTCTCCTCATTCTATACTCACTCGGATATATATATCACTGGACTCTAGCTCTCTCCCCACCCCTGTATTAACCTTCCCTTTCTCTCCACCTATGTATCTCTCATCGCACCTGCTTTCTATTGTTCCTTTCTAACTAGTTTGTACTCCTCACTCTTTTCTAATTAATCTTTTTACATTTATGTAACCCCCTGGACATCAGTGGCGTTTCCGCCTTGCTCGGGGTGAAATGATTAAAATATATATATATATAGCTCCACTCAGCTAGAATAATATACACGTCTATACTATTTCCAACCACTTCACTTCAAGATTTGTATATATTTATTTCTTACTAATACTATTCTTGGATTTACTAACCTATATATATATATATATATATATATATATATATATATATATATATATATAATTTTCAATCATTTTTTTACCTTAGCGGCATACTCGTCAACTTATAATTACCTAGACTACCAGTGTGACCTCCTGAAACATTTTCACGGCAGAACCAATCAATTAGAAGACATCTTATGTTGGAACAAGTTTGCAAAAAGCAAGCCTTGCCTGTTAGGTTGACAAATAATTCGTTTATAAGAAGCAGAATAGAAAGTGTGCTTTGCTCTCACCAAAATCATCAAAATCGACAAAAATAAGTGGTGTGATCTGATAAATAGAGGGGAATTGTGTTTTTGTCAAAATCATTTCACTACAAACCAGATGATAATGTTAATAAGACTCAATGGAAGACATTAGTGAAGAGAAAAAAGAATAAAAGAGCAGTTTTCTACAACAAAGAACATTGCGATTGAATTTGCATTCAATTGTTCGAAGATTGTAGATAGTAGCAGAAAGAAACTAGAGAAAACGAATCTAAAATAAGGAGAAAAGACAATAAAATTTCAAGAAGAGAGAAGACTGGAATTGAAATTAAAGTTAATATTTGAAATTGCCGAATTCAAACTAAGAATAAAATGGAGAATTAGACATTAGGGAGGAGAAATTACAATAAAACAACAGGATTCAATTAGAGAGAAATTGCGATGAAAATTGCATTTAATTCTTTTTTTTAATTGTTGATAGCTTGCAAGAAACTTGAGAATGACAAATTCTAGTGTCGAAAAAAGACCAGGAAATGACATGTTTCAGAAAGATGAAGAAAAATATTTATTATGCATTTGATATTTTTGAGATTGTAGAGAGAATATATTACGGGATCTCCCCTTTATCTCTGATATTGGACTCGGCTGAGTATACATATACTCCTGCTATAGAGAGAACAGAAATTGAGAGTTATAGTAAAGATCCGTGTGAGTTATCGGAGAGTACCGGAACTGATACGTAAGTTACCGAGAGATACCGAAGTTTACCAGAGATTACCGCATCAGAAGTCAGAATAGCTCTGAGCTCCACTCAGCTAGAATAATATACACGGATATACTATTTCCAACCACTTCACTTCAAGATTTGTATATATTTATTTCTTACTAATACTATTCTTGGATTTACTAACCTGCGTTCAAGTTCGTATATTACGTTCAATATAACCTACTTTTCTATCACAATATCTGTTTTTGTTCATTATTTTGTGCGTTTTCTCACCCGGAATCCACAACAGAATATAAACAAGGAACTGGAGAATGAACGGGTATTAGTTAAGATGAAAGACAATAAATGAACAGAATTTAGCTCACTGGTGACCCTATATATGATTTTACTCGAGCCACAAGATTAGCAACTAGGTCCCACTCTTTTACTGTGAAACCTATAAATTGTAAACGCAAATTCTACACCATCAGCTTCTTTTCTCGCACTTCCCGCCTGAGAAATTCCCTTCCGCATATTTGCTTTCACGACAGCTATAATCTCTAATAATTTAATTGCACAGTCAATAGTCATCTCCTATCTCACTAACCTGCATTCTCTCCCTTGATGCTCCTTTCTCCGTCCATTCCACTCTCATCAGTATTCTCATTCTTCTCTTACCCACTTCCTGACACCCCCTATAACCTGTCACTCTTTCTCATAAGTTTCCTTCTATGTAACCTCCTTCAAACCAGTGGAGGTAAACTGTCTTGATTGGGGAGACATGATTATAAAAAAAAAGATTCTACGTAGTGAAAAGCTGTCAATTGAATTTCTATTTACTACTTTGTAAATTATGGAAGTGCGTTGTGGTGCAGTGGATATCGGCTAGGAACGACAAATCTGGGAACCGAGTTCGAATTCCTTGCATTCACATACGCACAAATACCCTTGGGAAAGTTATTAATCCGCTTCTTCGCTCTAGTTATGGGTTAAATAATAGAACAGTTTGAGTTATATAGCCTTAGTCTGCAACCAATCTACCGCAGAAAGCAATGGCAACCTACTGTGGAATAATCTTCTGCCCAGTCAGTCATGTCTCTTTCGAGACATGATCGACCAAGCGTGTATCACGTATGGCACTTAACTGACTGACTGACAGAATATAATAGTTCGAATCATGACTAAGGCTTCTACTGGTCATAAAGTAGAGAATAGGTTTTTTATTGTTATGAAGTGATAAACTGATCCCCCACTAATTACTACGTAATGATATAATACACCTCTTCTCCCTCCACTTACGGGTTAAATAATAGGACAGATTGCATTCTATAGCCTTGGTTGGCAACCAGTCTACCGCAGAAAGCAACGGCAACCTACTGCGGGATAATCCTCTGCCCAGTCAGTCATGTCTTTTCGAGACATGATCGCCCAAGCGTGTATCGCGTATGGCACTTAACTGACTGACAAAATATATTAGTTGGAATAATGATTACGGTTTCTACTGGCCATAAAGTGGGGGATTCTATTGTTATGAAGTAATAAACTGATCCCCCACTAATTGCTACTTAATAATATAAGACATCTCTTCTCCCCCTAATTGTGAGTCAAATAACAGGACTGGTTGGGTTCTATTGCCTTGGTCGGCAAACAGTCTACCGCAGAAAGCAATGGCAACCTACTGCTGGCTAATCCTCTGTCCAGTCAGTCATGTCTCTTTCGAGACATGATCGACCAAGCGTGTATCACGTATGGCACTTAACTGACTGACGAAATATATTAGTTGGAATAATGATTACCGCTTCTACTGGTCCTAAAATGGGGGGTTGATTTTCTATTGTTATGAAGTAATAAACTGATCTCCCACTAATTACTACTTAATAATATAATACATCTCTTCTTCCCCTAGCTATGATTCAAATAACAGGACAGATTGGGTTCTAAAGCCTTGGTTGTCAACCAGTCTACCGCAGAAAGCAACGGCAACCTACTGCGGGATAATCCTCTGCCCAGTCAGTCATGTCTCTTTCGAGACATGATCGACCATGCTTGTATGACGTATGGCACTTAACTGACTGACTTTGTAAATTGTAAATAGTAGGCAAACCATATAGTCGGAAAATGAGAAGATATTGCTAAAGAGAAAGAACAATAAAAGGATTGGTTTCAGAAATAGAGAAGATGGCGATTGAATTTGCTTCCAGATTATAGATAGAAAGAACCTAGAAAAAGAAAAAATACACCGAGAGAAATGACAATCAAATGCAGGTTTAAAAAATACAGAAGACGGAGATTGAGGTTGTACTTAATCTTTGGAGACTTTAGATAGAAGCAAGTGATAAACTGGATAATAAAAAACAGTTATTGAGTAGAAAGGCCAGTAAAAGAAGTCTCACCCAGAAGAAAGATGGCAGTTGAAAGTGAACTTTGTTTTTGACTTTGTGGATAGAGAAAATCAAGAACCTGGAGAATGAAAAGATTTCGCGAGGAGAAAGAACAATAAAAGAACCCGTTTAAGCAATAAATAAGATTGAAACTACATTTAAATCTTTGGAAAATTTTATTTGCAAGTAGGCAAGAAACGGGGAATAAGAAGGATTTTGAAAGGAGAAAGGACAATAAGAGAACAGGTTTCGAGAAGTGAGAATGTGACGATTGAACTTGTATTTATTTCTGAGATGAGTCATTTTCAATAATCTTATAATTATTTCGAACATTTGTTATCATCTTGGTTGTAATAGACAGAACGTTTCGACTAAGATTTTTGAAAATTACTCATCTCAGAAATAAATACAAAATTTGACAAGGTGCACAAACCACTAACATAATCCTGTTCTTAAAATCGATCTGACACTGAATATAATAAAGGCTCCAAAATTACACCACTTCCGGACGGTGGCATAGTGGATATAGTAGTTGGTTATTCATGTGTTAGTATCATCTAGTGGCCATGAGTTCGATCTTTGGACTTGGTCGTAAGAGTACCAAATTCCAACATGAAAGAACAATAATTGATTTCACAGGATATTTCACAATAATCAGCGAGATATTTCACATTAGCTAATTTATGGACACCTGATGATGACCAGAGGGTACGTGATCAAGAGGTTGTGTCTCAATCAAGTACCTTCATCTCAAGATGAGAACAAAAGTTCAAAATAATTCCAAGATTAGTGACGATTGTAGTTGCACTAAATTTTCAGAAGACTGTTTATAGAATGAAAGCACGAAATGGGGACAGAATTTGAGGAGGATTTCAGTGAGGAGAAAGGACAATAAAAGCACTATGAGAGAAAATGTTCATTGAAATTGCGGTCTAATGTTTAGAGAATGCAGATGCAGGCAATCAAGAAACTGAAGAAAAGGAAGACATTATTGAGGCGAAATGACAAGATAACAAATCTTTATAAGAGGCAAGATTGCAATTGAAGTCGTATTTAAATGTTTTCGAAAGTGTGGATAGGGGCAAGAAAGAAACAGTAGAATGAGAAGAATTTAGTGAAGAAAAAGGACAATGAAAGAAACAGGTTCCAGCAAGAGATATGATGGCCATTGAAGATATATTTAATTTTATTGAGATTGTAGAGAGGAAGCAAGAAAGAAAATGGAGAATGATAATTTGTGACTTTTAAGGAAATGCAAACTACTCTCAGGAAGAGAGAAGATGGTGACTGAAGCAGTGGTTTATTTTTTTGGTACTTGTAGAGAGCAGGCAATCAACAACGGGAAAATGAGATTACTTTTCAACGATAGAAGAAAATAAAAGCATGAGTCAGAGAGAGGGTAAGAGAGAGAGAGAGAGAGAGAGAGAGAAAGAGAGAGAGAGAAGATGCTATTGAATATGAATTTAATTTAGTTGATCTGATAGGATACTAGCAAGAAACTTCAGAATGCGTAGACATTATTAAGGAACATTTAATAAAAGAACAGGTTTCGGAAAAAGAAAAGATTGCGAGTGAAGTATCGTTTGATTTTTTTTTTAGATTGTAGACAGAGGGTAAGCAATAAACTGAAGGATAAGAAGACATTAGTGTGAAGAAATTGCAAGAAAAGAACAGGATTCAGAAACAGAGAAGGTGGCCATTGCAATTATGTTTAATTCTTCGAGAATTTGAGAGAAGTAAAAGACAGTAAATGTTTAGGTTTTAAGACGAGAATATTGCTATTGAATTTGCATTTGTTTTTTTTGTTGTTGTTTTTTTTTTATTTTTTATTTTTTATGTTTGCATAGGAAGACATTGTAGAATAAGAAACCTTTACAGAGGATAATAGTCAATAAAGTATCGGGTGTCAGGATGAGAAAATATAGAGATTGAAGTTGAATTTAATATTTTGGAGATTGTTGATGGCTGTTAAGCGTGTAACTGAAGAATCAGAAAACAATAGCGAGAAAAATGGAAACAGAATCACAGTTTACATAAATAAATAAGATTGCGATTGAATTTGCATTTTGTATTTGGTGTTTGCATAGAGCCAGCAAAGAAGAAACTGTATAATGTAAATGTTTAACGAGGAGAAAGAACACTCAAAGTACAGACCGGCCAACTTGATATGGATGTAATGATTACCAAGCTTGTCTCGCTAGAACCTATAAAAACCGAGTGGTGAGTTAGATTCTCACTGGGCACATCAGACGGGTATTGAAATTACATTTTTTTGAGATTGTAGATATTAAAAATGGCAGCCCAATATGCCAAATACAGGTCGGGGATACTAGAATCAAGCGGGTACAAAAATTTAAATACCTGGGAAGCATTAACAGAAGACAGGAAGTGCGACACAGAGATTCGAAGGAGAATTGGCATGGCGAAGGAAGCATTCCAGAAGTTGAGTAAAGTATTACGAAACAGGACAATTTCGTTAGAAACAAGGAAAAGAGTACTGGATTTCTATGTGCTGTCCGACTTTCAATATGGCAGTGAATGCTGGACAATATCATCAAAGATGAAGGAAAAACTTGAAGCAACTGAAATGTGGTTCTACAGAAGGATGCTGCCGATATCATGGATCGAGTATGTGAGCAATGATGAGGTCTTGGAAATGATGGAAACCAAAAAGGAAAATTAATACTCAGCATCAGGAAGCAACAGCTGAAGTTCCTGGGGACATGTAATGAGGAAGGAGGGTTTGAAGAATCTGATGCTAACAAGCCAGATAGAGGGGAAAACAGATAGGGGAAAGCAGTGAATAACATATTTGAAGGACCTAATCAGGTGGATGACGGAACGAGGATTGCATGGGATAACAGAAGGCGCGCTCAGTGCCACCAAGGATAGGGAAATGTGGAAAGCCATGATCGCCTACGTCCTGAAGGGACAGGACACATAGAAGAAGAAGATTAGTAAAGCAAAAAGATGGAGAATGAGAAGATGTTTTGAAGAGAAAAGAGAATATAAGAACCGATTTAAAGAGAAAGAACAATAAAAGGACAGTTGTCAGTAATAAAAATTAGGAAGTGAAGTAAAATTTAATATTTTGGCATTTATAGATAGCAGGTGAACAATAAACTGAAGATTATGAAGACTTTAGAAAGGTGAGAGAACAATAAAAGTATAAGTTTTCATGAAAAATATACAATGGAGATTTTATATGCATTGAATTATTTGGAGATTGTTTATAGCAGGCAAGCAGGAAAATAGAGAATGAGAAGAATTTAATGAGGATAATTGACAATAAAAGTGCATATTGCAGAAAGAAAGAAGATGGCGACTAAAATTGATTTTAATTTTTGGAGATTGTAGATAGCTAACAAGCAAGAAACTGAAGAATGCGAAATAGTTATAGAGAAGAAAAGACAATAAAAGTAAAAAAAAGTGAAAATATAGTGATTGGTTTCTTTGGAAATTGTAGAACTAGAAGACTTTTCTGAGGAGAAAGAATAATAATAGACCAGTTTTCAGAAATATATAAAATGGCGATTTAATATGAATTAATATTTTGGAGTCGATAGACTAAACTATCGCCCGGTTCACACTCCACCCACTTCTATTAACAGGTGAAGAGGTTCATTTCTTGCTCCCTATTTAGGATATGGTCTCCGGTTTTCTCTTTACCAATCTTTTCACTCTTTTTTTTTCAGTTGGTGTAGATAGACTAAACTATCGCCCGGTTCACACTCCACCCACGTCTATTGAACAGGTGAAGAGGCTCATCCCTTGTTCCCTGTTTAGGATGCAGTTTCCGGTTTTCTCTTTTCCAATCTTTTCACTCGTTTTTCTTTCTTTTTTTTCAATTGGAGTAGATAGACTAAACTATCGCCCGGTTCACACTCCACCCAGCCTATTGAACAGGTGAAGAGGCTCCTTCCTTGTTCCCTATTTAGGATGTGGTCTCCGGTTTGCCCTTTTCCAATCTTTTCACTCTTTTTTTTCAATTGGAGTAGATAGACTAAACTATCGCCCGATTCACACTCCACCCACGTCTACTGAACAGGCGAAGAGGCTCATCCCTTGTTCCCTGTTTAGGATGTGGTTTCCGGTTTTCCCTTTTCCAATTTTTTTCACTCTTACGTAGCCCTCTGAACATCAGTGGCGTTACTGCCTTGCTCGGGGTGATATGAATAAAAAAAAATGCTGTGTCACCAGCAAGTAGGAAACTAAAGAATGTGCAAATTTTAGAGGAAAAAATGTCAATAAAAAAACAGATTTCAATAAGAGAGTTTTTTTTTGTTTTTTTTTTTTGTTTGATTTATGTTTGACGGCATATCAACCTCTGTGAGTTATTTAATGCCAAAAAGGTGTGGTTTTAATGTTCGGTTATAGTGAGAGGGTTGATTTAGTAAGATTTTAATTAAAATGTTTTGTTTTTATTCTTCTTATCTAAAATGTCTTCCAGCTTCTTTCCTTAAAATAGATTGTTGTTAATGTTTTTCCTTCAAAAATGTATATTTTTCTATAAAAGTCTATTTTTTATATCTGTCTTTCTATAAAAGCAACGTTGAGCCTGGTCAATAGTTAGATGGGTGACCGCTTGGGAATACCAGGTGCTGTAAGCGTTTAGTGACGGATATGCGTGCTTACGGCCATATTACGTTGAATACACTTGTTCTCGCTCGATCATCGAAGTAAAGCAACGTTGAGCCTGGTCAGTACTTAGATGGGTGACCGCTTGGGAATACCAGGTGCTGTAAGCCTTTAGTGACGGATGTGCGTTGTGATGCAGTGGATATTGCCTCGGAAAGAGAAATCGGTGAGCCGAGTTCGAATTACAGTTGAATACCCTGCATTCACTTAAGCACTGGTACCCTTCGGTAAGGTATTAATCTGTCCCTTTCCTCCAGTCATGAGTTAAATACCAGGGAGGGCTTGGAGACGGAGGGCTTGGAAACCCCGCCCTTAAAACAAATCCCAATGAATCTTGATACTCGAAAAGAAAAAATGTATTACTAGACACAAAACTTATATAAAAAAAAAACAACAAAAAATTGTTGAAAAAAAAACAACAATAAATTGTTGAAAGAAAAATGTATTACCAGCAATAAATAAATAAAATTTAGTTGGCAATAAATGACCCGCCGAGGTTGATATGCCATAAAAACCAAACAACCAACCAACTGTAAAGCAGTAAACGTTGGATGATCTCCTCAAGGATAAAGAAGAGGCTTAAGGCAGCAGAAATGTGGTTTTACAGAAGGATGCTGAGGATACCATGGATGGAGCCCGTGAGCAACAATGTGGTGTTGGATAGGATGCAAACGAGAAGGAAACTGATAAACATCAGGAAGAGGCAGATGAAGTTTCTGGGACACGTAGTAAGGAAGTGGGGTCTGGAGAATTTAATACTCACAGGAGGTATAAAAGAAAAGCGTGATAGCGCGAGACCTACTTTATAGACCTGAGCAAATGAATGGCGGAGCGGGGTTCGGAAAATATACCAGTAGAAAATATATTGAATGCGACAAGAGACACAGCCAAGTAGAAATCCATGATCGCCTACGTCCTGAAGATAACATGCAAGGAAGAAACTGGGAAGTGATAACGTTTTAGTCAGTAGAAAGTACAGTAATGTTTCAAGAAAAGAGAAGATAGCGATTGACGTTGTATTTCATTTCTTTTGACAATTGACAAGCAAGAAAGTATAAAATGAGAAGAATTTAGTAGGAAGAGAGAACAATATATGTACCGGTTTCAGTAAGATGGGAATTGGAGTTGCATTTAATTTTTCTTTGAGAACAGGTAAGTAATAAACTGAATAATGAGCGGACTTTAGTAAAAAGTAAAAAAATAAAATAAAATCATGAAACAAAGAAATTTCTACAGGCAAGTATTTCGTGAAAAAAAAAAAAACTGTAAGAACGGAACCTATGGTCACATCTGAAACGATAATACCTATTTGACAATCTTGAATTACGCTTATATCCCTGCAGTCGAGGTAGCAGAGAACAGTTTATTGAAAGGTCTGCCATGAAATTATCGAAAACTACAATGGGAACCAACGTCACCGATTGCAACCCAACGAATTTGGCAAATTCCCGAAGAAATTACCTAGTAATGGAAATAGAAAAAATAATGAAATTTAACACAAGAATTGTATCATTTCGCTTGGAATCATAAAAAATGGAACAGAAGAACACAAAAAGAAATTATTGGTAATTCCAATTTAAGAAATATAATTTTTTTTTATAAGTACATCCAACACGAAGAGAACTTTGTCCATGTGACGCAAGTGATGTTATCAGAGTTAGAAAACAAATCATGAAATTTATCCATAATATTATACCACTACCGAACTTAGGTCTTCCTGCTGATTTTGGATGTAGTGTAACCATAATAGAAATTGAATAATAATAATAATAATAATAATAATAATAATAAACACTGGTATGAACATCATCCAGCACCGGTTACAGAAATAGAAGATGTAACCATTCTATGGGATTACACCATCTACACAGACAGAAAAATTGAAGCAAACAGGCCAGACATTATTGTTAAAAACCAGGAGAAAACTTGTCTATTAATTGATATGGCTTGTCCAGCGGATTGTAACATAGCAATCAAGGAATTTGAAAAACTGTCAAAATATAAAGACCTGGAAATTGAAATAGAAAAAATGTGGAAATTGAAAACAAGAGTTGTGCCAGTGATAGTAGGTTCACTTGGAATGATAAAAAATGGAACAAAACAACACATTGAAAGAATCCCTGGAAACCCCAGCTTAAGAGATATACAAAAAATTGTCTTATTAAGTACAGCCCGCACACTAAGGAAAACCCTATCTATGTAATGCTAGGGATGATAGGGAAGATAGAAAAACATGAAATGGAGTCATAACAACACGCCACTACCTGCCTTAGGTCTCCCCGCAGACTTGGTTGGTAGTGAGACCAAAGTAGAAATCGAAATATGATGAAAAATGACATAATAATCATAATAATAATAATAATCATAATAATAATAATAATAATAATAATAATAAGAAGAAGAAGAAGAAGAAGAAGAAGAAGAAGAATGAAAACTGTGTTTCGGCAAAAAAAGATCAACCAGTGTATCTCTGAAAGGTAACTGTTTTAATGAAAACGGAAATTTCAAGTAAATTGTATAAGATTAAGAAATGGAAAACAAATTATGAATGAAAAGATTATATCTCTTTTTTAAACTACACTCCCGATCAAAAATTTGAGACCACTTTTTAAAGATTTTTAAGTGGTCTTAAATTTTTGATCAGGAGTGTATCTCATCCCTCGACGAGCGTATTCAATTTCTGTGAAACTGATTCGAGAAATTATTTTTTGCACATTTTACTTAATATTTTTACTTGGAGGAGTGTTTAAAGATTTGCCTTGGTTTCTTTTCAGAAAATTCTATATGAATATCTTGCTTATATTCTTCCTAAAATCTTTTTTAATGGTTAAGCATGTATTAATCTGTTACTTCTGGTTTTTTTTTGGGTTTTTTTTGTTTCTCTTTTTGGGGGGAAATTAAAATTTTTTTATAACTTTTTTGCATTAAACACTAACACAAACAGCATGCGAAGTGGCTATCTGAGGTAAAATTGGGATGCAGGTTCGGTTGCTGTCCGGAGGCCGATTTTTTCTTCGTAGGGCTTTTCAATATATATATATATATATATATATATATATATATATATATGAATAAAGACAAAAGAAAATTAAACTTATATTAACCGAGTCATTTATTTCTATGAGAGACATTGCGACTTTATCAAGGCAAATGCAAGAAAAGGTCTTATATATATATATATATATATATATATATATATATATATATATATATATTATAAAAGATTTTCGATTATTACTATGGATAATACATATTTCATTGCTTTGATGTTATTATCGCGGCTTTTTTATGGAGGTCTGACGAGCCGCGGTAATAACATCAAAGCAGTGAAATATGTACTATCCATAGTAATAATCGAAAATCTTTTATAAATGATATTACTCTGTTAAATTAAATAAATGAATTTAACATTGAGTTCTCTTGAGTTCGTCTCTTTTGGAATTTACCTGGATTACATGCCAAGTGTACTATGTTATATATATATATATATATATATATATATATATATATATATATATATATATATATATATAAAGAATAAAAATAAATAAACTGATTGCAACATTCAAAATATTAATTTTAAACAGTTCTCAATATAAAAATAGACCAATGAATTTTTGTTATTAATGATTCCGTTAGAATGTCACCTACCTTTAATGTCGAAACAAAATGTACAAGTTTGTAGTAGTTTGTAGCTTGCACTCTTTAACGTATAAATTAACATTAAATGTATCTATATATACCCCCCACATATATATATATATATATATATATATATATATATATATATATATATTATAAATAATATTTTAGAACATGTACATAACCATTCTATATATATCCGCTACAAATGTACGATTGTTTCGACATTGAAACTTCAATGTCTCATCAGGCGCTGTGTAAAGTAATGGAAATCCTCTTTCCTTATATTTATTTAGTTTTGTTAGAGGTGTTGGTGGGGGTTAGTGATAGGGGAATAAGTCTCTGACCGTTGGAATTTTTGGAGAGGGTGTTTTTTAAGTGGTTGATTAATGAGATTCTTTGGTTTCTAGGCAGTTGTAAGTTTTTATTATCTAGTGACTAGACTATATCCTTATGGATTTATTAGAAGAGCCGGTAGTGGTTGGCACGGATATTTTTAATTTAGGCAGAGTCTTTATAATTAAAGTAAGTTTGTATATTTAATCTTACCTTTGGATTTAGGAAATATATTTTTTTCTATTAAATTTTTAATTTTTAATTATTGATTAGATCATAGTTTAGAAACCGTTTTTTCTATTAACTTTTTAATTTTAAATTTCTATTCTTATATCTAGTCAGCTGTGTATGTGGTGGGGGTTTGTATTTAAGGTAATAGTTGAAGCCTTGTGTGTGTTAAGGACAGTATATATAATTAATCTAATTATGGTTATTAACCTAATTTATAATTTAGTAAATCGATTACTTCTATAAAATTCTAAATTTTATTTAGAGAAAAGTCTTTATTGAATTATGAATATTAAACCTTATTTAGAATTTAGTAATTCGATATTATTATAGAATTTATATATATATATATATATATATATATATATATATATATATATATATATATATATATATATATATATATATATATATATATATATTGGCTCCTAGCTCTGGCTATTGTAGTATTTTGGAGCATGATTGTAATGTTAGTTCTTTGATGTACTTGCAGTTTACTGTGGTTTCATGCCTCTGGGTTTAAAAGCTTTTTACTATTCATATATATATATATATATATATATATATATATATATATATAAAGTTTATCACATAAGTACTTTATAACATCACAACAAAGTAGCTATTTCGTTTGAACACTTTCTGTATCATGTCAAGCGATAGTGGTTATTGCGAAATGATGGTTTTTAAAGTTCAAAATGAACCAAACTGCCTCAATAGGGAAGACATTGTTACGTAGTATATGATAACTAATCGAAATACAAGTGAATCTAATTTGAAAAACATGACAACATCCCTTAAAGACAATTTATTGCTGCATCAATCTTAATGTTTGTTAATACTGCACATTAACATGTGCATCAAATGAACTATTCTGGTGTCCAGTCTTTATGTTCTCTTCCTCATCCTAGTCTCTTCTTCTCATTTGCTGGCTGGTCGAAGCAAAGGCTTACTGGCTGCTTTGTAAAATTTTGCAAAGTAATAATAACAAAAGAACAATTCTATTTTCATTTAGAATTATCCACGTTGGCAATAAATACGGAAAATAGTATAAAATCTATCAATTTTTTTCAAAAATTTGGATGACCAAAAAATACGGCCTGTAGTATATATATATATATATATATATATATATATAAAGTAAAACGGAACACGTCATTTCAAGTGGTTATAAATTATAGTTCATTTCTATGAACTAATTAGCTAATTTCATCAGATCTCACAATATACAGACTGTATATATATATATATATATATATATATATATATATATATATATATATAAACTTTATAAACTTTTATTTATTTATTTATTTATGTATGTATGTATGTATGTATGTATGTATGTATACATGTGTGGGAGGTGGGAATGTTTGTGTGTTGTAGTTTCTGTGCATATTTGTGTGTAGTCATGCATACAGTTGTGTATAGGTTGATCCGTGAATGTGTCTTTATTTTTTATACATGTTTTTTTTTATGTATATACGTATTTTGAGTTTGGCATGTGAATTTCCGTGCTTATATATTTAATTATATTTATATGTTTATGCATTGGAATATGACTGCCTCTATCTTGACATCTATATAATGATCTTCCCTGCCCATCTTATCGTCCGAATAGAGGCTTCCTTGTATTCAACCCATGTAACGTTCATACATATTTATAACATCAGCATTGAAAGTAACGGGTAAATTGACATGTCGCTAAAAACAATAGTTAAAAAGCATTTGTATATATATGTGCGTTTCTATGTATATACACTACCGGCCATAATTATTACGCAACCCCAATTTTTATTTTATACAATTTTAGTATTTATTGTCAAATGAAAATAGAATGGTTCTTCTGTTATTATTACTTTGCAAAATTTTACAAGGCATAGAAGCAAAGATAAACTAGTCCGAATCACCTTAAATTTTCTCCATACTTTCATTGATTAAACTGCAATGTAGGTAATTATTAAATATTTATAAATTCATTTTATGCCCATGTTATTCTGCAGTATTAACAAAAAAGCATTCTATTTTTCATGTACAATTATTCACTCGGCAATAAATACTAAAAATAGTATGAAATACATCATTTTTTTTAAATACTGGACTGTCCTAATAATTATGGCCGTTACTGTATATACAGTGTGCTTATGTATTTGTATGTCATAAAAATATATATATATATATATATATATATATAAATGTCTGTAACTTTTCCTCGTTTAATCTTTGACTATCTTTGTAATTTTTTTAAACATGATTTAATGTTATAATTTGCAATTCGTAATTTCTAAACTTTTTGAAGCAAAATTTATAGTCATTTATTAATACTTATTAATACTGTAAAAATATTTTACAAATTATGGTTAGAAATTACATACTTGGAAACAAATACTAAAAATAATATGAAATACATCATTTCTTTTAAAAAACTGGAGTGACCTAATAATTTTGTTTGGTTTCATATATATATATATATATATATATATATATATACAAATATACATATTTACACACAAGTTAACATAGATAACAATAACGAATTCTGAGTTCATGTGAAATGATTGTCTAAAGAATTGCACCTATTCAATATCAACTTGACAATCTATGCGAGATTAATATCTAGCAAATGAGGGTAAATCATAGTTGACGTCGGTGATAATAGTGCATGGTCATTCCTAATATTACTACCTATGTTGCAAGGTAAATGATGAATTATGTTTACAATTAACCGTGAGTTCATTCTTTTAGTTTAACAGGTTAATCCTCTCTTTAAACTTGATGATGTCTAATTTCTCATTAACACAAAAGTAACACGGGGTACAAAAGGGAATACAAGTTCGAACCGTTCTAATTAATTTCCATTTAATAGTAAGAGTTTTGTTCTTTTCTTTTAAACTCCAAAAGATAACGATGTATTATATTTTTAAGTATTATTATTGAGACATGCTGGTACCAACAAATCTTAAACGAGATTTTTTGGTAATTCTAAGATGTCTTGTTTTTAATACTAGGGTTTTCGAGTATAAAATTAGTACAAAGATAAAATAGGGAACTACCTATGCAATTTTTTGTAGTGAACAATCATTAGAATGACAACTGCTGCTTTTAGTTTTCTTATACTTAGTATTCTTTACCTCACCATTGCAATACATCAAGTTTTTCTTATAGTTTTTAATATGATTTTTAATTATTTTTCAAGGATATCCCTAAATAATGACTTAATTTAAGAGTATTATTATTAAATATTTTACTAAAGGGATTTGTTTGGAGAAAATCTTTATTATAATGTTAAAGAATGTTTGTCCTAATATAGTTTTAGCCATCAGAGGTAAACCAGATGATCTTCCTAGAGCTTCTGTTTTGATTATGGTGATTAATAACGGGAATTCTGAATTCTATAGTGGTGCATTTATAATAGCTTTTTCAAAGGGCAGAATTAAAAAATGTACTGTTTACCGAAAATTATATCCTAGAAGAGTTAGCGCTTATTCTATATTTAATTGAAGAGGGTATATGCATAATGATTGATAGGGGTGATTAGAATTCGGATATTCATATACCGGGTTACAATTAACCTTTATAATAGGTCGAAAAGAATTATTCTTAAGGTTTAAAGTAACATAAAAAATGACTACTTGTTTAATTTTGTTACTTACTTTGACTTTGAAGCGTAAACTTTTAGTTCATTATGGATGATTTTTCTAATAACGTTTACTTTAATTTTTTAGAATCCTAACTATGAATAATCCAATACTATCGGTATCAATGCAGTCATGGCCGCTTACATTATATATATATATATATATATATATATATATATATATATATATATATATAAAATCGTGTTGCCTCAAGCAAGGCATTTTACTGCCACTGTTGTACAGAGGGTTACATAGGAGGAATGTTATGAGAAGGAGTGAGAGGTTGCAGGGGGTATCAAGAAGAAAGTAGGCTAAGGAAGAGAATACTGATGAGGGTGGGGTGGACGAAGAAAAAACATGAGAGAGAGGAAGTAAGTTAGTGAGACAGGAGATGACTATTGAATTTACATTTAAATTATTAGAGATTATAGCTGTCGAGAAAGCAAATATGCGGAAGGGAATTTCTCAGGCGGGAAGTGCGAGAAAAGAAGCTGCTGGTGTAGAATTTGCGTTTACAATTTATAGGTTTCACAGTAAAATGGTGGGACCTAGTTGCTAATATTGTGGCTCGAGGAAATTTATATATAGGTGGAACCAGAGAGCTAAGTTCATCAGAGCAGAAGCCGTGAAAGTATTTGTAGAAGAGACACAAGGAAGCCACACTGTGTGGGTGAGAAAGCAACTGTATCCTACCTCCCAAGTCGATCACATTACAGATTCTCCGTTGGGTTTAGTCGAGGACACATAAGTGGATAGCAGGAGCACCCGACCAGATATGGTAGCAATATTCAATGCACGGGCGGATGGTAGATTTGTATATGTGCAGGATTGTTTCGGACGGGGAAAACTTCCTGGCCCTACACGGAGAACCGACTTTCTTAGCAGCGGATTTAGCTATGGATTCTATATAGTTATTCTACTTGAGGTCTGATGTGAGAGTTAATCCGAGGAGACGGAGTGTTTTACTTTTTGGGAGAGAAACCTGATCCATGTTAATGGACTGGAGGAACTATTGTCTGTGGTGGTTATTAGATAGCAGCTTCGTATTGGAAGCATTAAATTTAACGAGCTATTTCTTAACCAAGTCCACAACGGATTGGATGTCCTTTTCAAGCTTGGCAACGAGGCTTGCTTTGTCAGCCTTGGTAGATTTTTGATCGGCACGAGAGTAAACCGTAGTGTCGTCAGCATATATGCCCACTTAGGATCTTATTACATCAAGGAGATCGTTAATCTAGATAAGGAAAAGCGTAGGACCTAGAATAAACACGCTCACAAGGTCAGAGGTTTTAGTGGAATCCAATGGATTCATTGGGAAATTCAAGTAACGATTTAAAATTTTGTTAGTCCATTGTTTTTTTGTTGTACATCAGAACATAATTTCTGCATTTTAAAATAATATCCAGTGCATCATTTGAAATATTTGAGTATTCTTAGGCGAAATTCAAGGCCATATTATTAAAATGGAGATGGATGCATAATGATCAATAATGTCAAATCGTATAAAAGTTTTTTTTTATCATTTCACCCCAAACAAGGCATCCCATCGTCACTATTGCGCAGGAGAAATTGATTGAAAAGAGTGATTAGCTATAGGAAATGTCAGAAGGACTAGACTATCGCCCGGTTCACACTCCACCCACGTCTATTGAACAGGTGAAGAGGCTCATCCCTTGTTTCCTGTTTAGGATGTGGTTTCCGGCTTTCTCTTTTCCAATCTTTTACTCTTTTCCATTCTTTTCCTCTTTTTTTTTCAATTGGAGTAGATAGACTAAACTATCGCCCGGTTCATACTCCACCCACATCTATTGAACAGGTGAAGAGGCACATCCCTTGTTCCTTGTTTAGGATGGGGTTTCCGGCTTTCTCTTTTCCAATCTTTTTGCTTTTACGCAGGCCCCTGCGCATCAGTGGCGTTATCACCTTTCTTGGGGTGATATGATTAAAAAAAGAGGAGGCTGATAGACGGGTAAGGATAGCGAGGATGGTGGTTGGGGAGATGGGAAGGGTTTTTGAGAGAATAGATGCAAGTTAGTGTGTTAAAAGGTGTCTATTGACCTTACAGTTAAACTCCTGGAGATTGTAGCTGTCAGGGAAGCAAGTGTATGGAAGGAAATTCCACGGGGGGGAAGTGCGAGGAAAGAAGCTGTTGGAGTAGAAATTGCGGTTACATCTTATCTGTTTCACAGTAAAATGGTGAGACCTTGTTGCTAATCTAGTATCTCGTGCAAATTCATACCTATGGGGCACCAGTGATCTAAGTTCATCGGAGCAAAAGCCGTAAAAGTATTTATAATAGAGCCACAGGGAATCCTCGTCACGCCGGTGAGCGAGTGACTCCAGGCAGGCTGACAAGTCGGTATCGATCACATTACAGATTCTCCATTGTATTTTGCCAAGAACTCCGAGGAGAATAGCAGAGGCACCTGACCAGATGTGGCAGCAGTATTCAATACACGAGTGGATGGTAGACTTATAAATGTACAGGATAGATTCAGACGGGAAAAATTTCCGGGCCCTGTACAGAGAACCTACTTTCATAGCAGCAGATTTAGCGAGGGATTCGATATAGCCATTCCACTAGAGGTCCGCTGAGTGTGAGACCAAGGAGGTGTAGTGTTTTACTCTCTGGGAGGCAAGCTTATTCCATGCTAATGGGAGGTAGGAGCGATTGTCTATGATGGTTAATTGATAGCAGCTTCGTTTCGGAAGCATTAAAATTTACGAGCCATTTCTTGTCCCAGTCCCCTCCGGATTGGAGGTCCTTCTCAAGCTCGACAGCGATGTTCGCTTTGTCGCCCACAACATATTTTTGATCGAGGCGAGAGTAAACTGTGGTGTCATCGGCGTACATGCTTACTTGGGATCTTATGGCATCGGGGAGATCATTAATATAGATCAGAAAGAGTGTAAGACCTAGGATGGATCCTTGAGGGACACCCGCGTTCGTAAGGTAGTTTTGGGAGGCATGTCCGCTTAATACCACCTTCAATGTGCGGTTAGAGAGGAATGACTGGATTAGGTCAAGTGCATGTCCAGTTATAAGATAGCTCCACAGTTTGTGTTGGAGACCAGCATGCCAGTCTCATTCGAGATATCCAAGGCAACGGTTGGTTATTTTAGATATCTTTGAATCAGTCACTAGCATCCGCGCTATTAATCCATTGCAAGAGTACGAGGGTGCCTATAATAAACTGGATAGTTTTTTTTAAGGTAGTTTTGCAAATTCTTCTTACGTCCGGTGTCGTAGGATTAATTTGACCTGAAGATTGCTTGGTTCTTAAATCTAGTTTATGGTCTTTAGCCAGTAATTTACTGAAAAAATCACATATACACAATTTGCCAGTAATGGATTTGCTGAAACAGTTAATTTTATCAATGAGATTAAAAGTTGTGGCGTCAGTTAAAATATCTTAATCCTAAGGAGATAACTTTGGGAGTTTTAACCGATATCACATAGATATAACCGGATTTATTTATATCCTAAACAATATTATCCATTTTAAAGAAAAGTTAATCCGTTTATAGTTCTCAGTAGATCATTTTAAAAAGCAAATAGTGTCTCAATAATTGGAGATGTTTTTAAACTCATACAAACACTGTTTTCATAGTTAGGTAAGTGGTCTCCGTCGAGAACAAACATAGCACGTCTGTAGTGACATAAACTTTGAATAAGTACTATTTAAACTACTGTGTATTGAGCACTATTTTTTTATATTGGAAGTTTATTCCAACTAAACCAAACTTATATATATATATACACTACCGGCCATAATTATTAGGCCACTCCAGTTTTTCAAAAAGAAATGTTGCATTTAATACTATTCCTAGTATTTATTGCCAAATGAAAATAGAATAATTATTTTGTTATTATTATCTGCAAAATTTTACAAGGCAAGGAAGCAAAGATGAACTCGTCCGAATCACGTTAAATTTTTTTCATTCTTTCATTGATGAAACTGCAATATAAGTAATTGTTACATATTTATAAATTCATTTGATGCACATATTATTGTGCAGTATTAACAAAAGAACCATTCTATTTTCATTTACAGTTATTCACTTGGCAATAAATATTAAAAATAGTATGAAATTCATAATTTTTTTAAAAACACTGAGGGGGGGGGGGTAATAATTATAGCCTGTAGTATATATATATATATATATATATATATATATATATATATATATATGAAAGTGAAAGAACTGATATATTAAAACCCACTGTTCTATTATTTGCTTTTACAAAGAGTGCTCGATACAGAGTAGAGCTCAATATTTTTAATTTTGTTATTATAAAAGCATTATATCACTACACAAAAATTTTCATGTTTCCGAACAATATTGTTCTTCTTCAGGTGATATGTTAAAATAAATGGGGAAAATGATTTATTTTGAAAATATGAGATGAATTCATTGTTATTTAGAAAATAGAAAGTGCTAGTTAAAATAAATGCTTTAAGTTTGTCAATATTGTTCAATCAAAATTTCAAATTATTTAACCATGAAGTTTTAACATTTGGGTCGTGAACGAAGCAGGATGGCCTGGTGCCTAGACATGTCACTTTTAAATTTTGTCTGGATAAAATACATAGTGAAACCATAGATTTTTTAAATGGGTAAACAATGATTTTTAACAGGAAGTTGGATTTTAGATTTTTCATTGAACAATAGATGATTTTACTATTATCTCATTAGTAAAAGGGTTGGAACGTTAGGGTTAGAATTAGGATTAAATAATTATGGTATACTTAGGTATATCGTATTAAGAACAACAATAAAGTATTTCATACTCGTGCAACCAGACTGGCAACTGGGTCCCACCCATTCACAGTCAGGTTAGCCAAATGCAGACGACAATTCTACTCCTGCAGCTTCTTCTCTCGCACTTCCCGCCTGTGGGACTCGCTCCCGTATTCTTGCTTTCCTGACGGCTACAACCTCCAGAAATTTAAATGCAAAGTCAATACTCATCTACTAACCACTGAACTCTAGCTCTCTCCCCACCCCTGTATAACCTTCCCTTTCTCTCCACCTATGTATCTCTCATCGCACCTGCTTTCTATTGTTCCTTTCTAACTAGTTTGTACTCCTCACTCTTTTCTAATTAATCTTTATACATTTATGTAGCCCCCTGCACATCAGTGGCGTTTCCGCCTTGCTCGGGGTGAAATGATTACAAAAAAATGTTAAAACAACTGCAATAACAATATATATATATATATATATATATATATATATATATATATATATACAATGATTTGTTTGAACATTATTTTTGATCGATACTCGTATTTAAGTAGATATTCTGTTTATAATTAAACAGTATTATATATTTATTTCTACCGGCCTGATTATTTACGATAAATATTTTTCATAAAATGTGTGCTATTCTGCAGAATTCGAACCTGCGACCCCTATCCACATAGGCGAAGCCATCATGTGATCTGACACGTGTTAGACCTCTCGATTACGAATGATGATCAGGCTAAACGAAGTCAAATTAAGCCTATAACACAATTTTTTCGAATTCATCGTAATAACCTTCTTCGTTTAGACTGATCGTCATTCAGGTCGAGAGGTCTAAGATTCACCAGATCACATGGTGTTAATGTATCGTCACACCACTGATATAGTTTTTATATATATATATATATATATATATATATATATATATATATATATATATATATGGAGGTGTATGTATGTTTTTATGATATTCGTCGTAAGAAAAGCGTATTAAAAATATGCGTAATACAATTTCCATAGTGAAAATATAGGGGAAGATAGAAACTGTAATATATTCACTCTGTCGGATATTATATATATATATATATATATATATATATATATGTGTGTGTGTGTGTGTGTGTGTGTGTGTGTGTGTGTGTGTGTTGTTTTTGTTGACGTCATCTAAATCTGGGGTGTCAGTCATTTAATTGTTATTCGGCACTGAAGCGTTGATTCATGTACTGATTTGGGATGTGAATGCACAGAAATGACTGCCCACGAACCCGTCTGATTACATATCATGCACACATCCACATTCCCTGGCTCGCAAACACATAGGCGACGAAGTTGAACACTAGATGAACTGAGACATTTGAAAACGTAATCTTTTAATTGGAAATTCTTGTTCGAAAAGAGGATTCCATGCAATCTGTCGGCAAAACTGCCTTCATAGGAAGGTAAATAAGCCACTAAATATTTCCTTTTCTGCGTGACGTGTAACTTCAGACGTTGGGAATCGTGTACCACTACAAAGCATTATCTATTCTTTGTAGCTTTCAGCAACCTTTGTTTTTCTTCAACTTATTCCATTCGCTTTTCTTCTATCATAAATACTTAAGCTCATGAGATTCGTTACTTGACATTTCTCGTTTACGACTATATGACTTGTGTACGTCAAATTTACTAATCCTTCTTTTTTCATTATGTGTCCTGTATATTGAGATATTTTATGTCCAGATTAAGGCATATAAGAGGACAGAAATCAAATAACAGTACAGTATTCTTCCATTTTTTTTTTGTTTCCAGCGAAGTCTTCTATTTTTAAAAATTCTACTCATCCTTTGGAATACATCTTTGTTTCTGCCAATACATCTTTAGATTTCATTGTCACACTTTCCGTCCTCTGTTAGATCACCTTCCAGGTATTTATATTTTTGTAACTTTTTGATTTTCGTGTCTCCGATTTGTAGTTGATATTTTTGGCTCCTTCTTTTGTTGATGACCATGAAATCATCTTTTGTTTTGTATTTGTTTAATCCTTTCTTCTCGCTTTCCTTCTCTAGAAAATCCTGTAATTTCTTTTCCCCGTCTGCTTTCAGCACTGTGTCATCAGCGTATCTTATATTGTTCAAACTGACTTCCAAAACTTTATATTTCTTGATTCTTTGCTCAGCTTTTGAATGCATTTTCGGTCATTCCATTATGCTTTCATGTTTCTGTTATAACGTTCCCAGATATTCATAAATTTTATTTCATAGCTCGCCTTTTAGGTTGTTACAAACAACCAAATATTATCAGCATTTGCATTATTTGGTCTATTGTCTTCATCTTTGTTGACATTTGTACGACGTTTAATAATAAATCAGGCTATTTGTTTATATTTCTGAGATGAGGTAGTATTTACAGTATTTACATTATTTGGACTATTGTCCTCATCTTTGTTGCCATTTGTACGACATTTAATAATAGATCATTCTATTTGTCTATATTTCTGAGATGAGGTAGTATTTACAGTATTTACATTATTCGGATGATTATCCTCATCTTTGTTGTCATTTGTACGACATTTAATAATAGATCATTCTTTTTGTCTATATTTCTGAGATGAGGTAGTATTTACAGTATTTACATTATTCGGACTATTGTCCTCATCTTTGTTGCCATTTGTACGACATTTAATAATAGATCATTCTTTTTGTCTATATTTCTGAGATGAGGTAGTATTTACAGCATTTACATTATTCGGATTATTATCCTCATTTTTGTTGTCATTTGTACGACATTTGATAATAGATCATTCTTTTTGTCTATATTTCTGAGATGAGGTAGTATTTACAGTATTTACATTATTCGGACTATTGTCCTTATCTTTGTTGCCATTTGTACGACATTTAATAATAGATCATTCTTTTTGTCTATATTTCTGAGATGAGGTAGTATTTACAGTATTTACATTATTCGGATTATTGTCTTCATTTTTGTTGCCATTTGTACTACGTCTCGGCCGTTTGCATTCCGGCCTTCTTCAGGTGGTAGGAATTTTTAACCTGTTGTAACCCTTTTTAAGGAGTTACAAATAAAAACTTTAACACGACATTAGTGTAAACAATTGTATTAACAAAATAACGGGTAAATGTACAATATGCCAGCTTGTTTGTCTCGCTGACGAGCAAGTGGTACTGGATATCAAAGTCGCTGTTCGGTAAGTCACTCTACGGGTGTCTGATTCATACCAGACTGGTGATCTTCCGGTGACTACTTATCACATGGTATTATGCAGGTTGAGTTAGTTCATTACTATGTTAATGGGTAGGTCCGCCACAACAGAACCAAACCCTTTATTACGATCACTGAGATATATGAACTCCATTTCTTGCGGGAAACGTCGATTGAAAGTCATAATTTATCCCCCTCTAACCTTGCTAATTATTTATTTACCACTGCTGTAGCCTGGTATTGAACTCACAACTCTGAGAGTCAAACGTCGTACAAAGATGAAGACAATAGTTCGAATAATATAAATACTGTAAATACTACGTCAGCTAAGAATTATAGACAAATTTAATGATCTATTATTATAAGTCGTACAAATGGTAACAAAGATGAGGACAATAGTCCGAGTAATGTAAATACTGTAAATACTACCTCATCTCGGAAATATAGGCATCTATTATTAAACGTCATACAAATGGCAACAAAGATGAGGACAATAGTCAGAATAATGTGAATACTGTAAATACTACCTCATGTCAGAAATATAGACAAATTATTGTGAACGCTTTCATGAAGATGGTAGAAGACTGTCTTGGTCTCTCCCTACAGTTCTGCCAGAAAATGTTGCCATAACTATTTGTATTAATAAATTTCAGTTTGACTTTTGATGTGTGAAAAAGAGTCAGTCAGTTATGTGTAATCATGTCGATCCAGGATGTTTTTTCCACCTGAATCCATCCTGCATATATACAAGTCAACCATCCGTCCGTGCATGGAGTACTGCTGCCATTTATGGTCAGGTGCCCCTGCCGTTCTCCTCAGTGTTCTTGACAAGCTCCAAAGGAGAGTCTGTAATGTGATAGGTACTGATCTGGCGACTCGACTGCAGCCACTTTCCCATCGTCGAAATGTGGCCTCCCTCTGTCTCTTCTATAAATACTTTCATGGCTTCTGCTCGGATGAGCTTAAATCACTGATGCCTCCTCAACAGGTGTTTACCCGTGCAACCAGACTGGCAACTGGGTCCCACCCATTCACAGTCAGGTTAGCCAAATGCAGACGATAATTCTACTCCTGCAGCTTCTTCTCTCGCACTTCCCACCTGTGGAACTCACTCCCGTATTCTTGCTTTCCTGACGGCTACAACCTCCAGAAATTTAAATGCAAAGTTAATACTCATCTACTAACCACTGGACTCTAGCTCTCTTCTCACCCCTGTATAACCTTCACTTTCTCTCCACCTATGTATCTGTCATCGCACCTGCTTTCTCAGCTTTCTATTGTTCCTTTCTAACTAGCTTGTACTCCTCACTCTTTTCTAATTAATCTTTTTACATTTATGTAACCCCCTGCACATCAGTGGCGTTTCTGCCTTGCTCGGGGTGAAATGATTAAAAAAAAAAAAATAAATAAATATTTTATAAAAAGTGGAAAATTTAGATGGGGATTGAGAGACTGAAAAATTATTCAATTCGTACAAAGGTTGAAATGTCGTAGAAATGGCAGCAAAGATGAGAACAATAATCCGAATAATTTAAATACTGTAAATACTACGTCATCTCAGAAATATAGACAAAAAGCAAATATTCTGTATTCTCATAATTGATGACTTGTCATTAGTTGTCGCTTGCTTCTGTCAACTTGTTTCAGAGTTCCCGTTGCTTCTTTTATCTGTCTGCCATGAACATGATGTTATATAAATCTCTTCGGTTGTTAAGGTTACTGCCACTGATACTTAGAAACGAAACAAGTTGTAGATAACAGTATTTTCGTTTAGTTCAATGAATAACTGAATTATATAGAGATGTCGTATTTTGAAAGACAAGTTTTTTTTTTAATAATCATATCGCCCCAAGCTAGGCATTTTACTGCCAATGGTGCGCAGAAAATGGATGAAAATACGGATGAGACTGGAGTGGACGAAGAAAGAAGCATGAGAAAGAGGATGCAGGTTAGTTAGATGGGAAATGGCTACTGACTTTACATTTAAATTCTTCGAAATTCTATCTATCTATCTATCTATCTATCTATCTATCTATCTATCTATCTATCTATATTTTTTTCATAATCATATCGCCCCAAACAAGGCATTTTACTGCCACTGGTGCGCAGGGGGTTACATGCAAGCAAAGCAATGAGAAAGAGTGACAGGTTATAGGGAGTGTCATGAAGTGGGTAAGAGAAGGATAAGAATCGTGATGAGAGTGAAGTGGACGGAGAAAGGAGCATGAGAGAGAGGATGCAAGTTAGTGAGATAGTAGATGACTACTGACTTTACATTTAAATTCTTGGAGATTCTATCTATCTATCTATCTATCTATCTATCTATCTATCTATCTATCTATCTATTTTTTTTTCATAATCATATCGCCCCAAGCAAGGCATTTTACTGCCAGTGGTGAGCAGTGTGTTACATAGGAGGAAAGCTATGAGAAAAGACTTGGAGAATCTGATATTTACAAGACGGATAGAGAGAATGACGGGACACCTAATGAGGAATAAAGGCTTGGAGAATCTGAGAATTTTGTCAAGGAATCCTAGGTGGTTATCAGGGGCACCCGACCAGTTATGGCAGCAGTTATCAATTTATTTTTTATTATCTACTTACTGTTATATTTTTCGTTGTATAAATGTTATAATGTTTGTTATATTATAACGTATTTATGATCATTAGTTATTAATATTCATACTTGTTTATCTGTTAAAATAATTAGTGGTATCAATTGATTGTTTTACTGTTATTTAAAAAAGTGTTATGTCACAAGTTTATGAATTATTATATTAAGAATATTAGTATCCTGTATTTACTTATACCTATATATACACGTGTGGATAATTCTAATTTATTTTATATTTAACATAACATTTTTCTTTTTGTAAATGAGGATGTAACTTTTGAAATTCTAATAAAATCATTTCCTGATTTTTTTAAAATCTTTGACAACGTTATCACTGATTTCCCTAATATTAATTGTGCAATGGATTCCGGGTAAGAAACCACACAAAATAATGAATAACAAAAACAGATATGGAGATAGAAAATGTATTTCATATTGAACAAATGGAATATGGGTTAGTCAATTCAGGAATACTATTAGTAGAAATAATTATATACAGTCTTGAAGTGAAATTGTATGTCCGGGTAATGAGTTTGTATCCAACAACTCCAACTAACCCTGCACCAACTTACGGACCAACTAAGCAACTGCTTTATCATGGTATTTACCAACCTTCCCACGCAAGGTTAGATGTGACACAAGGTCATTTTATAGTGGGTCTTCCCGGCAATATAGACAGGCCAAAAATGTCTGTCTATTTTTGCCGAGTCGTGATTCTACCCTTCGGCGGAACCAGGACTGGGTTAGTGCTCTCTGCTCGGAAGCAGAGCGCGCTCTCTACCCGAAGGCAGAGAGCTGACAGTGTCATAGTCGTAACAGCAGAGGCAAATGCCAACTGCTTTACCACTATATTTAGTTGTCTCTCCCACTAAGGGCAACATGTGACACATGGTCAGTTTATGAGTGGGAATTACCGGGCTATATGGCCCGGCCAAAAAATATCTGTCTATTTTTGCCCAGTCGTGCTTTTACCCTTCGGCGGAACCAGGACTGGGTTATTGCTCTCTGCTCGGAAGTAGTGACCGCCCTCTACCTGAAGGCAGAGAACGACAGTGTCATAGTTATCAGAAGCAAATGCCAACTGCTTTACCACTCCGTTCTCTGTATAGGCAGGATTATATGTACACATCAGGCGAGTCCATTCTTGTATACAAAAGGGGCGATCCGACAATTGTTTTAATGCTTTGTTTTTTTTTCTTTTAATTCCATTTGCCTAAAATTTAATTATTTAATATATGCAAGTAACATTTTTAATTTAGATACAACATATTTTCAAATTTGTTTGAGCGTTTCAAGTTTTAACGTTTATTCTGTTTGAATATTTACTTTCGTAACGCTACTTGTAATTATTTTGGGGGAAGATTTAAAGTAAATTATTTTACTTTTTGGATGTTTATATTTTTTCATTTTACTTTTATGTTCTTTTTTTTACCCATTCTAAGTGTTGTGGATCCCGGTCATGGGAACCGCACAAAATAAAGGAACAACAAACAGAATTTGAGATAGAAAAATAAGTATATTAAACGCAAAAAATACAAACTTGAATGCAGGTTAGTGATCTAGAAATACGGTTAGTACAATGGATATATACAATGTCTCTGACGTGAAGCCGTAGTAGAATTAGTATGCCCACGTCGGAAGCTGGCGGGTGCTGTATAATAATATTCTGCTGATAGTACTCAGAGCTACTATGAACTACTTACGCCGTATCTCTCGATATCTTTCGGTATCTTATGTTATCTCTCGGATCTCTCGATGTCTCACGATGTCTCACATATTGCTTCTATGCAAGAGTATATGTATACTCTAGACGTGTCTGTTGTCATGTAAAAAGGGGAGACCCCACAACACTAAGTTAAAACTTAGTAATTTTTTTTTCAATTTAAAAAAAATCGATAGCATTAGAAAAGCAATCTTACTTCCGGTTTTTATTCCTCACATTTCTACTGAACATGATTAGATGTTCAGCTCTTGCTTCCTGGTTAAGAAAGGAATTATTGGTTTCTTTCTCTTCCTCAGGTCTTAATAGTGATGATGTCACGAGTTTTTTGTAATGTGTGTGAATAGTCGCAACGACCCTTCATATTGAGGGTACTGAGTTGACAGTTTTCTGGTTGCTGCTTCCAACTGGTGATTAAGAGCCCGAATTATTGCATAGCGACTTGAGAGGCTGCTCTAATCAACAGCTGAATAATATCGGGGTTCTTGTTGCGCCATGTCACGCATGAATAAGTGTCCCTGCAAGTGCCTCCCTGTGGCCACATGATGCTGCAGTCGGCGCCAGTTCACTTCCTACACGTGTTGTATTTGAGGACTGAGGACTGACTGCGACTACTACTCTAGGCCTATTATTATCGGAATCGCTCTAAATCATTATAACACGCAATCAAAGATATAAAACTAAACCAGCTCAACAAAAAATCATTTAAACTTTTCAATATCTCCTCTAACGGCTGTGTTATTCGTACCAACTTTTGCAGTGTGGAATCGTTCTTTTAGAAAAGGTTCCCTGACATCCTAACTCTCTGCGAAACTAACAATTCCTTCCTGTGATTTATTGATTCCTTGATATCTTACTCTTTTCAGAAAGGACCCAAATGTTCACGTGCACTGCCTCGGGGTTCATGTCAGCGAACTTCTCCTTCTGGTTAGAGGGGTTTCTCTTGAATCTCCTGACCACTCCTACACGTGTCTCCGTCTCTCACTGCTAAACTCAGTAAGCTATGCCTTCATTCTCTACCACTCCACCTCCTTTCATGACTTCACGTTCTAGTTAGCATTTTACTTCACTCATTTACTAATGTATTTGTGTTCAACGATTCAAAGTACATAATTCCGAGAGGCTGGAAATCTTCTATCACTGATCTTGCTGGAGTCCAAACTCCGAACTTCTCAGACACTCAGTCTCTCACCCAAGTGGTTGATTTCCCCACGCGTTTCCCCTAGTAATCACAATAAACACATATCTCTTCGAGATCTCTTCCTCACTCCTGTCCCAGATTCTTGCCATGTTATTCAGTTCTGCCCTCTTGTCAATTCTGATCATGCAGTCGTGTCTGTAAATATAGATTTCTATTTACCATTCTTCCGAGAACCTCAATTCTATGGTCATCCGGGTGACCTAACGCCTTATTCCGGTGCGAGGGCGCATGGTTGTTCAAGGTAGGCAAAGGTGCGGCAGCCATGTCAGCATACGGGCCCACCCATTGAAATTAGTAGGCAAATAAGCAGCTAAGAAAAGGTATAAAACAAGGAAAGGCGGCGATTTGAGGAAGTACGAACATCACCATTAGGTGTCCTCTCTTTCCATCTATCCGTCCTGTAAATATCAGATTCTCTAAGCTTTCATTCCTCATTACGTGTTCCCTCTTTCTCCCTAACCGTCCTGCAGATATCAGATTCTCCAAGCCTACCTTCCTCATTACGTGTCCCCTCATTCTCTCTACTCGTCTTGTAAATATCAGATTCTCCAAGCCTTCCTTCCTCATTACGTTTCACCTCTTTCTCTCTACATGTGTTGTAAATATCAGATTCTCCAAGCCTTCCTTCCTCATTACGTTTCACCTCTTTCTCTCTACCTGTGTTGTAAATATCAGATTCTCCAAGCATTCATTACTCATTACGTGTCCTTTCTTTCTCTCTATCCCTCTTGTAAATATCAGATTCTCCAAGTTTTCTTTTCTCATTAAGCGTCCTAGAATCTTCAGCTGTATTTTCTTGACGTTAAGTATAAGCTTCCTTTACGTTTCCATTCTCTCCAAACCTTCGTCGTTGCTCACATGTTCGGTCCATGATATCTTCAGCATCTTCTGTAGAACCATATTTGGGTTTCTTTAAGTTTTTTCTTTATTTTTGATGAAATTGTTCAGCCAACGAAATTTTTCTTGTCTCTTAATACACTGCTTAGCTTCTGGAATGCGTTCTTGGCCATTCAAATACGTCATCGGATCCCAATGTCACTCTTTCCGTCCTCTATTACTTTAATTAAATATTTAATTAAATTAATTAAATATTTAAATTTCTATACCTGTTTGATTTTAGTATCCACGATTTGTGATTGACACTCTGAGCTCCTCTCTTTGCTGGTAAACATAAATTCAGTTTTCTCGAAGTTCAGTCTTTTCTTCTCACTTACTCTTACTTCTTTTGTGGGAAGTCCTGTAGATTCCTTTTCCGTGTAAGCTTTCTAACAATTACACCATGTCGAAGTGCGCGATATGGATAAAATTAATGATCAAAGATGTTTCAGAAAGCTAAGTCATTTAATAATTTGCAGCTTAAGGGAAAGGGATTTCCATAAGCGTGTTCTTTTGATTTTTCATCGGGTTTATCAGATGACTACACCGACTTGTCGATAAGAATGCAATTATGAATATTTCTTTTCTCTTCTCAAAAACAGAAATAAGCGGTGAAGAAAAATCTCTGCGTAAAATTGACCAAAAAATCTCTTTCTCATTATTCTGCAATTGGAGAATAATTGTACATGGTGCCACAAGCACCATAATCCGAAGAATGTAGAATAATAGTGTATGTGGCTAAGAACAAAGTTTTCCTGATATTATTATCATAGTCTGTGTGGGTGTCCGTTATCTATAGACTCCGAAACGGCTGAACCGATTTTCGTGAAAATTTACACAGTTGTACTATAAGCGTCTGCGAGTGTTCTTAACTGCGTTTTGTGTCGAGGTACCCCCTATAAATATCGAAAATCAATAATCGAAAAAATCGGCTTATAGAAGAAGTGGTCTGATTTTAATCAAACTTGATACACTCATAGACAAAGACATAAGAAACGATATTCAGAAGTTTCAAGGTTGCAGTTCTATCCTTGGATGACTTATTTGACTCCGATATTAGAAATCGATACTCCGATGTCCTACCGGGTCTGATCAAAATCAGTTTTTCAGCACTTTTATTTTAGTTTTTGCTTCGGGTTTAGTCTCAGCCATGATACCGTTTACTCAGAGGACTTATTTAGCCTTCAAAATTCAGTTTACGACAAAAAAAAAACTTATTTCATATCGATACCAGGAAATCAAAATTTGACTTACATTCATTCATTTTTCTTTCACTCTACGGGTTCGCTTTAACTGGAAAAACTATTGCTTTTTTGTCTTTCGTGCCAACGTCCAAAACGTCCGAGGACCTCCAGGACCATTGATTAGATTTAAGGCTTTCATTAAACCCGAGCAACGCCGGGCTATACTGCTAGTTATTATTATGACTTCAGACCAGTGATTTTCAACACGTTTCAGGTGAGAGGTTTGCTGTAAACATTTTAAAAGTTTAATAATAAAATTATTTTTGGCAGAAGTCTAAAGCACATTAGTGTCAGTCAGTTAAATTCCATATGTGATACACGCTTTGGGTGATCATGTCTCGAAAAAGACATGACTACTAGAAGATTATCCCGCAGTAGATTGCCATTACTTTCTGCGGTAGATTGGTTGCCAGCCTAGGCTATAGAACCCAATCTGTCCTATTATTTAATTCATAACTAGAGGGAGAAGTGATGAAGTATATTATTACGTAGTAATTAGTGGGGGATCAGTTTATTGCTTCCTAACAATAAAAACCGATCCCCCGCGTTGTTCTTAGTAAAAACCTTAATCATGATTCCAACTGTAATATTTAGTCAGTCAGTTAATTGCCATACGTGATACACAATTTAGGTGACCATGTCTCGAATGAGACATTACTGACTGGGCAGAAGATTATCCCACAGTAGGTTGTCATTGCTTTATACTGTAGATTGGTTGCCAGCTACGGCTATAGAACCAAATCTGTCCTATTATTTAACCGATAACTGGAGGGAAGAGACAGATAAATACCTTTCTCAAGAGTATTTGTACGTAAGTGAATGTAAGGAATTCAACTGGAATTCGAACTCGGCTCCCCGATTTGTCGATCCGAATCGCTTTCCATTGCACCAAAACGCACATCCCATATTACTGTACATATCAAAAATATAATCTCTTTACATAAAATAACCCTCCTTATGTACCGTGTTCCTTCAGGACGTGGGCAATCAGAGACATCTACATTTTATGTTCCTTTTGGCGTTGCTCAGTATCTGCATTTATCTGTAGAATCATATTCATGATGCTTCATGTCTCTTCTTTTTTGAGAAGATTATTCAGTTTTTGCTGCTGTATAAGAGGACATATATCACGTAAGATCTCTTTTCTTTATATTTAACAGAATTATTTCTGTCTCTTAATGTTCTGCATAACCTTTTGGACGGCATCTTAGGTCTTCCCAATACGTCTTCGGATATCAGTAACGCACTTTCTGTCTATGTTAGAACAGATCACAGTAAGTTTAAATTTTGGTACTCGTTTGATTTTAGTATCTCCGATGAGTATTTTGTATTTTTTTTATAATAATTTAACCCCAAGTAAAGCAGTTTTACTGCCACTGGTTTGCAGGGGGTTACATAGGCGGAAAGTGATGAGAAAGAGGAACAAGTTATAGGGGGTGTCAGAGAATGGGTACGAGAAGGATGAGAATACTGGTGTGATGAGAGCGGACGGAAAAAAGAACATAATTGAAAGGATCCAAGTCAGAAAGATATGATATGACAGTTGACCAAACATTTAAATTCTTGGAGATTGTAACTATCGGGGAAGCCAGTACATGGGAGGGAATTCCACAGGCGGAAAATGTGAGAAAAGAAGCTGAGTGTAGAAGTTGCTGTTATATTTTACATCTTTCACTGTAAAAGGGTGGGACCTAGTTGCTAGTCTAGTAGCTAGAGAAAATTCATGCAGAAGGAGGCATGAATGAGCAGAAGCCGTGAAAATATTTGTAGAAGAAATAGAGAGAAGTCACATTGAGAAAGTGACCGCAGCTGAGCTACCAAATCGGAATCGATCACATTGCAGATTCTTCGTTGGATTTTGCTAAAAATCCTTAGGTGAATAGCAGGGGCACCAGAGTAGATGTGACAGCCGTATTCAAGGCACGGACGGATGGTACATTTTTATATGTGCAGGATTGATTCAGACGAGAAAAACTCCCTTGCCCTTCAAAAGAAAACGACTTTTATGCTAAACTGGTTACCAAATTTGAACGAATAAGATATAACACAAGGAGAGTAATCAAGAAGACAGTAGATAACGATTGATATTGCATTTGAATATTTGAAAATTGTTGGTGGTAGACACAAGGGGTTACTGAATGAGAAAAAATAAGAAAAAAATGAGAAATGTTATTAAGAAGATAGAACAATAAAATAGTAATCATGAAGATAGTAAATAAAGATTGTCATTGCATTTGAATCTTTGAAGATTGTAGGTGATAGACACAAGGGGTTACTGAGTGAAAAAGAATAAGAAAAAAAAAGAAATGTTATTAAGGAGTGAGTACAATAGAAATGTAATGAAGAAGACAGTTGATAACGATTGACATTGCATTTGAATTTTTAAAGATCAAAGTCGGCTGGAAAGTATGAGGTCGAAGAAGAGTTATAGTTACATCTATCCAAACCTACTAGAATTTGATAGGACCTTGCTGGCAATCTAGTGCAATGGTTAATTATAGAAATTTTAATTAAGAACAACAAGGTTTATCAGAACAAATGCCGTGAAAACCTTTATAGAAAAGGCACAGGGAAGCGACTTTACAGTGTTTAGAAAGTGAATTAAGCCGATATGACGAGTCACGATCATTAAGTTTGCAAATTCTTTTTTGTATTGTATAATAATCAGATAGATAGATAGATAGATAGATAGATAGATAGATAGATGCAAATTTCTAAATATTAAACAAAAAGCAATATAAAAAAGTATTTTGTTCAAACCATCATGTAAAACAAGATTTTCTGCAATAAACAATAACACAAACACATATAGATTACGGCTAGGAACCCTTGGAAAATATTTTAAGATTTAGCCTGTTCATCTTTTGAAGATATTCTAAAATATATTGTCACGCTTAGATATAAAATTACAATAAACAGAAAAATAATTTTTTTTAGAATAAAACTTACTTTTTATAAATTATAATTAGTCTTTTTTTGTGTGTTAATAATTCATAAAATCATAAAAATTCATTTTTTAAAAAATCTTTATGATCATCGTAATTTAGGCGTGCTGTCAAAATTTGACTATAGGTTCAAGGTTTGTTATAAGTTTTTAAAAAAATTGAAAAGCATTGGTATAGACGAGAGAATAGCAACTTGAGAAAACCCCTTAAACAAAAGAATTCAGCTTCACAATGCTTTTTAACGGGTCTCAATTAGTGATCAACTACTACTGAAAATCTTGAAAGTTTTAAGAGCACTTACGCTGCAAATAACAGGCTCCTCTTCTCCAGAGAGAGGGAGAGTGTCTTGCTTTAGGGAACGCATTTAAACATTCCCCCACCAAAAAAAAAAAAAAAAAAAAAAAGATTGTCGTCTCTTCTCTAGTATGACCATTAGTTCTGAGATTCAGTCCCGCATGTATACTCTTTGCAGTTCTATCTTAACCACTTGGACGTTGTTTAATGGTTAACGAGCTTGTCTCGGGAGATCAAGTACGACTAAGTAGTAAGTTCGATCCTCATAAAGGCTTGTGATACAAATAAGCTACGCTTAGTAAATGACTATATTAAGAGACGTGAGTGTACCATACTCATTATAGAACAGTCAGTCAGTTAAGTGCCATCGTTTCGGTCGATCATGTCTCGAAAAAGACATGATTGACTGGGCAGAAGATAAACCCGCAGTAGGTTGCCATTGTTTTTTGTGGTAGACTGGTTGCCAGCTAAGGCTATAGTACCCAATCTGTCCTGTTATTTGACCTATAACTGAAGGGAAGAGGCGGATTAATACCTATCCGAAGGGTATTTGTTCGTAAGTGAATGCAATGAATTCAACTGGAATTCGAACTCGGCTCTCCGATTTGTCGTTCCGAATCGATATCCACTGCACTACAACGTACATCCGTTCGAACTCGGCTCCCCGTCATTATAGGTACGCAGAGAGAATCCGACGCGCAGTTTTCAAATTATGGCAGAGCTGGTTGTGTTTATTTTCTCACATGTACTAGTGGGAAAAGTATTAATTCATTTATTGTTCCCCAGCTATTGGTTAAATAGCAAAACAGATTTAACTCTCGAGCCTTCGTTGTGAAGTATTTTGATAATTCTGAATTCAAAAAACTTTTGTTCTTCCCCCAGCTCTGTGCTAAATAGCAACTATCTGTCCTTGATTGAAAACCAATCTAGACTAAACTCTGAAAACAAAATTTATGGTAGTAATTCCATTAAGTTAAATCTACTTGTTACGGAAGGGCTACACAGTGAGGTTGGGATATAAGGCTATAATTCACAAACGACCTCTATATGCTATTATGTAAGATTTATAAGTTGCCCATAAGAATTAGAATGACAGTCGAGGGAAGAATGAGAAGTATTGAAAGATAGAAGGAATATTGTTCATGTGTGTAGATTCTCAGCAAGCGTTGATTTATTTTTCATTAGGGAATGCAAATTTCACAACATTTTTTTGGTGCCGAATTTCTCTATTTTAGTCAGAATTACGGCCACATCTCTTTGAAACACTTGTTCCCATACGTCGATCCTAGGTCAGTACGTACATATGCAATCTATCGAACTCCGTTGAAATTGAAAAAAATCAATATATTTAAGTAATCTCATTAAAATATCAATTCTGTGCAAAAGCAGGCTCACGAACTTCAATTTAATATTTCGATATTAGCATTTATTAACCAGTCAGCGACGTTGTCTCGATTGTTATTCAAGCTTTCGAAACGCAGACAACCATTCTTTTCATTCGCTTTAAAAATTGAAGGATCTCAACCAGAAAATTAGTAGGAATATTTTCCCTCCTAAAACCAATATTAAAAATTGGGAAATATATTTATTAACTAATGAAACTTATTAGTTTAGTAAATCTAACTTCTAACTTCCTGTGATCTGATTATTTCTTATAAAGTAAATTAATGGTTCATCAGCCTTTCAGTATATTTTCGAGCGGTTGTTGCGAATAATCAAATTTTCAAATACTCAAATTAATTATTGAGAACTAAGTTCATTACTGCAAATTATTTCTTGATTTTAAAGTATTTTCTCAAACGCATTTGCATTGTTTTAATTAAAGAAAAATATCCCACTGAAATATAAAAACAAACGTAGACGTAAAATTTGTAATTTTAATAATAGTATTATCGGCTGATACTAGAATTAAGTTACAGTCACCATAATATAACGAAAGGTCGTCAACGAAAGGCACGCGTACGACACATAGCACGCCAACCAATTTCTAATGGCGCGCAAATTGTTTAAAACTCAAAGTAACAAAGCATGTTGCCACAATAAACAATTGGCTAAACGAAAAGGCTCCCAGTAATAATAAAATCACGAAAAACATTTTAAAATATTTATTTCTATTAATGTGGGTTATATATTTTTGTATATATTACGATAAAAAATATATTTGAGAACAGATATATTAACCTTGGGTTGTATAAAAATATGTATGGTGTTGGCAAACTAAATGATTTTAAAACCCCAAGTCAGTACATATTTTGCAAAAGGATGCCATCCCTTGATATAATGGAAATCGTTGTCTTTCGCATCACGAATTCACATGTACCGTTCACCACATGTTAAAACATTTCCCATATACCGTTCACCACATGTTAAGACAATTCACATATGTCGTTCACCACATGTTAACACAATTCACATATATCGTTCACCACATGTTAACACAATTCACATATTCCATTCACGACATATTAACACAATTCCCATATACCGTTCACCACATGTTAACACAATTCGGATATACCGTTCACCACATGTTAATACAATTCAGATATACCATTCACCACATGTAAAAACAATTCACTTATACCGTTCAACTCATTAAGATTCTCGTGGGAATCTTAACGAGGAAAGCAGGATTCAAAAATATGATACTCACGTGTAGAAGGAACAGGGAGAACGGCGAATAACCTATATTTCAAGTTTGTACGGCAGAACAGTGAATTAGACGGATATTAAAAAGACAAAATTTTGTAAAAGAGACAGATATAGGAAATGCTCACGCCCTTATCTCTCACCCATTCATGCTAGCTGAAGAATGAAAATCAACCAACATGTACAACATCTGAAGCCGCGCTCATTTTAACTGAATCTATTTACAGAGTTCCAGTAAGAAATAATTTCTACCAGAAAAACAATACCAGAAAAGCATTAAAGGCCTTGAGGAGATAGGGCTGCCCTGGGTTAAGAGGATGGAAAAAACTATGCCTGGCAGCAGCACTCTACTCTTTGCCACACAAGCAAAAAAAAACCTTAATTATTCTATCTGGGACGTAGTTGAACGAGAAAACAACTAACTTCTTAAATCGCTAAACATAAACTGAGGTCAAGGATAATGGCACCATTCACAAACTCAAACTAGGTGATTGCCGGAGATTCCGAAGTCCTCTGGAGACCATGCTCGAGGCCAATGGGGATTTTGTTGAATTAACTTACCTTTCAGCATTTCAAGATTTTTTGGTGTAATTTTGGTAAACATATCTGTTAAAATGTTAAAAATCAGTATTCTTTCAATTTATGCTTAATTTAGATGACACTTTTATCGCATAGTGTATATTTTTTATTATCATATCGCCCCAAGCAAGGCAGTCTACTGACACTGGTGCGCAGGGGATTACATTTTATTGGTTTCAGAGTAAAAGGGTGGAACGTTGTTGCTAATCTTGTGGCAAATTTATACATAGAAGAAACTAGAGAGCTAAGTTCATCGAAGCAGAAGCCGTGAATGTACTTGTAAAAGAGAAGCCACATTGGGCCGGTGAGAAAGTGACTGCATCTAAGCCGCCATAATATATTGTTGTAGAGGAATATCCTATTATACCCTGGAATGGATATGGTCCTGTCTATAAAGGACTGTGACTAGAGCGAACTATAGAGTCATTGACGACTCTATGACACTGTCAGCTCTCTGCCTTTGAGTAGAGAGCGCCCTCTGCTTCTGAGCAGAGAGCACTAACCCAGTCGTGGTTCCGCCGAAGGGTAGAATCACAACTAGGTAAAAATAGATATCTTTTGGCCTGTCTATATGGCCGGGTAGACCCACAATAAATAAACCTTGTGTCACATCTAGCATTGCGTGGGAAGGTTGGTAAATACTGTCATCGTCACTAGGCTGACGACTCTATGACACTGTCAGTTCTCTGCCTTCGGGTAGAGAGCGCTCTCTGCTTCCGAACAGAGAGCACTAACCCAGTCGTGGTTCCGCCGAAGGGTAGAATCCCGACTGGTGAAAAATAGATATATTTTTTGGCGTGTCTATATGGCCGGGAAGACCAACAATAAAAAGACCTTGTCTCACATCTAGCCTAACGTGGGATGGTTGGTAAATACTGCCATCGTCACTAGAGGGAAGCATACGTCACTAGTCGGAAGCATTCTTCATTAGACGGGCCCATACGTCCTAGGCAGAGACATTGTCTACTAGATTGTTATACCTGTTACTATTCGTTGGTGTCCTTGCATTTATTGGTTTATTGTACTATGGTATAATAAATCCCTATTACTATATCTTCAGTGTTAAGTATTATTCTTGCACTATGCTTTTCCCTGATCATCCCCTCACGGGATATATCATATATCTAAGCATAAGGTTGCACTGACAATGAAAATGATATACAAATATCTAGTTGAATACGTTCGGTCAGTTAAAATCTAATAGTGATACACGTTTGGGTGATCATGTCACGAAAAAGATATGAGTGATTAAGTAGAAGATTTTCCTGCAGTAGGTTGCCATTAATTTCTGCTTTAGGACCCAATCTGTCTTGTTTAATTCATGGTTTGAGTGAGAAGAGACGGATTAAACTTTTCTCAAGGGTATTTGCACGTAAGTGAATGCAACAAATTTAAATGGAATTCGAACTCTGCTCCCCTATTTTTGGTTCCGAGCCGATATTCACTTCGTTCAATATATATATATATATTTGAAAGCATAAGAGTCTGTTCAGGATATATAGATTTCGGTATTAAATAACCCATAATGTTGATATGCAAATAAAGAAAATCACCTGAACCAATCGACATCCGGTAAGTACATGTTACGTAGAAGAACGGAAAGATATATATTGGTCATTTTATCGAAAAAAAAAAGCGGGGTGGAACGAAGAAGAAGAGTGTTTTTTTGTTTCAAGGTTTAACGACCTATCGATCAGTATGGGAACATTTAAGGTCATAACCAATGATTTTTTGGGTAAGGTTATTTTATTTTTACAACATTTTTCTTTTTCGAGTATCAAGATTCATTGGAATTTGTTTTTAAGAGCAGAGTCCCCAAGTCTTACCCTTGTTATTTGACCCATAACTGGAGGGAAGGGACGGATTTATACGTTTCCCAAGGGTACCAGTTCTTAAGGGAATGCAGTGTATTGAACTGGAATTCGAACTCGGCTCACCGATTTCTCTTTCCGAGCCGATATCCACTGCACCAGAACGTACATCCGTCACTAAATGTTTACAGCACCTGGTATTCCCAAGCGGTCACCCATCTAAGTACTGACCAAGCTCAACGTTGCTTAACTTTGGTGAAGAAGAGTAAGAAAAGAAAAAGTTTCTTTATGATATAAACGGTTTTTGTGGGAAATTATTTTTTTCTATATAATTGTCTCACCGCGAGCAAGGCAGTATAGCCACTGGTGCACATAATAGACTACATAATAGAAGAATGAAGAGAGAGGAGAAAATGTTACAATAGGTGTCGGAGAATGGGTAAGAAGGACGGGTACGTTGGTATAAAGAAAGCTGCGTGAGAGCAAAGTGTAAAGTGAAAAGAAGAATGGGAGTCAAAGAAATAAGTGATGACGGTTGACGTTGAATTTAAACTCTTGGAGATTGTAGCTTTCAAGGAAGCAAGAATACGGAAGGGAGTTTCCACAGGCGGTAAGCTAATAGGCAGAAGTAGTGGTTACACCTGATTGTTTTCACAGTAAAAGGGTGGGACCTTGTTGTCAGTCTAGTAGCACGAGCAAATTCGCGTGGTGAGGAACCTAGGAGCTAAGCTCGTCGGGGCAGAATCCGTGAAAATATTTGTAGAAGAGACAGACGGAAACCACATCTCGTCGGTAAGAGAGAGAGACTGAAGTCAGGCCACCAGGTCAGGATCCTTGCAGATTCTTCTCTGAATTATGTCGAGAATCCCAAGGTGAACAGCAGGGGCATCCGACCAATTATGACAGCATTATTCACGGGCGGATGGCAGATTTGTGAATGTGCATAATGAATTCAGACGAAAAAAACTTCCTGGTCCAACCTTCTTAGCAGTAGATTTGTCGATTAATTCAATGTAGCCGTTCCACTTAATGTCAGCTGAGAGAGTGAGACCGATGAGGCGCAGTGTATTGTTCTCAAGGATACTAGCGTGATTTATGTTGCTGGCGGGGAGTAAAGATTGTCTGTGGTGGTTAAAGGATAGTAGCTTTGTTTTGAAAGCATTAAAATTTCCGAGTCCTTTCTTACCCCGGTCCACCACTTTCGAGAGCAGCAGCAAGTTTTGTTTTGTCAGCATCAGCAGATTTCTTAGCGAGGCGGGTGTAAATGGTGGTGTCGTCAGCGTAGATATCTACTTGGAATCTGATTACATCAGGGAGATCGTTGATGAAAATCAGAAAAATCGTAGGTCCTAGGATAAAGCCTTGAAGGACACTTGCGTTTGCATGATAGGATCTGGAAGCATTGCCATTCAATACGTCTTTCATTACGCAATGAATAGGAATGATTTGATTTAGTCAAACAAGCGTCTGGATACAGCATAGCCGTGTAGCTTGCATAGAAGGCCAGTGTGCCACATTCTGTCAAATGGTTTGGAGATATCCAGGGCAACAGCTCGAGCATCACCGTTCTTAGTAAAAGTCTGGTATATGTACTCCATGATGCTCGTTAGCATGTCAGCAGTAGAACTGGCGAAGCGGAAGGCATACAGTCTATCGGAGAACAGGCGATGAGATGTTGAACAACTTCAGCATTGAGGATGGCCTCGAACACTTTGCCAAAAATGTCTAGGGCGATGATTAGAGGAGTCTGAGGGTTCTCTCGAGTTCTTAAAAACAGGAACCACAAATGATGACTTCCAGCAGGCAGGAAAGCAAAAAGCAGAGAAAGAGAAAGAGAGAGAGAGAGAGAGAGAGAGAGAGAGAGAGAGTAGCTGTAGTGTTTGGAGAGGACAGCGGAGAATTCAAGGGCACAATTGTTTAAGACGCTGACTGGGATTCCGTCACTTTCGCTCGCCTTATGGGGATCATGTTTTGAAATTATTTTATAGACGAGCAAGGGGTTATGTAAACGTTACTCAGTTGAACCCCAGTTCTATGTGTGAAGTAGGGTTCAGATATTCCGGACGAAGTAAGTGATGAGTGTGATGATAATCTGCGAGCAAAGCACTCAGCTTTGTACGCTGTAGCTGTGAGGACCTCATATTTATTGATTAAAAGAGGGATGGAAGGTTTACTGCTGTTTAGCACACTTTTGCAGAGCCGCCAGTAATCTTTGGGGCCAAACTTGCGTGGTGCTACACGTTGCATTTAAAATGCAGTTTGTTGGGCAAAAAAAAAAAATATTTATTATTTTATTATCTCTCACATCCGGTAACTCAATATTGTATTGGTTGGTTAGTTGCATTTTCACATATTAGTAATATTGGCCTTTAGAGATTTGTTACTGATTCATTTTAATAACCGACGGTGTCGAATTCGATTCTTGATTTGTGTCACCTGTGCTCATTCTGCTTTGTATCTGACAGTTGAATAGATGAAAAAATTGCTGATATTATGAGCATAACAATCCTAAAAGATGACGTCCGAATTACTCTTTTCAACAAGTCAAGTTACAGTGAGATTAGACTTTAATGAAATAGTTATTATTAATTGTTTTTTGCTTCCGAAGTGAGAAAGAATTTATGGGTAAATTAAAGGATTATTTTCAAGTAACCACAGCAAACGTTCAGATTTAACTGGGTGGGGTGTGGTAAAAATCAATAACTGACTGATTTATGACGCCTGTAATTTGCGTAAATATTTTCTGAAATGTTACAAACATTGATTAAACTACCTGTTGTAACACGTCATACCGTACTCACGGTGGGCTCCTCGAGGTGGTGCAATGGTTAGCAAGCTTGTATCGCTAGAATCATTACAACTGAGTCGTGAGGTCGATCCTCACTGGGTGCTCCTTAATTTCGGCCTTGTACCACATCTAAGTTGTACTTAGAAAATTACCATACTGCACTCACGGTGAAACACATTTTAACTGAAGGTCAGTCAGTCAGCTAAGTGCCATACGTAATATACGCTTGGGCGATCATGTCTCGAAAGAGTCATGACTGACTGGGCAGAAGATAATCCCGCAGTAGGTTGCCATTACTTTCTGTGGAAAACTGGAAATCCATTGCTAAATTTGCTGCTATGAAAGTCGGTTCTCTGTGCAGGGCCCGGAGTTTTTTTCCGTCTGAATCTATCCTGCACATTTATAAATCTAATGTATTGAATACTGTTGCCATATCTGGTCGGGAGCCCCTGCTATTCTCCTTGGGCTTCTCGACAAGATACAGCGGAGGGTCTGTAATGTGATAGATACCGACTTGGCAGACCGCCTGCAGTCTCTCTCCCACCGGCGCGACGTGGCTTCCCTGTGTCTCTTCTATAAATACTTTCACGGCTTCTGCTCCGATGAATTTAGATCACTAGTGCCCCCTAAATACGAATTTGAACGAGATACTAGATTAGCAACTAGATCCCACCCTTTTACAGTGAAACCGACAAAATGCAACTGCAACTTCTACTCCAACACTTTCTTTTCTCGTACTTCCCAACTGTGGAATTCCCTTCCACATGACTGCTTCCAGGAGTTTAAATGTAAGGTCAATAGACACCTCCTAACACACTAACTCGCTTCCATTTTTTCAAACACTCTTCCCATCCTCCAAACTATTTATCACCCACCTTCTGACATTTCCTATATCTAACCACTGTTTCTATTTACCTTCCCCTATGTAGTCCCAAGCACAATATTGGCAGTGAAATGCCTTGCTCGGGGTGAAACGATTAAAAAAAATACAAATAAACTAACATGATATAACTATTTTAAAATAACCATCAACCATGTTCTACCTTAAACAATATTTTTATAACAAAAAACATACCACTTACAACAGATCATGTGCAAACTAAATATCAATAAAATATATATTTTTTTAGAAAATGATGTGCAAAATCAGTCGGTTAAGTGTCATAATAATGCACGCCTGGATGATCATGTCCCTTCCGAAACAAGACTGGCTGAAGATTTTTCCCGCAATAGGTTCCAATAACTTTCTGCGGTAGACTGGTTGCCAACCAAGGCGATAAAACCCAACCTGCTATTTAAATCAAAGCAGCACGGATTAAGACACTTTCTAACAGTAATTGCGCGTAAGTGAATGTAACGAATTCAACTGAGATTCGAACTCAGCTCTCTCGTTCCGTGCCCTTATCAACTACACCATAACGCACATTCAGCAAAATACTGGTAGTTAAAGATTAAAAAGTTTTTACAAAATATATTTTGTTGTATCCATAAAATTGTGTTTAAATATAAGTTCCAAAAAGCTAAAGCATAAAGCACACATCTCACCGCCTCTAGTAATTATGTCCACACTCATATACATAATTATTAGGTCACCCCAGTACTTAAAATAAATGATGTATTTCATACTGTTTTTTAGTGTTTATTGCCAATTGAATAATTGTAACTGAAAATAGAATGGTCCGTTTGTTAATACTGAACTATAACATGTGCATCAAATGAATTTATAAATATTTAATAATTACCTATACTGCAGTTTCATGAATCAAAGAATGAAATAAATTTAGAATGATTCGGACGATTTCATATTTCTTTCCTTGTCTTGTAAAATTTTGGAAAGTAATAATAACAAAAAAAAAAGTTCTATTTTCATGTAGAATTGTCCATTTAAAAATAGTATGAAATACATAATTTCTTTTAAAAAACTGGGGTGACCTAATAATTATGGCCGGTAGTATATATGCATAAAATCTGAGTATCATCGACCATATAGTCAACAGAGAAAGCAGAATAAGATATTTTATTTCTTCTAATCTTCCAAGAAAATTAAATTTTGATATTAAATAATACATGGAGGTTCGTATGCCACTAATCAAAATCAATCAAACGAAACAATTTTACTTGCCCTGTGGAAATATATTTACATATTTTCCAGGTCCTGGGTATGACGATAAACTGCATCTGGCAGCAAGGCCTCCGATTGGGAGGTTGTGAGTAGCATGGAACCACTTCTTAATTGCTGTTGTTTTACGTCCACCCTGACCCATAGTGGTAGCACCTGTTAGGGTTCCAGCTATGGGCAAATATATAACCCCAAACCTGGGGTCAAAACACTATGAAAGTATAAAAAACATTTTTACAGAAGTATATATATATATATATATATATATATATATATGTGTGTGTGTGTGTGTGTGTGTGTGTGTGTGTGTTTATATAGATATAAATATTTATTTTTAAAGAAATATACACATAAAAAAGACATATACATTTTTACAGAAATATATACATAAAAAAGACATTTTATACATATTTGATGGAAAAATATTACCAACAATACATTTTTTAAAGGGAAAAATTATTACCATAACATTTTGTTGAAGGAAAAAAATTGTTACCAGCAATACATTTTCGAATACAAAACTAGATCTCTTCAGTTTTTTAAAATAAAAAGAATTAAAATTTTCATTAAAATCTGACTAAATCAACTTTCTCATTATTAAAATTTAAAAAATACCTTAAGATCCACATTTTGATATTAATAACCTACAGAGGTTGATATGCAGTTAAACAAAACTCAAACTCAGACATATTTTCTCATATATTCTCATAACTGTGCGCCTTACTCTGTAACCATCTAGCAAACCACTGCTTTGTAGAACTGATTCCTCAGAAGCTGCTTCCTAATCATTATAATTTTAACCTGTTCAAATCTAGAGTCTACGTTATCTTCCCCAAATACTCCGATAAAAAATGTGCCTCTTTATCTGTATCTATTTACCACGAATTACTGTTTTGTCAAAGCGACTCCTAAGAGGATACTTCCATGATTTCTACAATCTTAACCTGGTCTATAATCAACTGTTATCTTCAGCAAATATCAATATAAACCGTCTCTTACTTTGTAACACTCTATCTTGAATGGCTCCCGGATCTTGTACACGGTTGTTATCTTTCTGAAGAATATATCTTTAGAACGTTTAACAAAACCGTGAATATATTCCTCAGGAAAACACGGTCATAACAACAATAAAATGTTATATCGTTTCTGTTTTGAAGCAACTTAGCATTTTTTAAAACTTAAGGTGAGAACAGGTAAACTGTAGAATATATGCAACTCTAATCTTCAGAATAATATCATAGCTACATAAATAGGCAACAAAAGGAATGGCTAAGCGTTGTAAGAATTTCTTGAAAGGCACCTTCAGCTTTTGTTGCATCGAATATCTGCAGTACACAACTTACTGCTGAAAACTGCTTTCTATGTTATCTTTCCTTTTGAAAGCAAATAATAACAAAAAAAACTTTTATAACCAGGCAGAAGAAACGAAGTGAAAAAGAAAATGTCATCCTTTTACGTCTCCAAGTACCACTGCAATTGGTAGTTCCTTCATACAAACATTGAATAAATATAACTCCCTCTAGTCCCTCTGTCTGTTCTACAAATATTTTCATGGCTTCTGCTCCGAGGATCTTAAGTCACTGGTGCCCCTGCCATATAAGTTTATTCGTGCAACCAGACTGGCAAATGGATCCACCCATTCAAAGTTAGATCAACCGAATGCAGCCGACAATTCTACTCCATCACCTTCTTTTCTCACACTTCCTGCCTATGGAACTCTCTTCCATATTCTTGCTTTCCTGACGGCTAAAACCTCCAGGTATTTAAATGCAATATCAATACTTATCTCTTAACCACTTGACTCCAGTTCTTTCTACATCACTCTGTATATTTTTTCTTTCTCTCTACCTTTGCAACTCTCATCACACTTGTTGCCCATTTTTCTCTTGCTCCTTTCTCTGACCCCCCCCCTGTAACTGGTTCGTCTTTCTCTTTAATCTCATCCTAAGTAACTTTCTCTCTAATGTAGTCGCCTGCACATCAGATGCGTTACCGACTTGCTTGAGTTGAAACGATTAAAAAAAAGATTATTACAAGCAGGAGACATTTTAAGCTGAGCTATATAAAGAGGAGTCTATGGCTATATCGTTTTGAATGCACCGATCACCGAAGTTAAGCAATATTGATCCTGGTCAGTACTTAAATGGGTGACCATTTGGGAATACTAGGTTTTGTAAACGTATGGACCAAGAATGGTCCACCGGTCCTCCAGTTTTGGGGTTTGGAGTTTGGGTGCAGGTTTAACAACCCTGCCCCGTAAAGAAACAGTTTGTTACAGAAACAGCAACAAAAAGTTGCTGCCCTATGCAACATTGGGTGTGATGCATAAATGAAGATGATATAAAGACGATCAGACCAAATACATTTTAGGCATAATCTCTTATACCCACATTTAGTTTTATTAAACCTGCTCTAGGCTACTCAATTTTAATATTTCTTTTGTAAATTATTAAAAAGAAAATTTAGGTTTAATTCATGTACAGATTAATTTGAGTAGTTTTGTTTAATTCATGGTCATAGCTTCCCACAACTTCTCTTTATGTTACACTGATGTGGTAAATTTCTTTAGTTTTATTAATAAATCTATTTTTTATGCTTTTTTTTTTTTTTGGTTTGCTTTTTTAATCGTTTCACCCCAAACAAGGCGGTACCACTGGTGCGCAGGGGGCTACACAAAAGAAGAGTGAAAGCTTAAGCAAGAAGAGAGCAAAGAGAAAGACGAACCAATTACAGGGTGAATCAGAGAAAGGGCAAGAGAATCCTTGTGTGAAGAGAGTTGCGTGGGTAATGGAAGAAAGGAAGAGAACAAGACACACGATGTGATGGGGAAAGAACGAAAGAAGGACTGGAGTCAAGTGAAGAAGAGATGGGAGTTGACGTTGCATTTAAATTCTTAGAGATTGTAGCTGCCATAGAAGCAAGTATACGGAAAGGGGTTCCACAGGCAGAAAGTGCAAGAAAGGAAGCTGATGGAGTAGAAGTGGCGGCTGCATTTGGTTGATTTAACTGTAAAATGATGGTACTATGTTGCCAGTCTGGTTGCACGAGTAAATTCTTGTGGAGGGGGCACCAGTGAGCTAAGCTCGTCGTAGCAGGAGCCAAGAAAGTATTTATAGAATAGACAGAGGGAAGCCACATCCCGCCAATGAGAAAGTGGCTGGAGTCGAGCTGCCATGACGGGTTCAATCACCGACTCTCCTTTGGAGCTTGTCGAGAGCACTGAGACGAACAGCAGGGACGCCTCACCATATATAACAGCAGTATTCTATGCACGAACAGGTTACATTCACTTACGTGCATCTGCCCATAGAAAAGCTATAAATCTACCTCTTTTCTGCCAGTTATGCACTAATTAAAAAATACATAATTTTTTTTCGGTGCTTTTTATCCGATTTTGCGTGTATGTAATTCTACTTTTTGTGTTTCAGATATTTGTTGAAATTTTTTAATTATTTCACTCCAAGCAAGGCGGTGCCGCCACTGATGTGCAGGGGGCTACATAAGAGAGTTAAAGATTTAGACAGGAAAAGACTGATGACAAAGACGAACCGGCTACAGGAGATGAAGGAGAAAGGGCAAGAGAAGCATATGAACATAGGAGCAAAAACAGCTACGAAGGTAGAGAAAAAGGCAAAGAACGAGTTACACGGGGTGATGTGGAAAGGGCTGGAGTTAAGTAGATAAGAGATGCGAACTGACTTTACATTTAAATGAGGTTATAGCCGTCAGGAAAGCAAGTATATGGAAGGGAGTTCCACAGGCGAGAAGCGCGAGAAAAGAAGCTTGGAGTAGAATTGTCGACTGCTTTTGGTTGATTTCAATGTAAAAGGGTGGGACCTCGATGCCAGTCTGGTTGCCCGAGTAAATTCTTGTGAATGGGGCATCAGTGAGCTATACTCGTCGGAGCAAAAGCACATAAAATATTTATAGAATAGGCAGAGGGAAGTCACATACCGCCGGTGAGAAAGTGGCTGGAGTCGAGCTGCCAAGTCGGGACGGATGATATTACAGATTCTCCTTTATTAGCCCGTCGAAAACCCTGAGATAAACGGCAGGAGCGCCCGACCAGATATGACAACAATATTTAATGCACGGTAGGATGGTTTGATTTGTATATGTGCAACATAGACTCAGGCGGGAAAAAACTTCCTAGCCCGACACAGTGACCCAATCTTCCTAGTCACCGTGTTCATTCAGTACTTACATATTACATCAAAAATTGCTTTCCGCAGCATCTCTTTTCGTTTCACTAACATTTTTAAAAGTTCAATTTATCTTTACAGACAGTTTGAAAAAAGAATTTATACTAATTCTAAAAATTCTTATAGTTATGTGGGTAATATATTCTTGCTGTAAACCACGGTAGAAATAAAAACAAGAACAACTAGTAAGTCTATTGCAACACATCTTACGGGAAGTCCAGCTGTACAAGACGATCCAGTTCCAGACACTCCAGAGTCACTTCAGAGCCAAGTTAAGTTTCCTAACTCTCTTGAGTTGCATGGAATTTCAGCTAACATATTTCGACTAAACGTTAAGACGCCTATCATACCTCTTAGAAAACTTTAAATGGATCTCGCTTAGCCGACAAGCAAAAAACCCTTCGTTTAATCAAAAGAACTATATGGAGCAAGTAAGAAAACTGAATGTATGGTTATCAGAAAAAATGGGCTCAAAATGCCATTTACAACTTGGGGATATTGAAATCCAACATGTGCAGAAATTTAAATACTTGGGAAATGTTCCAACAAGGGACGGAAAGTGCGATACGGAGATCCAGAGACATACCATCATGGCCAAGGAAGAATTCCAGAAGCTGAGTAAAATATTAAGACAGGAAAATATTGCTGGAAGCAAAGAAAAAAGCACTGGATTTTCATGTGATGTCTCTTCTTCAATATAACAGCGAATGCTAGAAAATCTCATCAAAGATGAAGGAAAGACTTGAAGCAACGAAATGTATTTCTACAGAAAGATGCTGAGGATACCTCTGACCAAACATGCTAGCAACAATGTGGCTTTGGAAAGGAAGAAAATGAATAGGAAACTCATACGTAAAACCAAAAAAATACTGCTGAAGTTTTTGTGACATGTCATGAGGAAGGAGAGCTTCGACAACCTGATGCTTACGGGACAGATAGACGGGAACAGAAACATATTTGATGGGCATGAGCAGATGAATAGTCGAATGGGGATTGAGTAGGATAACAGGAGAAGGAGTATTAGGAGTGGAATGAGAGGGAGATGTGTAGGGCTATGATCGCTTACGTCCTGAAGAGACATGGCACATAGATGAAGAAGAAGCCTCAAACCTTATTGTTGTGGGATTTCCCTTTTACTATGATAATGGACTCGACTTGAGTATACATATATTCCTTCTATAGTGAGAACCGAAAAAACCCGTAAAAGACATTGGGACTGATCCGTAAGTTACCGAGAAATACCGAAGTTACACAGAAAATGCCGCGTCAGTTGGTATGGTAGCTCTGAGCTCCACTCAGCCAGAATAATATTACACGGATATACTATTTCAACACGGCTTCACTTCAAGACTTGTATATATATATTCCTTACCAATCGTATTCCTGGATTACTAACCTGCGTTCCAGTTTGTATATTTACGTTCAATATAACCTATTTTTCTATCTCAAATATATGTTTTGTTGTTCATTATTTTGTGTGGTTCTTCACCCGGATCCACAACACTTATCAATTTCCTTATCAACTAAACTATTTTTTTTTATCAAATGTCGAGGTATTTTAAGGGTTTACAACAAATGAATTTTAAAATCTCTTCCAGGTAAACTTCAACTAAGCGTAACGCCTCTACTATACGTGGTAAAGAATGTTTTTTTATTTCAACGTCCTTCTTATATCAATTATGAATACCTACGTCATCAGCATTGTCCTACCACTGATACGCTGGTCATGAAATAGTGAAATTGCGGACGGAATAGATTGCGGTATGGCTACTTTTTTCCCAACAAGGTTTTAAGGCTTCTTCTTCTTTTTCTATATGTCATGTCCTTTCAGGAGGTAGGCGATTATGGCCTTCCACCTCTCCCTATCCCTGATAGCTCTTAGCACGCTTTCTCATTTTACCCCATCCAAACCTCGATCTGCCATCCATCTGATCAGGCACGACAAATATGTTATCGCTTTCCATTGTATCTCTTTCTCTCTATCTGATCTGTGGATATCAGATTCTCCGAGCCTTCTTTTCTCCTCTCATGTCTCTGGAACTTTAGTTGTCTTTGCCAGATGCTCAGTATTAATTTTCTTTTCGTTTCCATATTTTTCAAAACCTCATCATTATTCACATGCTCGATCCATGATATCCACAGCATACTTCTGTAGAAGCACATTTCATTTGTTTCAAGTTTTTCCTTCATCTTTGATGATATTGTCCAGCATTCACTGCTATGTTGAAGATCAGACATCACATAGCAATCCAGTACTCTTTTTTATTTCGAACGAAATTTTTCTGTCTTTTAATATTCTGCTCAGCTTCTGGAATGCATCTTTGGCCATGCCAATTCGCCTTTTGATCTCAGTGTCGCACTTTCTGTTTTCTGTTAGAACACTTCCCAAGTACTTACATTTTTGTACTTGTTTGATTTTAATATCCCCCCCACCTGTAATTGGTTCCTCTGTTTGCAGATGACCATACATTCGGTTTTCTTGTAATTTATTTATAGTCCATTGTTTCGACTTTCTTCATTTACCTTTTTAGGAGGTCTTGTAGTTTTCTTTCTGTGTCGGCTCACAAATCCAAAATATTGATTTGAAATATGGAGTCATTTTCTCAGATTCCGCAGATCATGACTCTTAAGTGTATTCTATGTTTGGCGGCCAACTCATCCACCAGTGTCTATAATCTATATAAAACGGTTTTCTCGTAAAAGCATTCAAATGAATAAGTCCTTCAAAATTAAAGGCAATGATTTATCTGACACTATTGACTGACGCTACAAATGCCCAAATGAAGAGACTTTCAAAATCACAAAATCCACCTGATTTGAGATCAACAACGATGTAACAAGGCAACTAACCTGTTTATACTTTTGAATGCATTCAAATGAAAGATGGTGATTTGAATAATAATTAACATTCTCGGGAGAGTAGGGAGAATATTTGACCAGGTAATTAAAAACGGACATGCGGAAATTTATGATTCAAAATAATAAAATAAAATTAAGAACACTTCAAGGGCGGATCGAATCAATAGACAAGATTCAGTAAAATTGATCAAAACCAACATCTCAACTCTATTCTCACCTATATGAAACTGGCTAAATTAATGTCCTCTCCAAAATTCCAGTGTTGTGAGAAAAACAAATTCGCTCGTTTGTTTACACAACCTTATATTTAGAGAACGTGTGAAGTCACATAAAATAATGATCAAGATTATTTTAGACAAAGAAACAAACATCAGTTTTGTATTATGCTCCATGTTTTTGGATTTGTTTATGTTGATTGCCCAAGAAACCATTTACCTTTACAAAAATATATCTATGTAGATTTTAGATATACAAAAGAAACACGATATATTTAATCGGCTAAAATAGTTTCTGTCACAATCTTCGGTAATTTTTATAGTTATCATTTTTTCTGGATTTTATTCGATGAATCCTTCCGCGGTAAGATAGCCAGTTGGTGAATTTAGGAGAATATGAGATAATGAAATTGACATAGTGAATAGTCATTTTCTGTGGCCTGGCTAGTCAGTAATCATTGTTATCGAAAAAAAAATCCCCATATAAATCCAACCCGCATTTCCCTTTGTGATCAATTTTTTTCGAGTTGGGAACAGACGTCAGGCTCGAGAAACATTTCGATGGCCGGAGCGAACGCGCGTATGACAAAAGAATTGAGGAAAAGTTGACAGGTTGGCTACTACTTTAGAGGTTGTATCTACAATTTCTAAATGACCACTTCGCAGTAGACATAACACGACTGGCAGGTTATTACTTTAGAGGTTGCGACTATTAATTCTAAATCACTACCCCGAATTAGAGAATTTGATTTTGCAGTAGATGATAGAGGCATTTTGTTCAATAAGTTTTTATTTATATTCAATAAGACTGTTGTTAGTGTTATCAACAATGTTGTACTTTTTATTGAAGGAGTTCTTATTGTAGCCTAAATTCGGACGTGCATTCAAGAGGAAAAAGAAAAAAGTTTACCATAGTCACAGGTAGGAATTACGCAAACTTATCTGTGGTAGACATTGTATAAAAGGGATTCTCACAAGGAGTCGCCGTTTATTTCACTATCACAGAGTTTTAAGAAACTCTAATCAACCCTATTTACACGACACCTCGGTCCCAACCGAAGACAGAAAACAAAGCAGAATATATATATATATATATATATATATATATATAGTACTGTGAAAAAGTATTAGGACAAGAACTTTTTATCTTTTATGAGGCATATTAACAGAAAATAAACAATTTAATTAAAGTAATTTTATTTGATTTACTCAACAAATGCTTCAACAAGAAAAATCCTTGTTACAAAATATATTTAATATTTAGTATAATAGCCTTTTGCTTTGATCACGGCCTTCTTTCTGTCAGGCATTGACAGCACAAGCTTCTTTAATGTTATCTAATGGTATCTGCTGAGAAGCAGCTTGTATTTGTTCCCAAAGTGTGTCTTGCAAAGTAACATTATATTTATCATTTTTTAATCCAATTTATCCCATAGATGTTCAATAGGGTAGTTTCAAAATAACTTGTTTAATAGAAAATAGGAAAAATTAAATCTAACTTCTTTTTAATACATTTCTTTTACACCTATTTTTAAATAATCAATATTTAGTAGCAATTAACTTGGCTTTTCACCCTGCATTAGAATTTCAGTGAGGTTTTTAGGAAAATCACCTCTGTCCTAATATTTTTGCACACTGCCGGTAGTGTGCAAAAGTGTTAACACAGGGATGCTTTTAAACTCATGAAAGATAAAATAGTTATTTTCCTAATACTTTTGAACAGTACTGTATATATATATATATATATATATATATATATATATATATATATAAAATAAAATAAAAAGTGTGAGAAGCCGTGAACGTTTTCTTTAAAATATGTGTTTATTGTTTTGATATTTATACAAGTTATGAAGTATTAATGTTCATGATTTGCGCTACACGTGTTTCGAGTCTAAAATTGAATCTCTTCAGGCGAACCAACCCGTTGTTTTATGTTTGGGTTTCTTTGAGTATCTGATCATTCTGTTTAAAGTTAATAGGAAGTATGTGAAAAATAAATAAATAAATAAATAAGAACAGTAAAAAAATAAAAAATAAAAAATAATAATAAAAAATAATAAAATAAAATAAATCAGAATAATGTGAGTTCAATGCTCTTTTCTCTGTCAGCATGTGTCCTAATGGGTTAACCAGTAAATAAATAAACAGATGAAAGAGTCAAGTGTTTTTTTAAGGCATGCTGGCGCCTCTTTATTTTCTTATAGTTTTGTTGATATTTTGTGTCTTTGTGTTAGTGTGTGTGTGTGTGTGTGTGTGTGTGTGTGTGTGTGTGTGTGTGTGTGTGTGTGTGAGGGACAGTTTTAGTTATGTCCGTTTGTGTGTGTGGTGTTTTTTTTATTTATTGTGTGCATATGTATGCGTGTTTTTTATTGTGCGTATATGTATGCGTGTTTCTGTGTGGTTTTCGGTGTTTGTGTTATTTGGATTGTGTTCTGTGAGTGTCTGTCTCTATGTGTCTGTTTGCGTCTGTGGGTGTTTTTATTTATTTATTTAGTATGAATTGGATTTGCTTTTGAGATCGGTGTATGTATTTTTTTTATGTATGTGTATATGTATGCGTGTTTCTGTATATTTTTCAGTGTGTTTGTTTTTTATGTTGTTTTGTTGAGCGACGGTTTGTATTTTTTTATGAATCTTTCTTCCTGCATTAATAGAATCTCATAATTAATATTTTGATAGATTGGTTGGACTGAAAATAGGCCGTCACTGCATTCATGTAGATGTTTAGAGACATACAATTTCCTGTTATGTGATAATCTGATATTGCTCTTATGAAGTGAGATACGATGATTTAAGCATTGTGTCACTCCTATGTATATTTTTGTGCATCTGTCGCATTTCAGAGCGTAAATTACATTTTTCGATTTGCAGCTTAGATCCGATTTTATTTCGAATATAGTTGCGTTTTCGAACTGGAAATATTTTCCTTCTATTATTATTTTGCAAACCCCACATCTTTTTTTGTTGCATTTTGTGACCCCCTGTATTGTGTGTTGTTGTTCAAATTTTGATGAGGTGAGGATGTCTTTTAAATTTTGGGGCTGGCGTTTGCTATTGATTATTTTAGTTGTCCCTAAGATTTCTTTTATTTTTTCATTGTTGTTGAGTAATTCTATGTGGGTTTTAATCCTAGTGAATAATTCCGGATTGTTTTTGTTGTGAGTGGAAACATATGCTAGTATGTTTCCGTTTTTTTCTATTTTTTCCTGTTGTTTTTTTCATTCCGGAGGTATTCCAATGGTATCTTTTTTGCTAGTTGGAAAGCCTTGTCTATTAGTAGTGTGGGATATCCTCTAATTTTTGATGTTTTTCGTAATTCTTCTAGGCGTATTTTACATAGGGTTTCGTCACTCACTATCGTGCAAATTCGTCGTGCTAGGGAATAGCGGATGGATTTTAGGCAACCTTTTGGATGGTTACTCCTGAAGTGGAGGTATTGTTGGGTGTCTGTGGGTTTGTGGTAAATGTCTGTGATGATGTGGTTGCTCCAGTTTTTTATTAGTATGTCTAGAAAGGTTAATTCTTTATATCTATATTCTAGTGTTAACTTAATTTTGGGGTGTAGTTGTTGCAGTGTGTTATGTAGTTCGTTAATATCTCCCCATGATGGTTTCCAAAGGATAAAACAGTCATCCAGGAATTTTTTCCACGATTTTGTGAATTCTGTTTTTATATTTTTCCCATATTAATGCCCTATTTGGGTGTATAGGTCTTCTTCTAGATATTCTAGGGTGAGTATTGCGTATGTAGGTGCCATTTTTGTTCCCATCGCGGTGCCTATCATTTGTATGTAATTTTTGCTGTCAAATTAGAAGGAATTGTTATGTAAAATTATGCCTATACTTTGTAGAATGAATTCCTTTGAGAATCGTGTGGGAAGTATTTCTGGGTGTTTTTCTATCCAAAATGAAATTGCTTGTTTTCCTAGTTCGTGGGGTATGTTACTGTACAAGCTGTTAACGTCAAACGTTGCTAAGAGTGTATTTGGGTTTACTTCTTTTGGTAGGAAATTTAAGAAATGTATGCTGTCTCTGATGTAACTTTTTAATTTAGTGGTGTATGTTTGTAATAATTTGTCTATTAGATTGCTCAGTCTGCTTGTTGGGCAGGCTGGTCCCGCTACAATTCGTCTGAATTTGAGGTCTTTGGGGTTTGGGGTGTGGATGTATTCCGAGTTTGGTGCCTGGATAGCTGTCTTTATTACGTTTGATTTGTGTACCTTTGGAAGTCCGTAAAAATTACTAGTTTTTGAAATGAATTCTGTAAGGAAATCGTTTTCTTTTTTCGTTAACATTGTGTGTAAGGCAGAGCTTTTCTATTTTTGATGTAACTTTTGTATGTATATTTTGGTTGATATCTTTGTAGTTGTTTTCGTCTCCTGGCATGTTTAGAATGTTTGTTTGGTAATAGTTTTTGTTCATGACAACTACAGCCCCGCCCTTATCTGCTTCCTTTATTATTATGCCATTGTTATTGCGGCTGTTTTCTAGTCTTTGTTTGTGTGTGAGATTCGTATGGGTGTTGTGTCCGTTGTTAAAGCCTGTATCCTAGATTTTTTCATATAATGCGTTCATTTCGTTAGAATTATAGTTTTTGTTAGGGCAATATTTGGAGTTATTTTTTACTATTGAGTTGTCGGTAGTGTTATTTTTGCTATGTTGTATTTCGAGTGGTCTAAATTTTTGTTCAAACTCTTTGAGATCTTTCTTTAGGTCTGTGATGTACTTTTTGGGGGTGGGGAAGAATTTTAGACCTAATTTTAGAATGTTTATTTCTTCTTCTTTTAAAGAGTGCGAAGAAAGATTGATTAGAATGGTTTTTGTATTTTTTAGATTTTAAAAATTTTTTAAATTGGTCTTTTCCTTTTGACCCGATATTCTAAAAAATGTTTATTAATAGGTAAGGTATTTCTATTCATTTCGCGGTGGAAGGTGCTTGGGTTGGAGAATGTGATGTTTGTATGACTAGGTGGTCTTTGGTGGGTGAATGTATTATCGTGACGGGGTTTGTAGTAGTAGTTGTGGTATTGTACATTCTGTGTCTTGGGGAATGTTTTGCAGTTTTGTCTGTGTTTTTTTATGGTGAGGAGGCCCTCTATGTGTGTTTGTTGTTGTTTGGCTTTTTATTTTTTTACTGTTCTTATTTATTTATTTATTTTTCACATACTTCCTATTAACTTTAAACAGAATGATCAGATACTCAGAGAAACCCAAACATAAAACGACGAATTTGTTTGCCTGAAGAGAGTCAATTTTAGACTCGAAACACGTGTAGCGCAAATCCTGAACAATTAATACTTCATAACTTGTATAAATATATAAAGAAAACGTTCACAGCTTCTCACACTTTTTATTTTATACTAATTACTCTCGTTGGAACAACCCTAATCCTTTATTCGATATATATATATATATATATATATATATATATATGTGTGTGTGTGTGTGTGTGTGTGTGTGTGTGTGTGTTTGCGTGCGTGTATAAGATGGATCAGAAAGTCGTCTAAATTAAGAAAAAAATAAAAATAAAATTGGTATCGCATTTTAATAGACAATCAAGTTGCAATGGATGAATTGTCGTCTAAACGATGCAAAGATGAAAATTCTGCTGACACCTCATTTTAACAGAAACAGGATGCGACGGGTGAATTTTCGTGTAAAAGAAACAAAAATTAAAATAATATTGACATTTCAATTTTAACAGATATATCTACTGAAATTACACGAAGTATTATGAAATACTAAAGAGTAAATTTACTCAGTAAAATCGCGATTAGATTCACCCACGCCCTCTAGACGACGGAATATCAACACTTATAAACCTTCTCCTTTTCTAAATTGTTAAATGCTGATATAATTCTTGCCTTCAGTTTATCTTTCGTATTACAAGGAGTTTTCTGGTCTCACGCTCATTTGTGCCAAACACATATTAATCAAACGGAGGAGATTGTAGTCTGGAGAGTGAAGTGACCAGATGTAACGGGTGCTGTGGTTGTAGAAATTATCTGACAGTCATGATCGGGTTTTTCCTGCATTTTTATCATGGGTATTGTGTCTTTATACAGCCACACTCTTGACCCAGGACAGTACTACCTCTTCAAGGCACTCTTGCATTGTCCGTAGATTGACTCCTAGACACTCCTAGACACTTCGAAATGTTCGTAGTGGAGCATCCGGTGCTAATGACAAAGAGTACAGTTTGCCTTTTCCAAATTTCTTGTAGAACCAATTGCGTCATTGTATTCTTTTTATCACAGACGATTCCCAACCGACCCTTATGTCATGTTCAGTGTCTGTCAGTTAAGTGCCATACGTGATACACGCTTTGGGCAATCATATCTCGAAAGACACATGACTACCTGGGCAGAAAATGATCTCGGCCGAGATAGAACCCACTACACCCCTCCAGTATTCCCTGTGGATTTGGAACCCTGGCGCAGTTTATAGTGAAATTCATAATCTTGTCAAATAGCTGAATACTTGATGTTTCACCAGTACTACCAAGGTTGTTTTTATTGTAACACTCACACTAGATGGGTTGCCTCCAGGCCCCATCCTGTTATTTAACCCATAACTGGAGGGTAGTCACAAATTAAACCTTTCCCAAGGGTACCAGAGCTTATGTGAATGCAGGGTACACAACTGGTATTCGAACTAGGCTCACCGATTTCTCTTTCCAAGCCGACATCCACTGCACCACAACGCACATCCGTCACTGAACGCTTACAGCGCCTGGTATTCCCAAGCGTTCACCCATCGAGGTACTGACCAGGCTCACGTTGCTTAACTTCGGTGATCGAACGAGAACAGGTGTATTCAACTTGATATGTCGTAAGCTGTTAGGCTCCCAGCTATGAGCAAATAGTTAACCCCCCAAACTGAGGTCAAAACATTATGAAAGTATAAAAAGATTTTTCTAGAAATATATACATAAAATATGTTTTTATAGAAAAATATATATTTTTTAAGGAAGAAATTATTACCAACAATAAATTTTTGAAGGAAACAATTATTACCATAACAACATCTTGAAATAAAAAAATATTCTCAGCAAAACGTTTTTGATTACAAAAAAACATTTTCAGTTTTCTAAAATAAAAAAGAATAAAAACAAAGGTTTTCATTCAAATCTGAGTAAATCAACCATTTCAATATAACCAAACATTAAAAAACTAATATCTTAAAACCCCACCATTTTGGCATTAAATAATCAACAAAGGTTGATATGCTGTTAAACAAAACTCTGTTCATCATATAAAAGCAAAGACATATTAGATTAATCAATCAGTTATTGACTTATCTATCTAAACTGATTTTCCAAATATTTGAGAGAAAGAGAGAGCAAAACAGATCGAACGAGAGAGAGATGGAGAGAGCTATAATAACGTTCAACACCTCCCTTCGCTGGAATAACAACGCCTTTTGCTAACTGCTGGTGTGCCTCCTTTGGTGCTGCTATCCGGCACGTTACGCAGCTGCTCATAAATTATTTGCGCTTACAGAGCGCACCCACAGGGAATTTACTGACGCCTGAAACATGTCCGAATCAGGCTAAATTTGATTTTAATCTGGCCAGAACAGAGGTTAATGGATTACCTGGAACCAGTCTCTCGTTTCTGCCGAGTTGCGCTCTTCTACTGGAACAAACTGTCAACTATAGTGTGAACCACACCCCCAGTACCATGACAGATTCGATGAACAAGCAATCGACCTCGCAGTGTGATTTCTTGTTTGTTTGTGTGTTTTTTTTAAAAGGTATCTTGTCGATGTTGGCCAAAAGTGACAAGGTCTCGATATGTTTACAAAAAGGTTTTATTAAGTTTCACTCGAATGCTCGAAAGATAACAGTAGTCACTCTTCGATGAAAGAAGCTACCTTTATAGATTTGACAACACTTCTGTCGGGCGGCGATGCATGACACACTGTGACTTGACGAGGCAACAGACAGACGCTCTGCAAGCCTTAATAAAACTGTGTAAAGCAGGGGTTACTAAACTGGGGTACATGTACATCTAGTGTGACATTTTTCAGGGGCTACATTGACTCCGAGAAAATAACAATATACTGGACAATAGATAATGGAATTTTCATCCATGTTGCACAACGTTTTTTTCATTAATCTCTTCATTCTATTAAGGAATATTTTTAATGAAGTTTAATCACGAATGGGATGAATTTTCATTGTTAAAGCTAATAATAATGCTAAACACATTTGACTCAGAGGAGAGGAGATTGACACATTTGAGCACTGTTATTATTTCCATTAGATCTGCGTTGGGTGCAATGGATATCGACTCGAAACGACAAATTGGAGAAACGAGTTCGAATTCCAGTTGAATTCCTTGCATTCACTTACGCACAAATACCATTAGGAAAGGTATTAGTCCGTCTCTTCTTTCCAGTTATGGTTTAAATAATAGGACAGATTAGGTTCTATAGACTTGGTTGGCAAACAGTCTACCGCAGAAAGCAAAGGCAAAATACTGCGTGATAATCTTCTGTCCAGTCATTCATGTCTCTTTCAAGACATGATCGCCCAAAGCATGTATCACGTATGGCACTTAAGCAACTGACTGAATATAATAGCTGGAATCATGATTAACGTTTCTACTGGTGATAAAGTGGGGGGTCGGTTTTCTATTGTTGTGAATTAATAAACTGATCCCGCAGGAATTATTACGTAATAATATAATACATCTCCTCTCCCTTTATATATGCGTCAAATATTAAGATAGATTGGTTCTATAACATTGGCTGGCCACCAGTCTACCGCAAAAAGTAATGGCAACTTACTGTGGGATAATATTTTGCCCAATAAGTTATGTGTCTTTCGAGACATGATCGCCTAAAGGAGATCACGTATGGCACTTAACTATTATTTCCTTCAACCTGATTTTATGTATCAGAATTTTCAGTATTGTTAAAAATCAAATCAAAATAAAAATCAACACTCAAAATGATTGAGCACAAACTTCGCTGTGCCATTGCTAAAATTTTCTTTTGAATGAATGGGTTTGTTACAAAAAGCAAGCCCATCCATCTCATTAGTATTGCTTAATTTTAAACAGTTTTGTGTATTTTCACTAAGTAATTATCAATCTTGTAGTTTTCATTCTGTGTCTGCTATCAGTACTGTATCTGCAAGACCCCCTACAGAAGGTAACTGAAGAGAGTGACAAGAAAGGACTACAAATAAACTGCAAGAAGACCAAATGCATGGTCATCAGCAGAAAGGCCAACCCAAAATGCTAATTACAAGTGAGGGACTCTAAAATCAAGCAGGTACAGAAATTTAAATACCTGAGATGTGTTCTGACAGAGGAGGGAAAGTGCGACACTGAGATCCGAAGGCGAATTGGCATGGCGAAAGAAGCATTCCAGAAGTTGAGTAAAGTATTAAGAAGCAGGACAATTTTGCGAGAAGCAGAGAGGAGAGTACTGGATTGCTATGTGATGTCAGTTCTTCAATATGGCAGTGAATGTTGGACAATATCTTCAAAGATAAAGGAAAAACTTCAAGCAACTGAAATGTGGTTCTACAGAAGGATGCTGCGGATATCCTGGACCAAGCATGTGAGCAATTACGAGGTTTTGGAAAGGATGGAAATAAAAAGGAAATTAATACTGAGCATCAGGAAGAGACAACTAAAGTTCCTGGGACATGCACTGAGGAAAGAGGGCTTAGAGAACCCAATACTAACAGGTCTGATAGAGAGGAGAAGAGACAGGGCAAAGCAGCGGATAACATATTTGAAGGGCCAGAACAGGTGGATGACGGAACGAGGGTTGGAAGGTGCAACAAGAGAAAGCGTGCTAAGAGCCACCAGGGATTGGAAAATGTGGAAAGCCATGACCGCCTACATCCTGAAAGAACATGGCACATAAAAGAAGAAAAAGATCCTATAGCAGATCTTTTTTCATATTTTTTATTTATATTTTTCTTATTTGGAAACTAGTTATTTCGCTACATAGTTATATTAAAAAGTGTTCAGTACAATTGAATATTTGTTTTATTTGGAAACGAGTTATTTCGATTTAATGAAAAATGTTCAAAGGTTCTACAATATAATTGTATTGAACAATTTTTTATACATCTGTGTACTAGTCTAATTTAACTATGACCAAAAACTAACTAATTAAATAATTTACCGCCCCCTTCTTCACAGAACTGTAACATATTAAACAAAATATATGTCTGTATAGAAATGTCCTCCGTTCTCTCTCTCTCTCTCTCTCTCTTTCTCTTTCTCTCTCTCTCCTTCAATTCATTGGGAGCATTATTTTATTTGATGGTTATAATTCTCATCATGTCATGTGACCTAATCATTCTAATCTTACTGATGTTGCCGGTATTCAAACTTTCAATTTTTCCATTACTCAGTCTTTCAATCAAACAGTGGATTTCCATACTCGTTTTCCTCATAAACCTGATCGACTTTCTTCTTAACTTCATTCGTTCCTTCCCTCTTCAGAGATTTCTGTTCGAGGATCACCATTCTGTCCTCTTGGTAATTCGGATCACGCTTTTCTTCCCCAGAGACCTTATCAAATTTGAAGTAGAGATTTTATTTTCGCTTTAAAATTGTAGAGAACCTCTTAAAGTATTGTAAAGCTAAATCTTGTCAGGAATGTTAAAATATGGAGGATGACTAAATAATGACGTTCATAACCTAATAAATGAAGGAATATATATATATATATATATATATATATATATATATATATAGTTATATTTTTATTATGAGTTTATAATAAAAACATAGTTTATTGCAACACAAGAGCAGATGTGTTTTGATATTATCTTTTTATCACCTCTTCAGGTAGTGAAACGTTTTTCTTTTATGTTGGGAATCAATATATGTAGAAGCTTCAAAAACACATATAATGTTCTACTTAATAAAATAAATCCCTACAACAGTGGACTGCCCAACTATTAGTTGTACTACTTCTTACACACACACACACACACACACACACACACACACACACACACACACACACACACATATATATATATATATATATATCACGCTAAAATGAATATATGAATACAAATGCATGTATATAACACGCAATTTGTTATATATATTATTTTATTTATATATTATATACACGTTGTACATATTTGAAAGCGCTTAATATCAGTGATAGAGCTGATATATTCATATAGATAGGTGTGAGTGTGTAACACTTTGTTTCACGCTTTTGCGATCGTCAGACAAACTGATTAATTTTTTAAAAATATTGGATATATGTAGAGCTGCGTATATTGGTGTATTTTTGTGGAAGTAGGAGGAAAATTGGGAGGAAAATTAATCAGTTTGTCTGGCGATCGTAAAAGCATGTAACCCCGGATCACAAACACACACGCATCTAATTGAATATGAATATATATATATATATATATATATATATATATATATATATATATATATATAAGTATGTATGCATGTGTGTGTGTGTGTGTGTGGAGACAAAGTTTTCGGGGGAAAGTATTGAGTCATTTATTTATAATTTAAAAAGTAGAGCACCAAATCCAATTCAAACTGTTTGATCGGTCGATGTCGTCCACCTGAAAGTTTTATAGACGATCAATTTATAATGACTGATAGTAAGTAGGCGATCTATCTCGTCAGTAGTAACAAGGATCAGTGTCCTTCCCATGCTTACATTTTTATCTGTAAATTTTCTCTAATTTTAATCCAGCTCACTATGGGAGCAAGAAAAATACGAATGAAGGCTATACGGTCTTCGTTTTCAAAGTTGCTGACATTTTAAAAGTCATTATTGTGTTTACTTGATGATGCCTAAATCCAATTTACCAACGAGAATCTTAAATTTCGCCATCTTGTAAAAATATTCGGAACCATAGTTCCTTAACAAGAAAGAAAAATTAAATTGCAGTACATCAGTGGTAGTTACAAAGTCATATTGATGAAATATCTCTGAACCCTTAAATGATTTACTGCTTTATAGCCAATTACGAACCGGTCTGATTTATGAATATTACAGTGGATAAAAGATGTGAAAGAAGGAATAATTCAGCAGCAAGAATTCTCTCAGACATATTTTGTTAAATATTTTAAACAAGTTTCTATCAATATTTTTATGAAATCTTTAAAATTTCCCATTAACTTGCTTTGTTTTATCAGTAAGTTTGCCAAATTGTTTTTCAATTCCGGCATTTTAATTACAGTATTTATTTAAAGAGATTCGGCATATACTAAATAAGATGTCTTTCTCCATAATGGACCATATGTTGAAGTTTGTTTAATATATAAAAATGCGCACACACAATTATAAAAAAATCGGTTTGATCATATTAGCAATGTCGCCATCAGTGATTTTGAATTGTTTCCGTCAAACGTAAAAACGCCGGAATTAAAAACCAATTTCGTAATTACACACAGAAGAATCCTTGAAAACGAATATAGCAACATACGAAAGTACGCGTGAAAAACAATATAAAATGAAAGTTAATAATAACTTTCGCAAATTTAACGATAACGCAAAACAACTCATTAGGAAATTTCAAAGAATAAATAAAAGAAATTAATAGACAGAAATTGTTTATATTATTTACGAAAATATGTTTAAGAGACCATTTACTTTTGAAATACACATTATATTGTATCCGTATGGAGCTGGTAAATATTTCTTTGATTCGGTCTTTTGTCATACTTAACCGAACTCCCCACATCTTACATGTTTTACGCAGAGTTATAATCATCAGGTTTTTCATCATCAGAAGGTTGGTTGTCGGCAGGTTGAAAAATATTCAAACGTTCTACAATATAATTGTATAGAACATTTTTTAATACAAACGTGTACTGATCTAACCCTATCAAGACCAAAAACTAAGCATTAAACAATAAATATGCTCTTATCTTACAATTGAGCACTTTTAACACTACTGTATTTTAACAATAAACGACACCGATTTTATCAAACGCACGAAAAAAAACAGTGCGGTTCAACATATAAACCTACTTAACGCAGAGGAAAAAAAGAAAAAAGGAAGAAAGCAAAAACAACAGCGAAGGATTTACGATTATTACACTATATACAAATATTTACGATTATTACACTATATACAAATATTTACGATTATTACACTATATACAAATATTTACGATTATTACACTATATACAAATATTTACGATTATTACACTATATACAAATATTTACGATTATTACACTATATACAAATATTTACGATTATTACACTATATACAAATATTTACGATTATTACACTATATACAAACATTTACGATTATTACACTATATACAAACATTTACGATTATTACACTATATACAAACATTTACGATTATTACACTATATACAAACATTTACGATTATTACACTATATACAAACATTTACAATTATTACACTATATACAAACATTTACAATTATTACACTATATACAAATATTTACGATTATTACACTATATACAAATACACAACTGAAAAGAATACATGCTTCAACTTTTACAAAAAATCAAACAGTTTCTAAATGACAGATTGAACCAAACAAAAAACAAGCAGTAAATGTTTTAAAAAATACTGCATTTCAATCATTAACGCCACAGACCACAACAAACGCAAAAATTAAAACAGTGTATTTTAATGAAAAAACAAACTTACTGAACGCTAAGCAAATAAACAACAATGCTGGAATTTAAAATATTACATTCTCTAACAAACATACCGACAGGAAAGAATATATACTCCAACTACTACAAAAAATTGAACAATTTTTAATAAGAATGAGATGGAAAGCGTTCTTCTTTTTAAATAAAACCATAGGAACAAGAAAAGATAAAAATGTAAGTAATTTCGATTTTAAAACAACAAATTATCCCCCTTTAATCAAAGAATTCATTACTTTTGAAAAAGACTTGATCTCTATTTTAGACAATATAGAATTGTAAAAGATCCAAAACAAATTCCAGAAATTATTAAATACTGACGTAAAGAAAATAAAAAAAACACAAAACATCCTTATTAAAGGAGATAAATCCAGCAATATATACCAAATAAACCCAAACATATATGAAAAAACATATTAGAACTAACGAAATCTTACAAAAAAGCCCCAGATTCATACATTGAAAACATCAATAATCAAGCTAAAATCATTACAGACAAATTAAATTTAAGTAATAAAATACAAATATTAACTGGCAAACAAGTTTTCCTTACAGTGAAAGACCACAAAGATGACTTTAACAACAATCCATCATACAGACTAATTAACCCTACAAAAACAGAAGTGGGCAAAATAAGTGATCAAATATTAAAAAATATTTGTGACTTGTTAAGAACAGCCACTCAAGCAAACCAGTGGAAAAAACACTCGTGACTGTATTTCATGGTTCCAAAAAATTAAATGCAAAAGTAAAAAGATATTCATCAAATATGATATAAAAAACTTTTACCCATTAATATCTGAGAAAGTTTTACTGGAAGCATTCAATTTTGCTAAAATATACATAAAGATACCATCAGAGCATATTGACATAATATTACATTGCAGAAAATCTGTACTTTTCCACAAAGGTATAGCATGGATCAAGAAATCCAACAACGGAGCATTCGATGTACCACAAGGATCTTATGATGGAGCAGAGATCTCAGAATTGATGGGAATATACATTTTAAACAAAATAAACAAAATAATCCATATTGACAACCACTGATTATATAGAGATAACGGATTAATAATAGCACCAGACAACAAAAGAATGAATGATTAAATAAGGAAACAGCTTTTTAAATTATTTAAAGAACTAGATTTTGATTTTACAATGGGCACAAATAATCAAGTGGTACTATATTTAGATGTAGAACTTAATTTAGAATCTAGAAATGTCTCACCATACATGAAAACAAACACTATATATATATATATATATATATAAATACAAAGTTCAATCATTCAAATAATATAATTAAACACATTTACAAAGGCATAGAACACAGACTACCTAACAATTCGTCACACAAACCAATATTTAATGAAAAGAAAAATATATATGAGGATGCAGTAAAAAATTCTGGCCATAAAAAACATTTTACAATATAATTCTCAACCAAACAGACAAATAAAAAAAACAACGATAGAAAACTAAACTTCACTGGGTCAACCCACCATTTAATTTAGAAGTAAAGACCAAAATAGGACATATATTTTTTAAGCTAATAGATAACCACTTTCCAAAAGAATCAGAATTAAACAAAATTTTCAACAGAAACACAATCAAAGTTATAGTTGTACTAATAATTTACATAGTTTCATAAGAAACAAAACGCCAGAAACTTGAATAGCATCGTACAAAACAAAACCACCAACAAAGAATGCAACTGCAGGGACAAAAATAAATGTTCACTTCAAGGTCTCTCAACACAAAAGAAATAATTTATAAGGCAGAGGTACATGACCCAGATGGCCCAAACAAAATATATTTGGGCTCAACCAAAGACAGTTTTAAAACCAGGTGGTTCAATCACAGATATACATTTAAAATAGAAATATTTAAAAAAAAACAATACAAAATTGGCTAACCATGTCTGGAAATTGAGATCAAAATATGAAAAAGATCCACACATAACGTGGAGCATTGTAAAAGCAGCCAAGCTTTACAATGGTGGACAAATATATAGACTGTGTCAAGAAGAAAAATTAGAAATTATGGCATACCCAAATAAAGACGAACTGTTAAATGAAAGAACAGAAATTAAGACTAAATGCATCCACACTAAGAAATACCTATTAGGTTCATACAAACATGGGTGAAAACGTCATAATTCGTTTGAATTTAAACAATGCGCGTTCATAAATTCTCTGCCACGTGAATGTTCAAATAAAACACCCGTTACAAGAGAGTTCTTAAAAAGAAAAACGGTAAAAGGTAAAATAAGTTATTAAAGATTGCCTGAAGAAACCTTTCATGGTGGAAACCAAGGTAGCAAAATAACATGTTTAAAATGAAAAATATATATATATAGTTAAAAAGTACATAATAATTTCCACTGGGCTTAATCGTTCAAGACATTTTGTTTGGAAAATATCCATTTTCTGCCGGAATCGAACCTGCATACACCCAACATTGGGAGACGCCCTCTTTAGACTAGACATATCTTTACCACTAGACCACGAAAGATTTCGTGATTGACAAGGTTCAATCTAACCTTTATATAAATATTATCCTGATTCCTTTTATCGAACGAATAATATCTGCTCAGGCTGTATCGAATGTAAACAAACTCAACAAAAGACAACATTATTGAATTATTCGGAAATTGATAATTAACCAACCAATGTAGGTAAGATTTTCAAGATATCCTTAAATTTATCACATCTAGACAAATTAAGATTTGATTCTCATTTAATGATCCCAAATTTCAGTCTTGTGGCAACCTATTGCGGGACCATCTTCTGTCCAGTCAGATCGCCCAAGTGTGTCTCACGTATGGCACGAAACTGGCTGATGGGTAATTTAATGACAAGATTTTATTCTGTAAGCATTGGTATTATTTCTAAGAATCTATACTGAACTTTTTTATCTTTTTCTATGAAAATGTCTTGTTGGTAATTTTTTTCTGATGTACTAGACTCAGGATTCATTCTTTGTCATTATAAGTCAGTTAAGTGCCATACGTGATACACGCTTGGGCGATCATGTCTCGTAAGAGACATGACTGACTGGGCAGAAGATTATCTCGCAGCAGGTTGCCATTGCTTTCTACGGTAGACTGGTTGCCAGCCGAGGCTATAGAACCCAATCTGTTCTGTTACTTGACTCATAGCAAAAAGTGGAAGAGATGTACTATATTATTAAGTAGTAATTAATAGGGGATCAGTTTATTAATTCATAACAATAGAAAACCGACCCCCCACTTTATGACCAGTAGAAGCCTTAATCATGATTCCAACTATTATATTCAGTCAGTCAGTTAAGTGCCATACGTGATACACGCTTGGGCGATCATGTCTCGTAAGAGACATGACTGACTGGGCAGAAGATTATCTCGCAGCAGGTTGCCATTGCTTTCTACGGTAGACTGGTTGCCAGCCGAGGCTATAGAACCCAATCGGTTCTGTTACTTGACTCATAGCAAAAAGTGGAAGAGATGTACTATATTATTAAGTAGTAATTAATAGGGGATCAGTTTATTAATTCATAACAATAGAAAACCGACCCCCCACTTTATGACCAGTAGAAGCCTTAATCATGATTCCAACTATTATATTCAGTCAGTCAGTTAAGTGTCTCGTAAGAGACATGACTGACAGGGCAGAAGATTATCTCGAAAGTAGGTTGCCATTGCTTTCTGCGGTAGACTGGTTGCCAGCCAAGGCTATAGGACCCAGTCTGTCCTGTTATTTCTCATAACTGTAGGGAAGAGACTGATTAATACCTTTTCCAAGGGTATTTGTACATAAGTGAATGCAAGAAATTCAACTGGAATTCGAACTCGGCTTCCCGATTTCTTGTTCAATGTCGATATCCACTGCACCACGAAGCACATCCACCTTTGCCCATATATTTGACCAAAATAGAGTGATTTTCTGTCTTCCCTACGTAAAGAGTAGAGCAGAGTTGAGCAGAAAAAGGGTTTAGAACATCAGCAGCCCATGCAATATGAAGATACCCCAACTCGATATAGAGATAAAGTACCACCCTCGCAGACAAGACGACTCAGAAATGTGTGTCTCTCAACTTTGTAAGGAATGAAAGAATAAATCCAGACGTTTTTGAAAAAAATCACTCCTGTTCATTATGAAACATCGAAGCCAGGCATGGCTGATCATATATGAAGGCAAAAGAATGGTCACTAACCACCGTGGGAAGAAGCTGAAACAAGAGAGAACAGCATTGAACGATACGACAATGAAAGACTCGAAGCGAATTTTCTTCTTCTTCTTCTTCTTCTTCTTCTTCTTCATCATCATCATCATCATCTTCTCCTTCTTCTTCTTCTTCTTCTTCTTCTTCTTCTTCTATGTGCCTTGTTGGTGGCACTTAGGCCCTTCAAATATGTTACTCGCTGCTTTCCTTGTCTATTTTTCCCTCTGTCTGGTCTGTTAGTATCAGGTTCTCCAAGCCTTCCTTCCTCATCCCATGTCCCAGGAAATTTAACTGGCTTTTCCTGATGCTCGGTATAATTTCCTTTTCGTATCCATCTTTTCTAAAATCTCATTGCTCACAGTAAAACCCCATTTGAGTTGTTTCAAGTTTTTCCTTCATCTTTGATGGTATTGTCCAACATTCACTGCCATATTGAAAAACTGACATCACATAGCCAGTCAGTACTCTCTTTGTTTCTAGCAAAGTTTTCCTTTCTCTTAATACTCTACTCTGTTTCTGGAATGCGTCCTTCGGCATCCCAATTCGCCTTCTCTGTGTCGCACTTTCCGTCTTCCCACGTAATTTAAATTTTTGTACCTGCTTGATTTTAGTATTCCCCACCTCTATTTGGCATTTTGAGTTTCTCTTTTTGCTGATGACCATGCATTCGGGCTTCTTGCACTTTATTTGTAGTCCTTTTTTGTCACTCTCTTCAGCTACCTTCTGTAGGAGGTCTTGTAGTTTCCTTTCTGTGTCTGTTATCAGTACTGTATAATCTGCGTACCTTATGTCGTTCAAACTGTGGCTTCCGATGACAAATCCTGGCATAACATCTAGGGTCCTCGGAATAGTCTCACTGTAGGTTCTGCGAATCACCTCAAAAGACATACAGTGGAAAATAATAGTCTTTGAAAGACTCTGATTAAAATGAAAAGTCACTTAATGTTATACTTTTATTATACTTTTAAGAAAATTTTCATTAATTTTAAGGTTCCAAACAGCCTTCAATATGTAAAAACAAAGTTATTAAAAAGGAAAAGTTGTTAAAAACAATGCTCTAACTTAACTACCATAGAGACATTTTTCTGCATATCATCATCATGGCTGACACTTGACTCTTGGAGAGAAACCCACTGTGCTTTCATGAACTTACGTTTTCAACTGACTTGAAGTAGAGCACCTACATCGAATAAATATCCGTATCTACTACAAGGAAGATTGCGCCATTGTGTCGTTTTCTTCTCATCAGATTCCCAATTGTACATTTACAAATTTACGATTTGTCTGTGCATTTATTACTGCTGCCATATTTGTTCTGGTGCTCCTGATATTCATCTCTTGAGGAAATATAAAAAAAGAATCTGCAATGTAATCGATCCTGATCTATCATCTCGACTTCAGTCAATTTCTTACCAACATGACGTGGTTTCTTTCTGTCTATTCTAGAAATCTTCTTTTTTTTTTCGCAACTGCTATGACGATCCTTTTTTCCTGGTATCCCGACGACACAAATTTAAGCGTGCTACTAAAACAGGAGAGCGAAAGCATGAAGAAGTAAGGAATATCCGAGAAATCGGAGAGCCAATCTCGAATTTCAGGCAAATTCATTACATTCAATTACATGCTAATAACTTTGGGAAAGGTCTAAACCCATCTCTTCTACCCTGAGCAATGGGTAAATAGCAGGCCAGACTGGGTTCTATAGACTTGGTTGGTAACCAGTCTACTGCAGTAAGAAGTGGCAACCTACTGCTTGTAGAGCAAAAAGTCTCATGAAACTTTAAGCAAATAAGTCGTCTCAACTCGCCCAGGGTGAATACTGCCACAGACTAGGCGCTGTTCAAACCATAGAAATTGGTCCAACATAGAGAGGATTGTCACCGAAGAATTCGAATGAATATAACACTATTTTGATATGTGGAAAATTATGATAATGTAATTGTATGTGGAAAAATATGATACTGTTTTAGGACGACGGAGCGAAAGAAATTATTACAAGTGGCATTATTAATTGTGCAGATTACAGTCGCAATATGAGTGGAGTGAAAAATATATATTTCAAAATTTTCAAAATCTGAAAAACTAGCTGAGAATAGAAGAGAATAAAAAGAAAATATATTTTGCAGGTGTAAAGTAATAGGCCAGACGAGGTCATCATTGGCAGCCATTATGTAACAAAGTGGAAACAAGTGACTTAGGAAAAGACCATTGGAAGCCTTGAGCTTTACGGCTGGTGGAAGTGAAAAATAACGATATTCAAAAAATGGTTTCGACGATTGTCGAAAATTTTTGCTGGGACCAAGGAAGGTAAAATCCTTAATTCCCGAATTTCCTGTGAAAGGATTTAACTTGAGAAATAAATGATGTAATTACTTGAATCAGAAGAAGACAAAAAGAAATGACGTCAACAGAAATATTGCTATTTCATTGGTTAAACCAAAGCAATAATATCACCCCGCTTCAAAATGCAAGGGCTAGAGTAATTTCATTGGCTAAAGATTTGATTTGCATGGACACCTCGTGTCCGTCAGGCACCTCCTAAGAGAATTTGAGACAGGCATAAAAGCTAGAGTAGGCCAAAATCAATTGAAGTCCAGTCGGCTCTCAGCCCAGAGATGTAACGCCTGAAGGAGTGAGGTTCCCAACTAGGGGATACACGACAAAAAAGAGTGGTCGCTTCCCATAGAGTTCCTGACTAAAGATGTACAGAGACGGAGGTAATAGTCATGACGTTGAGCGCCAGCCGTAGAGACAGTGACGGTTGCCAGGCCGAGGGGGCCAACCGCAGAGACAGTGACGGTTGCCTCCGATAGAGTCCTGGCTGAAGATGTAAAGAAACAGGAGAAGCCTGCCGCCGACCGACCTAAAAGAGTTAAAGGCAAATAATGTGCCTCCGATAGAGTCCTGGCTGAAGATGTAAATAAACAGAAAGAGCCGAGAAAGTCATGCAGAGTTGTTGTTGCACCGAGCTAAGACGAATTTACTGCCGCCGACACAAAGACCCATCTTCGGCTGTTTCCCTAAGGTTCCGGTGAAAAGCCCTGATAAGATTTTTTTTTTTGAGTGTCATAACTTGAAAAAACTTTACATCTTTAATTGGAATGAACAAACATTACCCTTAAACAAAAACCTTTAGCGCCATTTTGAGAATAAGAAATCGATGACTATTATATTCTATTTCTTTTGCTGTTTTTTGTTTGTTTGATATTTCTTTTTAGCAACTTATTTAGGTATCATCGAATTTATTCTTTTTGGTGTCGTTTTTTATTAACCCAAGTGTGCACGCGCGTCCAGTCTGGTTCGACGTGATAAAGATGCGGCTAGCGGGACTTCAACGTGTCTTGCTTGAGATCAAAATTCACAGCGTGGGCAAGGAGGAACACCGTTGTAATAGACGAATTGAAGACCAGCTACTGTGACGAAGCCAACACGACTAGCGACCCGAGAGCGTCGTCAAATCTGGAACCGTATAGACCGGTTACACGAAGAATGAGTGTCTGACTTCCACCTGTCTTTTGCTGAATCTCCGCTTGCTGAAACGTCTCCGCCCTAAAGGGTACCAGTCACCTTAGTGTGCAATGACGATCTACAACGATAAATCGACGACGACGACCACAGCGAATTTGAAGTGAACACAAACTATCTCTTTTCTTTTTTTACAGTAAGACATAAGACCCGGGTGTCATTGGCGTCAGAGACAATTTAGGTAAATAGAAGAGGAAAACAAAGATTAAACTTTGAGTTGGACAGATTAATATTGTAATGATCAGGGAAACATTCACTTTGTTCTCCAGAGAAGGGGTTCGCAGGAAGAATATATTTGAGTGGAACTTACTTTTCGCCGGTAGAATGCGGAGAGAATATCGGTTGTTTGCTACTATGTAAGCATGGCGTGTCCTTTCCACGAAGGTTAGCACTGGCGGAACCAAGGAATATACTTCTCCCGAACACTTTCCGGAGAACAAGCAATAGAGCTGCTTGGCACATCCTGCCTTGTTGAAGAGGCTGAAGCGTGAAGTTTAAATCGTCATCAACAAGATCTCGGAGACACTTCTGAACTCTACCTAATCTGGAGAGTGATGCATGGGCATTTCCCACCCAAATATAACAAAAGTACTCCATTTTGTGTTTGATCTGACGCTTTTTAGGGTATACAATATCAGGAAGACTCGGCTACTTACTGGAACAGAACACCTACACTACCGGCCATAATTATTAGGTGACCCCAATGTTTTAAAAAGGATGATGGTAAATTTTAGTTTTTATTGTCAAGTGAATAATTGTAAATGAAAATAGAATGGTTCTTTTGTTAATACTGCACAATAACATGTGCATCAAATATATTTATAAATATTTAATAATTACCTATATTGCAGTTTCATAATGAAAGAATGAAGAAAATTTAGGGTGAGTCGAACGCATTCATCTTGGCTTCCTTGCCTTGTAAAATATTGGCAAATAATAATAACAAAAGAACCATTTTATTTTTATTTAAAATTATCTACTTGGCAATAAATACTAAAAATAGTATCGAAAAAAAATGGAGTGTCCTAATACCCATGGCCGGTAGTGTTTATATATATATATATATATATATATATATATATATATATATATATATCTACAGGGCGTTATGGGTAAATTGTCGTTATTTGCCAAGTAAAACTTTGCAAAGTAACACTAACAAAAGAACCATTCTATTTTCATTTAGAATTATCCACTTGGCAATGAATACTAAATATAGTATGAAATAAATAATTTCTTTTAAAAAAAACTGGGGTGGCCTAATAATTATGGCCAGTAGTGTACATCTTTAGCGATGGATCATATATACAAGTTCCCAGAAGTCAGATGCAGGTTTAATGCCTAGTAGTCTTTCACGCCAAGGTTTCTTCCCCTGGGCACATCTGTTCACTGCCTGAAATCGATCTTGATTTGCCGGTTTCGTTTATCGGCTTCAGACTAATTGCTATTCAAAATTACATAAACGAAAATCGACAATATTGTCGGATTGGATTTTTGCAGACATGTCAACTTTGAAAATGAATATTATTTTCACCACAATTTAAGATTTAGATTTGCTTAAGGGGAGTCTAGACGGAACTGTCATTCAAACTCAAATTCTATTTTTGTTTCGCCCAGAATTGCTTATTTACTGTTACACTGGGCCCGAGGGTAAGCCATCAAAACATAATGTCTAATGGCTCCGGGACAAGGGCAAATATTTTTATCTACCATTATATCTTGACGGCATTATACTGGGGCACAATTTTCTAGCTATCTTTTTCGACGACTGGAGAATATATAAACAATTTAAACCCTGACTTTCACTGGAAAGTAAAATAGTAGCTAGTTGGACCAACAGATGGCAGATCAAAGTGCAGAGCTAACAATATGTCAAAGAACAGGACACACGCAAGTTACATGCTACGTAGGTTTTGACCACATCAGTCTCTTCAAGCAAAGAAGAGACCAGTGTGATCAAAACCTGGATAAGTTGGGTGATTTCTGTTCTTTTACACACACACACACACACACACACACACACACACACACACACACACACACATATATATATATATATATATATATATATATATATATATATATATACTCTGTGGTGAACTGGGGCAAGAAGTGGCTTGTCAACTTCAATTCATCTAAGACCAAGCTGTTGTCTGTCAACCATTACAGGCAACCTCTCCTGCCTCCCATAAGCATGGACCAAGAGATTCTCCCGGAGAGTAATACACTATGCCTCCTCGGACTTACCCTGTCCTCAGACCTCAAATGGAAGCACCATATTGAATCCATAGCAAAATCTACTGCTAAGAAGGTTGGGTCACTATGTCGATCCAGGATGGTTTTTCCACCTGAATCCATCCTGCATATATCCGTCCGTGCATAGAGTACAGCTGCCATTTATGGTCAGGTGACCCTGCCGTTATCCTCAGTGTTCTTGACAGGCTCCAAAGGAGAGTCTGTAATGTGATAGGTACTGATCTGGCGGCTCGACTGCAGCCACTTCCCCATCGTCGAAATGTGGCCTCCCTTTGTCTGTTCTATAAATACTTTCATGGCTTCTGCTCAGACGAGTTTAAGTCACTGATGCCTCCTCAACAGGTGTTTACTCGTGCAACCAGACTGGCAACTGGGTCCCACCCATTCACAGTCAGGTTAGCCAAATGCAGACGACAATTCTACTCCGGCAGCTTCTTCTCTCGCACTTCCCGCCTGTGGAACTCGCTCTCGTATTCTTGCTTTCCTGACGGCTACAACCTCCAGAAATTTAAATGCAAAGTCAATATTCATCTACTAACCACTGGACTCTAACTCTCTTCTCACCTCTGTATAACCTTCCTTTTCTCTCCACCTATGTATCTGTCATCGCACCTGCTTTCTCAGCTTTCTATTGTTCCTTTCTAACTAGGTTGTACTCCTCACTCTTTTCTAATTAATCTTTTTACATTTATGTAGCCCCCTGCACATCAGTGGCGTTTCCGCCTTGCTCGAGGTGAAATGATTAATATATATATATATATATATATATATATATCAAAATATACTCTTCCCAACCCCTTTCTTTTACAAAAGCAAACCTCTGAGCTTAGAATGTCTTCTCATTCTCTGTTTATAAGGGGTTGAAGAATGCATGTATTAAAATGACATGTTGAAAATGGCTATTTCCCCGCTAAGTTTTATCTGAATTTACAGAGATATATATATATAAATTCAGATAAAACTTAGCGGGGAAATAGCCATTTTCAACATGTCATTTTAATACATGCATTCTTCAACCCCTTATAAACAGAGAATGAGAAGACATTCTAAGCTCAGAGGTTTGCTTTTGTAAAAGAAAGGGGTTGGGAAGAGTATATTTTGGTATTGAAATTTCAAGTGGGTATAAAACAATAAAAGTGTACTCACGACCAACCCAGGAGACACAAAATGATGAAAGTTCTTTTGCCTGCACAAAGCTGACTGATGAATCTTCATATGAACAACTTCTAAATAACGTAAATGTTCTGCCAACCAAACTTTGTACAGTACTCTAAATTCTTTGTACAGCACCTTAAATTCTTTGTGCAGTACCCTAAATGCTTCGTCAGACTATTTTCATGCGATATCTTACTTGTTCATCAAATGTAGCCAAATGTTCTTTTTCGTGTGATATGTTAAAATAAATGATGAAAATCCGTATATTGAATACTGCTGCCAGATCTGGTCGGGTGCCCCTGCTGCTCTCCTTGGGCTTCTTGACAAAATACAAAGGAGAATCTGTAACGTGGTTGATACTGACTTGGCAGACCGGCTGCAACCACTCTCTCACCGGCGTGATGTGGCTTCCCTGTGTCTCATCTACAAGTACTTTCATGGCTTCTGCTCCTATGAACTTTGATCACTGGTGCCGCCTAAACACGAATTTACACAAGATACTAGATTAGCAACTAGGTCCCACCCTTTTACAGTTAAACAGATAAGATGTAACCGTAAATTCTACTCCCACAGCTTTTTTTCTCGCGCTTCCCGACTGTGGAATTCCCTTCCACAAATCTGCTTTCCCGACAGCTACAATCTCCAGGTGTTTAAATGTAGGGTGAATAAACACCTCCTATCACACTAACTCCCAATTATTCTCAGAACACTCACATCTACCCAACCCTCATTCTCGGTATCCTTACCCGCCTATCACCCGCCCTCTGACATTTCCTATATTTAACCATTCTCGGTATCCTTACCCGCCTATCACCCACCCTCTGACATTTCTTATATTAAACCATCCTTTCTCTACTCTATGTAGCCCCCTGCGCAGTAGTGGCAGTGACATGCCTTGCTCGGGGTGAAACGCTTATAAAAAAAAATTACTTTGAACAATAATAAATTCATGGTTATTAAGAAAATAAGGGAGTGGTAGTTGTAGAAAAGGCTTCACATGTGTGTATATTGTTCAACAAAAAATGAGAATTATTTAACTATAGAGTTTCAAAATCTGAGTCGCGTAAGAAAGGAGAATGATCTGGTGTCTAGACATGTCACTTTTTAAATTTTGTCTGGATAAAACACATAGTGGGACCACAGATTTTTAAAATGGGTAGACAATAACTTTTAACTGTAGATTGGATTTTTTTTTAATTCGAATTTTTAATACCTTATGGGTAAACGGGCTGAAATATTTAGGTTACAATTAAGATTAGATAATTATAGTTTACTTAGGTATGTTGTAGTAACCAAAACAATTATTGTGTGGGTCATTAATTTTAATAAAAAATTAACTTATAATGGACTATAAGTTAGGAATGAAACATTGTAATTAATTAAATTTTAAAGGAAATTATTTTATCTGAGTAAGGTACATAGTGGGACCACACATTACTTAAATAGGTAAACAAAATTTTTTAACGGCAGGTTTTTTTAGTATTACTTCATGAGTAGAGGAGCTGGAATATTTAGGTTAGAATTAGTATTAAATACTTATGGTATATATAGTATATTGTCGTTTTAAAAACGAATTAAGTATTATGTGAGTCAATTATTTCAGTGAACTATTTTTTAATTTATAAGTTATATTATAGTATAAGTTATGAATGAAATATTGTAACTTCTTAAATTTTAAAAGTGAATTATTTTGTCTGGGTAAGATAAACTGTGGGATCATACATTATGTAAAAGTTTAGACAACAATTTTCAACAATAGATTGGATTTCATGTTTGTTTTTTTTTGTATTTTTAATTAGAGTTCGTCCTAAAATTTGAGTAAAGGGGCTGGAATGTATAATTTAGAATCAGGATGTAATTATATATATATATATTATAGTTTTGAAAACCAATGAGGTATTGAGTGCGTCATTTATTTTGATAAAATAATTTTTTTAAGTTTTAAATTTTATTGAAGCGTAACTTATAAATGAAACTTTGCAAATTATTAAATTTTAAAGATTTATTTTATGAGTAAAAGGGCTGGAAAGTAAAAATTAGAATTAAATATTTTTAGTATACTGTAGTATATTGTAGTTAAGAAAATCAATCATGATTTTGTTGGCTATTTATTTTAGTAAAATAAATTTTATATTTTAAGTTACACAACATATTTTTATTTCACAAGTTATAGATGAAACATGATACTTAATTAAATTTTAAATATTTTTTATGTTTACATAAAACGTTCAATGCATTTCTACGGTTCAGTAGATGTGCTTTTTAGGGAACCCTAATATCTGCAGCTTTTCACTCAGGCATAGAGGGCAGATGTCGTACAATGATTTACAGCTTCGTGCTTTCTCCATAATTTTCCATTTTAATTTGAGGGATTCGTTTGTATCCTTTAACTTCCGAATTATGCAGGAAGATATATATATATATATATATCGAGGCAGCAAGTAATTTTCTAAACATATGCTGTTAAATATAAAAGACAATGAATGTCTATTATGTTTAATCATGAGCCGTTCTAAACGTCGTATTTTTGCTTTAATTTCAGTTAAAAATAAAGACAAAAATTCTCCATTTGGACAATTATTTATTGATTTTCTTCTAAGCTTTCGGCTCACATGAGCCATCTTCAGAGAGTTTGTTTAAACTGAAATATTATAACATCAACCATCACCGACGATTTTATTTTGTGTTGACATAAAACTCCGCTTAGGCAACGGCAATAGTTACCAAAAATAATAAACGCAGTTCTTAAATTTGCGATGCGGTTTTATGACGTCACACCGTGTGATAGCGCGAAATGACAAGAAAACCATGTAGTCAAATGCAATGTAATATGTTATTTCCGGTTTTAAAGTTGATTTTATTGAGTGTTGGTTGTTTAGATTTTATGTACATGGCCTCCAATATCTGCAGGTTCCTCTTACTGTTTGTATGAGTAAGGATCACCGTATTGTTGACCAAAATCTGTCTGATATTACCTACATGTTTATGTTTTTCAGAGAAATGTTGTTTAATAGTACTCTGATAAGAAAGATGACATGTAAGTCTACGGGAGAGCGTGGTTGTAGTAAAACCAATATATGTACTAGGTTTTTTATTAGTATCAGAGATGCAATCTCTAAATGGGCATGTAAATTGGTACACTACATTGATTTTTTGTAGAAAATTTAGTTTAGTGCTTGTTTGGTTATGATAGACTATGAGGTCAATTGTTTTAAACGTTTTATAATATATAGTGAGTTTAATTTGATTATTACTTTCCACTGGTTTAACATTTCTACGTATTATGTTTTTGAGAGTTTTTTCATCTTGTTTATAATTATTATGTATTTGGTTGCAATAGTACAAGTTAATAGTGTTATGTTTATTTTGATGTAAACCATTATTATTAATATTATCATTATTGTTAGAGCTATTGTTAATTTTGTTGAGATACATTTTAATTTGTTGATCAATAACGGAGTTAGGAAATCCATTATTGACTAGTGTTTGCTTAATGTTGTGTAATTCTTTATAAAATATAGATTTGGAAGAAGATATCATTTGTGTGCGTTGAAGTAAGTTTTTTATAACAGCTAACTTATATCGTTGGGGGCATTTACTATTATAATTAAGAAGACACGAATTTATGCTAGTTGGTTTCATATATAGAGAAGTAGTATATTTATCTGTGCTAGAATCAATGAATACATCAAAGAATGGGATATTTTATTAATATTAAGGTCTAATGTAAATTTGAGGACGCAGTGACTTTCAAATATATGTGGCCGAGCTTAGGGCTCGGAGACTTCACTTGAAAAATGGCATTGTGCCGCATTCCGCCTATGTGGAGAGTCAGATAAATACAGAGTGGGGAGTGATTATAATGACCAGCAGTCATCAATCTCTGTCATCCTCCTTGCCTACGGGCAGGAGGAACCCAGACGGTGATCCGTCTCATCTCGGGAAAATCGACAGTAGCCCTGAACCGGCCTTGTGCATAGTCAACAGGGCTTTTTTGGCCGAGCTTAGGTTTCGGAGAACTCATTTTAAAAATAGTCTTATGCCGCATTCTGTCCATGTGGGGAGGCAGATAAATATAGAGTGATGGGCGATTATACTGACTAGTAGTTCACTGTCAGTGTATCTACTTTATGCAGCGTGCAAGTCTTGTACTTGTAGATATACTATTATTCCCAATCTCCGTCTTGATAATTACTCACGCAGTAACATTTCAGGGTTACAACACTATCTCAATTACGACTTACTATTAAGCCGGTCCTCATTGAATACTCGATCATATCAGCTTTTTGTCACATCCTAACTACGATTAGTAAAATAAAATTAACAATGTTATTGATCCTGGACTGGGGACTCGAAATCAGTCAATTTTCCACTGCCGTACGGTTACATCTCTGCATTTTTTATAAATACTTTCACGGTAATTGTACAGATGTGCTCCTTGCTATAGTACATAGACTTAATAAATACTAGCAGTATAGCCCGGCGTTGCTCGGGTGTAATGAAAGCGTTAAAACTAATCCATGGTCCTGGAGCTCAGACTCTTTGGACGTTGGCACGAAACACTAAAAAGCAATAGTTGTTTCCAATTAAAGCGAAACCGTAGACTGAAAGAAAAATGAATGGATGTAAGTCAAATTTTGATTTCTTTGTATCGATATCAAATAAGCATTTTTCGTCGTAAACCGAATTTTGAAGACTAAATAAGTCCTCTGAGTAAATGGTATCATGGCTGAGACAATTATACCTACTTAGAGCCAAACCCGAAGCAAAAACTAAAATAAAAGGGCTGAAAAAAAATACAGACATACTGGCAGATAAACACACACACACAAACATCTTGTCTTTTATATATATATATATATATATATATATATATATATATATATATATATATATATATTATCGATTTCTTGCACTATTGTAAGAACTGCAACCTTGAAACTTCTGAATATCGTTTCTTATGTCTTTGTCTATAAGTGTATCAAATTTGATTAAAATCAGACCACTCCTTCTATAACCCGATTTCTTCGACTATCGATTTCTGATATTTATCGGAGGTGTCTCGATACAAAACCTTGTTAAGAACACTCGAAGACGCTTTTAGTATAACTGTGTAAATTTTCAAGAAAATCGGTTCAGCCGTTTTGGAATCTATAGGTAACGGACATACACACAGACACACCCACACACAGACAAAGTTCCATTTATAAATAAGTTTACATTGGTCATTTCCATGACTTGTCTGAACCCGGATTGTTTAATAAAGTGTACATGCTTCCTGCGTTCTCAAGCTTGCATTCTGCATTGAATATGCATTTTAAATCCAGTCGTTATTATTATAAATAGGATTTGGCATCGGTTCGTCTAGATGTTCGAACCTTGATACGGTGCCAGGTGTAGCGTTTATTGTGTTTTGATAGACAAATATTAGGATTTCTTTCACTCTCATATATATTGAAAGCAAAGTTTGATACTGGAATATCTATCAAACATTAGGGTTTCTTCATTTGCCTTTTCATTTTTGATTGGAACAAGATCACCTCAAACTAACTTGTGGCTTTTCTACATTACCTGTCTTTAGAATAAACATGCAATGGAAACAAATTCTCACATATCTGTGTTTATGCCAAATATCTGCCGGTTACTTATACAGAGATTTTTGAGGCATACTTACAGGCAGCTTTCTACACAGAAGGTTTCTTGATATTTGATTTTTGACTGTTTGCAAACTATTATGGATCTTCGTCGCAAAGTTATAGTAAACGGTTTGTGCCGGAACTTAGGCACGGAACAAGAAGATAGGTTCAAGAAAGTGTATTAGTATAACAAGAAACAAGATATCCAAAAAAAAAAAAAAGTAACTGGAAACAACTATTGCTTTTTAGTGTTTCGTGCCAACGTCCAAAGAGTCTGACTCTCCAGGACCATGGATTAGTTTTAAAGCTTTCATTACACCCGAGCAACCCCGGGTGATACTGCTAGTAATCAAATATTCATGGAGCTTCTTTAGTGAGGGAAAGATAGCCGGTAACAAGAGCGAGTCTCTGCCACAAAAAAATAATCTTTAAAACAGATAATAAAACCATCAACATGAACTTAAGCATGTGAAAGTTTGCCACCTTTCATCCTAGAGGAAAGCAATAAAAAGGGCTTTATCAATTTTGACGTGATATTTGAGATCAAGAACAACAGATCAAAAAGGCAAAGAAGAAAAACCAAAAGTTCAACAAACAAAACAACATAAAACCCTTTATCCGTGTAAAGTGTGGGACCGACTGCCATTCGTGCATAGGCTTATCAAACCGCAAAGAGCACTGTGTCTTAAACATCACACATAGAAATATACAGTCTGCTGATAATAACATATGAATACTAGTTGTTTTCTAAACCTAATATAGATGTGACACAAGGCCAAAAGAATTAATGATCCAATCAGGTACGAAATCAATCAGTCTGTCAACTGACATACGTGATACACGCTTGGGCGGTCATGTCTCGAAAGAAGCATGACTGACTGGACAGAAGATTTTTTTCCCGCAGTAGGTGGCCATAAAATCTAATATGTTCTGATATTTTGTTTTTTAAATCATATCACCACGTGCAAGGCGGTAACGCCACTGATGCGCAGGGGACTTCGTAAGAGTGAAAAGATTGGAAAAGAAAAAGCCGGAAATCACATCCTAAACAGGGAACAAGGGATGAGCCTCTTCACCTGTTCAATAGACGTGGGTGGAGTGTGAACGGGGCGATAGTTTAGTCTATCTACTCCAATAGAAAAAAAATAGGAGGGAAAAGATTGGAAAAGAGAAAGCCGGAATCCACATCCTAAACAGGGAACAAGGGATGAGCCTCTTCACCTGTTCAATAGACGTTGGTGGAGTGTGAACCGGGCGATAGTTTAGTCTATCTACTCCAATTGAAAAAAGAAAGAAAAAGGAGTGAAAAGATTGGAAAAGAGAAAGCTGGAAATCACATCCTAAACAGGAAACAATGGATGAGCCTCTTCACCTGTTCAACAGACGTGGGTGGAGTGTGAACCGGGCGATAGTTTAGTCTATCTACTCCAATAGAAAAAAAAAAGAAAAAGGAGTGAAAAGATTGGAAAAGAGAAAGCCGGAATCACATCCTAAACAGGGAACAAGGGATGAGCCTCTTCACCTGTTCAATAGACGTGGGTATAGTGTGAACCGGGCGATTGAAGGACAAGCGATGGATTAATACGATTCCCAAGCGTAAAAGAATGCAACGAATTTAACTGTAATTCGAACTCGGCTCTCCGATTTCTCCTCCCGAGCCGATATCCACAGCACAGTCGCGATTGTTCCCGCGAGACAAGCAAACTAACGATTATAGCATGTCGATGCGACAACTGTGCCTGATGGTGATCTACTAAGCGTACCTTGCATGTGGCACAAGGGAGAAAGTATGGTGACCCTAGTGAGGAGCTGACGGATGCCTCATGCATGTAATCTCAGTCTGACAAATATATTTTTAAATTGATTTAATATGACACGTATGCTTCAAAAAACCTTTATTCTCTATGGTATATTTTGATTCATATTGCTTTTGTTTTTCTATCATTTGTGTTTTGTTTGTTTGGTTTTTGTATAACCAGGCTTTTATTTTTAAACGGATCATAACTTTTGAATTTACACGTTGTTGTTTGTTTGTTTTTTTAATCTATAAATTAAATGAGGGATTTGCTTTTTACCGGTAAATGATTACCGCTAAATAGGAACAAAACATGTTATGCCCAGATCTCCTACCGAAAAGACATGTCATCAGGTACAAAACTTAGCTGGATGGGTGAGGTTCTTGGCCACGGGAACAAAAGGAGTCAGAATCCATTTCTCAGTAAATAAACAGTAGTCTAATAATATTATGGACTGTTTTTCTATATTTATTTTTTACCCATTTATTTTCCTGTCAAAACCTTGTGTCAAGTCAGTTAGGCTCTCACCTAAGATAATGTAAGGAGTGGTAAATTTATCTGAAAAATCTTTTATTTCATTCAGCTGTCAAATCCTTACTTCCTGTCTCAATTTATTGTTATCTAAACATATTTATAAATGGAACTTTGTGTGATTGTGTGTGTCCGTGTGTGTGTGTGTGTGTGTCCGTTACCTATAGACTCCGAAACGGCTGAACCGATTTTCTTGAAAATTTACACAGTTGTACTGTAAGCGTCTGCGAGTATTCTTAGCTAGGTTTCGTGTCGAGGTACCCCCGATAAATATCGAAAATGGATAATCGAAAAAATCGGGTTATAGAAGTAGCCCGATTTTAATCAAATTTGAGACACTCATAGACAAAGACATAAAAAACGATATTCAGAAGTTTCAAGGTTGCAGTTCTTACAATAGTGCAGAAAATCAATAATATATATATATATATATATATATATATATATATATATATATATAAGGCAAGATGTTTGTGTGCGTGTCTGTTCATCTGCGTCTGTATTTTTTCAGCTCTTTTATTTTAGTTTTTGCTTCGGGTTTGGCTCTAAGTAGGTATAATTGTAGTTCTTTCATTAGTAACATTTCATCGAAAAACATACTTATAATCTAATCTAAACTTATTTATAAATAGAACTTTCTGTGTGTGTGTGTGTCTGTGTGTGTGTTTGTGTGTGCGTGTGTGTGTGTGTATATGTCTGTGTGTGTGTGTGTCCGTTACCTATAGAATCCGAGACGGCTGAACCGATTTTCTTGAAAATTTACACAGTTGTGTCTGCCAGTGTTCTTAGCTAGGTTTTGTGTCGCTGTCCCTCAGATAAATATCGAAAATCGATAATCGAAAAAATCAGGTAATAGAAGGAGTGGTCTGATTTTAATCAAATTTGATACACTCATAGACAAAGACATAAGAAATGATATTCAGAAGTTTCAAGGTTGCAGTTCTTACAATAGTGCAGAAAATCGATAATATATACCGGGTCTGATCAAAATCAATTTTTCAGCCTTTTTATTTTAGCTTTTGCTTCGGGTTTGGCTCTAAGTAGGTATAATTGTAGTTCTTTGTCTCAGCCATGATACCATTTACTCAGAGGACTTATTTAGTCTTCAAAATTCAGTTTACGACGAAAAAACTTATTTGATATCGATACTAGAAAATCAAAATTTGACTTACATCCATTCATTTTTCTTTCAGTCTACCGTTTCGCTTTAACTGGAAACAACTATTGCATTTTAGTGTTTCGTGCCAACGTCCAAAGAGTCAGAGCTCAGGACCATGGATTAGTTTGAAAGCTTTCATTACACCCGAGCAACGCCGGGCTGTACTGCTAGTCATCAATATATCAAAAAGAGAGAAGTGATTTTCTAAGCGCAGTTTAGATGTGGCACGAGGCCGAAAGTATGAAGTATGACAAAAACCAGTGGAGAATCTGCAATGTGAGCGATCCCGACTGGCAGCCAAGATACAGTCACTTTCTCACCGGCGTAATGTGGCTTCTTTGTGTCTCTTTTACAAGTACTTTCACGGCTTTTGCACCGACGATATTAGCTCCCTGGTTCCCTCTACGCATGAATTTGCTCGAGCAACAAGATTAGCAACTAGGTCCCACCCTTTTACTATGAAACCAATAAAATGTAAACGTAAATTCTATTCCATCAGCTTATTTTCTCGCACTTCCCGCTTGTGTAATTCCCTTCCGTTTACTCGCTTCCCCGACAGCTACAATCTCCAGGAGTTTAAGTGTAAAGTCAACTTTCATTCTCTCTCTCTATCATGCTCCTTTCTCCGTCCACCCCACTCTCAGTATCTTAACCCTTCTTTTACCCACTTCCGGACGCCCTGCAACCTGTCACTCTTTCTCATAACTTTCCTCCTATGTAATCCACTGCGTACCAGTGGCAATAGACTGCCTTACTTGGGGCGATATGATTAAAAAAATAAATGAATCTAGCGAGAAATTTGCTAACCACTTTGAGGAAGACAGCGAAGCTAAAAAAAAGTTGTATAAGCTGACATCATGATGCAACCCTTTATTTTTATTTATGCAAAAAACCGACCCTAAAATATCGCACTATGCACGAGTATGCAGGGTACTTAAAAAAAAACAAATAATAACGTTTCAAATCTGTGTTGATGTATAGTGTGATTCCTGAAGGTTTTTGCATGGATTTTAATCTTACCAGAAAAAAAAAAACCTGTATAGTGCAACCGCTCATTAAAAATGAATGATATTTTACCTCTTTCCAAAACAAGTGTGACAGGTTATAGTGGGTAAGAGAAGGAGGAGAATACTGATGAGAGTGTAGTGAACGGAGAAAGGATCATGAGAGAGAAAGAGACAGACAGAGAGAGAGAGAGAGGATGTAAGTTAGTGAAATAGATGACTATTGACTTTACATTTAAATTCTTGGATATCGTAACTGTCGGGGCGATCATGGCTCAAAAGAAGCATGACTGACTGGGCAAAAGATTATCAAAAGATTATGTTATTTAATTCAAGGGAGGGAAGAGGCAGATTAATACATTTCGCAAGGGTATTTGTGTGCGTCAGTGAATGCAAGGAATTCAACTAGAATTCGAACTCGGCTCCCCGATTTGTCGTTCCGAGTCGATATCTACTTCACCACAACGCACATCCAGTTGAATTCATTGCATTCACTTACGCACAAATACCCTTGGGAAAGGTATTAATCCGTCTCTTCCTTCTAGTTATGGGTTAAATAATAGGACAGATTGGGTTGTGTAGCCTTGGCTGCCAACCAGTCTACCACAGAAAGCAATGGCAACCTACTGCGGGATAATCTTCTACACAATCAGTCATGTCAGTTGCAAGGCATGATCAATCAAAGCATGTAGCACGTATGGCACTTAACTGACTGACTGAATATAATAGTTGAAATCATGATTATGGTTTCTACTGGTCATAAAGTGGGGGGTCGCTTTTATATTGTTATGAACTAATAAACTGATCCCCCACTAATTACTAAGTACTAATAAAATACATCACATCTTCCTCTAGCTATGAGTCAAATAATAGGACAGATTGGGTTCTATAGCCTTGGTCGGCAACCAGTCTACCCCAGAAAGCAATGGCAACCTACTGCGGGATAATCTTCTACCCAGTCAGTCATGTCAGTTTCGAGACATGATCGACCAAAGCGTGTATCACGTATGGCACTTAACTGACTGACTGAATATAATAGTTGAACTCATGATTATGGTTTCTGCTGGTCATAAATAGGGGGTCGCTTTTCTATTGTGATGAAGTAATAAACTGATCCCCCACTAATTACTAAGTACTAATAAAATACATCACATCTTCCTCTAGCTATGAGTCAAATAATAGGACAGATTGGGTTCTATAGCCTTGGTCGGCAACCAGTCTACCCCAGAAAGCAATGACAACCTACTGCAATTTAAACTTCTACCCAGTCAGTCATGTCAGTTTCGAGACATGATCGACCAAAGCGTGTATCACGTATGGCACTTAACTGACTGACTGAATATAATAGTTGAACTCATGATTATGGTTTCTGCTGGTCATAAATAGGGGGGTCGCTTTTCTATTGTGATGAAGTAATAAACTGATCCCCCGCAAATTACTAAGTACTAATAAAATACATCACATCTTCCTCTAGCTATGAGTCAAATAATAGGACAGATTGGGTTCAATAGCCTTGGTCGGCAACCAGTCTACCCCAGAAAGCAATGGCAACCTACTGCAATTTAAACTTCTACCCAGTCAGTCATGTCAGTTTCGAGACATGATCGACCAAAGCGTGTATCACGTATGGCACTTAACTGACTGACTGACTGGTAGAAAGGCATTTTGAGCAAGCAGGATCCTTTGTCATAAAATATTTGATATCAAGATAGAGATAGAGTTTTAATTGAATTAATGTGGAGAGGTTTGTCACTTATTAGGGTAATGTCTTGCATTACATTATTTTGATGTTTTAACTCGACAGGGTTTAACATTTTCTGCTAAAACAAAAAAGATATAAGCATATTGAAGTCGGCATAACGGAAACAACATTGCTCAGTTAAATGAAAAACTTCTTCCTATTAATTATATAAGTCTGTGTGTGTGTATGTGTGTGTGTGTATGTCCGCCTGTGTGTGTGATTGTATATGTTATTATTTAACTAAGTCTTGTATATATATATATATATATATATATATATATATATATATATACTAGCATTATAGCCCGACGTTGCTCGGGTGTAATGAAAGCTTTAAAACTAATCCATGGACCTGGAGCTCAGACTCAGCCTAAAGAATATTTGAAATAATAAAATAATTGCGACAATTTACCAATCGCATCTAGAATATATATATATATATATATATATATATATATATATATATTCTAGATGCGATTTGTAAATTGTCGCAATTATAGCCCGGCGTTGCTCGGGTGTAATGAAAGCTTTAAAACTAATCCATGGTCCTGAAGCTCAGATTCTTTGGACGTTGGCACGAAAGATTAAAAACCAATAGTTGTTTCCAGTTAAAGCGAAACAGTAGATTGAAAGAAAAATAAATGGATGTAAGTCAAATTTTGTCGATTATCGATTTTTGATATTTATCGGCGGTACTTCGACACAAAACCTTGCTAAGAACACTCGCAGACGCTTATAGTACAACTGTGGAAATTTTCAAGAAACTTTGTTCAGCCGTTTTGCAATCTATATGTAACGGACACACACACATAGACACACACAGACAAAGTTCCATTTATAAATAAGTTTAGATGTATATATATATATATATATATATATATATATATATATATATATATATATATATATGTACATACATATACATACACACACACGCACATATATATATATATATATATATATATATATATATATATATCTCAAGGAGAACTTTCACGTCATTTAAATTGGTTAAATGCATTTAATGAATTATAATTTATAACCAATCTAAATGGCGTGTTGAGTTTTCCTTTATAAATATCATATTGCTCTGGATAACATCCATTGATCTCTCTATACACATATAACATTTAATATTTTATATTAAGTTGATCTTGTTGCAATATTAAAGTTAACGGACTGGACATCTATACTTATATATATACACACTACCACCCATAATTATTAGTAAACCCTTAGTGTTAAAAAAAGAATATCTGAATTTCATACGATTTTTAATATTTATTGCCAAATGAATAACTGTCAAGGAAAATAGAATGGTTATTTTGTTAATACTGCACAATAACATGTGCCTCAAATGAATTCATAAATATTTAATAATTACTTATATTGCAGTTTCATGAATAAAAGAATGAAAAGATTAGGTTGATTCGGACGAGATCATCTTTGCTTCTATGCCTTGTAAAATTTGCAAAGTAATAATAACGAAAGAATCATTCTATTTTCATTTAAATTTATGAACTTAAAAATAGTGTGAAATACATCATCTCTTAAAAAAAACTGGGGTGGCCTAATAATTATGGCCTGTAGTATATATATATATATATATATATATATATATATATATATATATATATATGTGCTGGATAGCACATTTGCGTAATAAAAATTTATCGTGAAATAATCAGGCCGGTAGATATAAATGTAAAATACTGTTTAATTAAAAAAAACAGAATATCTACTTAAATACGAGTATCGGTAAAAATAATGTTCAAAATAATTCATTACAAATTGTCGGTTGCTTATAACCAAGTCTCGTTAAAATTCGTCAATTTCCGTAACATGTTTACATATATATATATATATCACTGCTTATATACCCTTTAACTTAGTCCTGATAAAATCATGGACAGAATATGTAGTCAAGAGGAATAAAGTTTTTGCATTTAACACTCCGCAGGCACACCGAAGACAAAAAAAGCAGTGAGAGGCAGCGAGCAACGAGTGAACATGTCAATGGACGGCAAAAGAAGAAGAAAGAAAATTGTAAAGTATAGGTTACTTAAAACAGGAAAAGAGAGAAATTGTGGAGGGCTATGGTCGCTCACATTCTGAACATCTATCGAACCTAAGAAGCAGAAGTTTTTATTCTATGTGTAAGAGATTTACCGATAAACCTTTAAATTCTTTAATACATTTATTATTAATAAATTGTTGATATTAAAATATACCGACCCAACATTATATCAATGTCCAATTCCAGTCCAATTCCAGTCCAATTCCAGTCCAGATCACAATCGAGTTCGGAACTCCTGGCTTAATACGAATAATTAAAAACAAGTGTCAGTAAGTGCAAAAGAATTTAGCTAGCATGTACAATTATTCTGAGACTTTATTTTCAGGAATTCTGGATATTATTTAGGATTCTGTGAAAATAGGCTGGCATTTCGACAATATCTTCATTAAGACGATTTCTGTGACGTGTAGTACATGTTTTGCGTGTATCTTTACAACTTTGATTCAGTTAGTTTCCATTCAAGGATACATGAAGTTTGGTGACCTGTCTTGAAAATTATATTTGGCAGGGTTTGAACAACGAACATAGGCGTTGGTACGAACATCGATGTCATTGACCATGAATATACAATACAGTTCAATGAAACAATGTCAAAAATTAACACTCACGAGTCAGACACTCTACTGAATCTGACGATATCGCCAATACTAATATGTAAATAGGTAAAATATGGTCGCCTTTATACACGTCGCATTGAATATTTTGAGCCTTCTTATTAGTTAAAGCTTCTATTGGTGAACTATTAAATGAGTCAGCTAGTGGCTGGCTCACTAGTATACAAGGGTACCCAAAATCTCCAACAATATGTCCCACCAGCAAAACCACACACACACACACACACACACACACACACACACACACACATATATATATATATATATATATATATATATATATGTATGTATGTATTTAGGCTGCAAATGTTCTTTTAAACATGTTATTAAATAAATTACAAACAATATGTTTGCTTATTAAAAATCTGTTCATAGTCACGGATAATATTTCGCGTATTAAAATCAAAAGTTGTCAGAAATGAGCTCTAACTTTGACAGATCTTATTTTCATTCATTTCTTAAGTTACTCAAGTACTTTCAACCTCTTTCCGGTGTCATCTTCATTTTATTGCTTGTTGCTGAAATTTTTTACATATCTTATTTAAATAAGTTTGTTAAAATCAAAAATCAGGACTGCTTGAGAATTTTAAGTTATCCGCCTCATCATATGAGGAACTGTTTTTGCAGAGAAATGGCACCTTTCAGGATGATAATGCCACTATTTTTACGGCTAAAATTGTAGCTAAATGGCACGAGAAACCTTCTTGTAAGGTAGAATTTCGTACCAAGCCAACACAGTCCCCAGACCTCAACATCAATGAAAATTTATTGCACATTTCAGAAGAACTAGTGAAGAGCTAAAGAGTGGATAAAAATTGTTCTGGAAACAATTTGTATTAGTAGATCCCACGCAGAACTTCAACTGTAATTACTACCCAAATCGGTCAAACTCTATACTGACAAAAACTTTTTGATATTTCAAGGTTTCCATTTTTTCCCACCCACTGTATATACATGATGTTTTAACTGGACTCTGGAGTCTAATTATGCCGGAATTGGATATCTCCATTGCAAAAAATGTTAAGTGAAATATAATTATCACGTAGGAGATTATATATATTAAAAATATGTATTATACGTTTTGTATAATACCATCCAAATAGAATACTGCTGTCATATATGGTCAGTGTTCTTGACAGGCTCCAGAGGAGAATCAGTATTTTAATAGGTACTGACTTTGCCGCTCGATTCTAGCCGCTTTCTCACCGACGGAATGTGGCTTCCCTCTGTCTGTTCTACAAATATTTCCATGGCTTCTGCTCCGACGAACTTAAGTCACTGTGCCCTGCCACAGGTGTTTAATCGTGAAACCAGGATGACAACTGGGTCCCACACATTCACAGTTAAATCGACCAAATGCAGACGACAATTCTACTCCATCAGCTTCTTTTATCGCGATTCCCGAGGATCTTAAGTCACTGGTGCCCCTGCCATATAAGTTTATTCGTGCAACCAGACTGGCAAATGGATCCACCCATTCAAAGTTAGATCACCCGAATGCAGCCGACAATTCTACTCCATCAGCTTCTTTTCTCACACTTCCTGCCTGTGGAACTCTCTTCCATATTCTTGCATTCCTGGCAGTTATAATCTCCAGGAATTTAAATGCAATGTCAATACCCATCTTTTAACCACTTGACTCTAGTTATTTCTACATCTCCCTGTATATATTTTCTTTCTTTCTCTCTACCTTTGCAACTGTCATCACACCTATATTCCCATCCTTCTCTTGCTCCTTTCTCTGACACTGGTTCGTCTTTTTCTTTACTCTCCTCGGATCGAATCTTTTACTCTTATGTAACCCCCTGCGCATCAGTGGCGATACCGCCTTGCTTGGCGTGAAACGATTAAAAATTAAAATATATATGTATATAACTAGCAGTATAGCCCGGCGTTGCTCGGGTGTAATGAAAACTTTAAAACTAATCCATGGTCCTGGAGTTCAGACTCAGCTTAAAGAATATTTGTGTGAAGTTTGGTGAGAATCGGATAAAAATTAGGGATTAGTATAAAAGGCATACAGACAGATAAATATTTTGCCTTTTATATATATATATATATATATATATATATATATATATATATAATCGATTTTCTGCATTATTGTAAGAATTGCAACCTTGAAACTTCTGAATATCGTTTCTTATGTCTTTGTCTATGAGTGTATCAAATTTGATTAAAATCGGATCACTCCTTCTTTAAACCGATTTTTTCGATTATCGATTTTCGATATTTATTTGGGGTACCTTGACACAAAACCTAGCTAAGAACACGCGCAGATACTTATAGTACAAACTTTCAAGAAAATCGGTTCAGTCGTTTCGGTGTCTATAGGTAACGGATACACACACACACAGACACACACACACAGACAGACAAAGTTCCATTTATAAATAATTTTAGATAGATATCTTCGTTCTAGTATCTGTTGATATTTCTTCTGGGTTGTCAATTAGTCAGGAAACTCCTATCACCAAGAATTCTTTCTGTGACCAGCGTATTGATTTGAATTTATTTCGCGACATTTTTCGAGAGGCCATTTTGATTAATATTCTTAACCTCCCCATTGAGAATTTTGCTACTGAGGTTTCTTAGGTTAAAATCATCATCGACGCATTTCTACGTTCTCGGAAATGGTATAGAATTTTAGCGCAGTACTACATTGTTTGCATGCTGTTATCATTTCCAAATAGCTGGATACAACTGTAAATTCTATATTCTGAGTTTAATCTCTTGATTCTCTTTTTACTTATGGACCTCTATTCCGTCCGGCATTTGCTTTCCAGTCAATTTTGTTCTTCAGAATTTTAAATGCAGAATCAATCGTCCTCTTCTGTTTTCTTAATTCTTGTTTTATTGGTCGCTCTCTTTTATAACGATTTATTTTTCTCACATTGTCTCACACTCAATAATCATTGGCGTTTTAGTGGCTTTATTCCCTTGCATGAAATGATTGATAGTGGAAATTAAAAGAAAATAATTTAAATTCACAGAAAAAAACGGAATTAATTGGCAAGTCTAGGGCCCCTAATAGCTTAAGAGTTAGATGCAATCTATGTTTGACAGAAAAAATTAATATTTTAAAATTTCAATATCAAAATATACTCCAAAATAAACAAAGGGAGATTATAAGTGTGTCGTCATAGAAATAAATATAAATTACAATAATTATCCTATTCCTCCAATTAGTCCCAATAAAACAAACGAAGGGAGATCATAAGGGAGATCATAAGGGAGATCATAAGGGAGATCATAAATATGTGTCGCCATAGAAATAAATATAAATTACAATAATTATCCTATTCCTCCAATTAGTCCCAATAAAACAAACGAAGGGAGATCATAAGGGAGATCATAAGGGAGATCATAAGTATGTGTCGCCATAGAAATAAATATAAATTACAATAATTATCCTATTCCTCCAATTAGTCCCAATAAAACAAACGAAGGGAGATCATAAGGGAGATCATAAGGGAGATCATAAGGGAGATCATAAGGGAGATCATAAGTATGTGTCGCCATAGAAATAAATATAAATTACAATAATTATCCTATTCCTCCAATTAGTCCCAATAAAACAAACGAAGGGAGATCATAAGGGAGATCATAAGGGAGATCATAAATATGTGTCGCCATAGAAATAAATATAAATTACAATAATTATCCTATTCCTCCAATTAGTCCCAATAAAACAAACGAAGGGAGATCATAAGGGAGATCATAAGGGAGATCATAAGTATGTGTCGCCATAGAAATAAATATAAATTACAATAATTATCCTATTCCTCCAATTAGTCCCAATAAAACAAACGAAGGGAGATCATAAGGGAGATCATAAGGGAGATCATAAGGGAGATCATAAGGGAGATCATAAGTATGTGTCGCCATAGAAATAAATATAAATTACAATAATTATCCTATTCCTCCAATTAGTCCCAATAAAACAAACGAAGGGAGATCATAAGGGAGATCATAAGGGAGATCATAAGTATGTGTCGCCATAGAAATAAATATAAATTACAATAATTATCCTATTCCTCCAATTAGTCCCAATAAAACAAACGAAGGGAGATCATAAGGGAGATCATAAGGGAGATCATAAGTATGTGTCGTCATAGAAATAAGTATAAATTACAATAATTATCCTATTCTTCCAATTAGTCACAATAAGGTTTTTTTTTAAAATTTGGTTAAGCAGTTACTTCCCAACGGCCTACTACTACGAACTCAAGGGTCAAGCCACATACCTCCCACTACCAAAGAAGAAATTACTACTAAAATTCCGCTAGCCTAATCCTATAAAAATTAATACCTCCCAATCCCTTCCTTCCTCTGGGCTTAGAATTTTTCCTCATTCTCTATTTATAAGGGGTTGAAAAATGCATGTCAAAAATGACATGTTGAAAATGGCTATTTCCCCGCTAAGTTTTATTTGAATTTACAGATATATATATATATATATATATATATAGAGAGAGAGAGAGAGAGAGAGAGAGAGAGAGAGAGAGAGAGAGAGAGAGAGAGAGAGAGAAATTAATGCGTATACACATGAGGGCTCACATTGAAAATGGCTATTTCCCCGCTAAGTTTTATTTGAATTTACAGATATATATATATATATATATAGAGAGAGAGAGAGATAGAAAGAGAGAGAGAGAGAAATTAATGCGTATACACATGAGGGCTCACATTATTCAGGCGTTAACAAAACAGTGCTCAATCTATGAACAGAGCCGTATTATATATATACCAATAAATATACATATTATCCTACGTCTATAGCACGACTCGGAGTTTCGTGCCTTATGCAATCACCAGGCCATGAATTATGTCCCTGATTATTGCATAACGCATGAAACTCCGAGTCGTGCTATAGACGTAGGATGATATACATATGTGTGTGTGAATTTTTATCCTAGTTTTATAAAAAAAATACTGACACGATCTGTCTCTTAAGGACCATATCGCGCTGAAAGATTGGTTCACATAACATCACTGTTGCCAAGCAACGTCAAGCCTGATCAGTACCTACATGGGGGGGGCGCTTGGGAATGCAGTCAGTCAGTGAAGTGCCATACGTGAGAAACACTTGGGTGATCATGTCTCTTAAGATTCATGACTGACAAGACAGAAAACTTTCCTGCAGTAGGTATCGAATTTTCTGCAGTAGGCTAGTGGCTAACCCAATATGTCCTGATTTTTAACCTATAGCTTGGGGGAGAAGAGATAGGTGCGAATGTTTACCAAGAATATTTGTGCAATAATGAACGTAACTGGAATTCGATCTTCGCAAACTTCTAAATGCTAGGTAACTTATAAATAACTTATAAATAACGTATAAATAACTTATAAATAACTTATAAATAACTTATAAATAACGTATAAATAACTTATAAAGAACGTATAAATAACTTATAAATAACTTATAAATAACGTATAAATAACGTATAAATAACTTATAAATAACTTATAAATAACGTATAAATAACTTATAAATAACGTATAAATAACTTATAAATAACTTATAAATAACGTATAAATAACTTATAAATAACTTATAAAGAACGTATAAATAACGTATAAATAACTTATAAATAACGTATAAATAACGTATAAATAACTTATAAATGACTTATAAAGAACGTATAAATAACTTATAAATAACGTATAAATAACGTATAAATAACTTATAAATAACTTATAAATAACGTATAAATAACTTATAAATAACTTATAAATAACGTATAAATAACTTATAAATAACTTATAAATAACGTATAAATAACTTATAAATAACTTATAAATAACGTATAAATAACTTATAAATGACTTATAAATAACTTAAAATCAAAAAAGAAACATCATTCTCCAGTGGCTCCAAAACGCATATATTAGTCAACTCAAGGAAATGCGTGTTTCGAAATGACGTATATCCACTTCTATTGTATGTTCTGGGTAAGAAGAGATGGATTCCTATATTTCCCAAGGGTATTTGGATGTAAGTGAATATAACGAATTCATCTGGAATTCGAACTCGACTCTCCGATTTCTCATTCCGAGACAATATACATTACGCTACAACGCACCCCAATACAGACTCAGAAAGAAGTATAAAGAAACCACATCACTTCAATAGTTTTAACAGAAGATAACAGCTAAACTAGAAATCACATATTATTAAAAAAGAAAATAATACCATAATCAATATGTTGATATACTACAGTACTTAAAAAATTTAGGAATATATTATGAGGAAACACGTCTATTCCTCAGATAGTGGACTTTCCTCCTTTATTTATAAGAGTTAACAAAGTTAACGGGAGAAGTTCTTGGGAAGTTCATAGGTGTTTTTAGAGTTCTATTGGAGTTCAATAAAACTACTAGGCAGTTGATATTAGTCGGTAGTTAGCCGAATACTAAGGAGTCGGCTTTCAGTGGAAGATTACCAAGTTCCTAACATTTTGGGTACGGTAAGACGGTTAGCAACCGACATAGCACGATTATAACCTTCAGTGCAGTAAACTACTCCACAAGAGAATGAAACCTCTGTTAATACTGGAAAGAGCGATAACTGTTAGCTTGCACAACAAACTTATCTTCTTACCAAATTATTCTAATGAAAAATTTTATGCAATACAACCGTCTGTAGCAATTAATGGTTCTGTGTAAAAAAAAAAGCCTCTAATTTTAACATTTTCATTAAGAATAGTTAATAATAAATACTGTAAAGAGTCAAAATACGCAAGGCTGTGTGTTGTCATCACGTTTTTAAATATATTTGATTAATTTATTAATTAATTTCTTCCCTCTTCAGGGAATGAATGAAAAACGGTGAAGATTAGGTTCTCTCGCCTTGTCTGGTATCCGGTATAGGAGGAAGAAAATGAAAACACTAAAAACAGCAAAATAAACAACACCACTATCTTTTTCTATGCATCAAGTTACCTCAAAGATATTAAAAAGTTTATAAAAGACACATTTTTCATATATATATATATATATATAGAGAGAGAGAGAGAGAGAGATTGAAAAAGATGGTTCTTTAAAGAACTTTCCTTATCAAAAGACAAAAATCACTAACAACAGGAAAACTACATTACAAACATGAGGACATAACAACACCGGAAATTTAACAATCTTGAACATGGTCTGTGAAGAGGCGGAAAGAGCTGGGAAAGTCGATAATTATGAAACATTTTTACATTCTTTATATCCAGCAAAAAGGAAAATGGAAGAATTAAATAAAGCATTAATAAAATCTTCCTTGTCGGTTGTTTTTAAAGAAACATGGTTTAAACGAAAGATTTTTGTCCAAATATATATATATTTTTTCAAACATACGCACCGTAGTGGGGGCGCTAGAGGGTGTCGTCAGTGATGTCATTGCGTGGATCACTAGTGGGTTTCGGGTCTCTCAACATCATACCCTCTCACCGCGCCGACCCGACCAGAGATGATCAGTTTCTGGTCCACCCTCGATAAGCGATTTCAGACACTGGAAAATTTTAAAAGGTTTGGGCCCGGTACGAAACCTTGCAAATGTTTCTGATTGGCGACAGTCAGAGCCACTTTCCATTTAGAGGCGAACCGTACATGAACTCGTCCGAAAATATGAAACAATTTACCGATTGAACGGCTATTAGAAGAAAAAAAAAACTCGACTAAGAATTAGTATATACATTTTTATTATTGTAACTAAGTTGTTGAACTCGTAGGTTTTTTAACCTTTTGTTCATGCATTTACTTTTATAAAGAGTGCTCGATACAAATGTAGAGCGTTATACTGTATATATACATCATATTATTATTATTATTATTATTATTATTATTTTATTACTACTACTACTACTATTAAAAATCGCCTGAAGACACTACTCATGGTAGAAACCTGGGTAGCGAAATAAATCGTTTAAAAATGGAATACATACATATATATATATATATATATGTCAACAATCTTATATATATATATATCAACAAATTTTAGCGAAACTTGGTTATAAGCAACTGACAATTTGAAATGAATTGTTTGAACATTATTTTTTGTCGATACTCGTATTTAAGTAGATATTCTGTTTTTAATGAAACAGTATTATATATTTATTTCTAGGGGTCGCACACATTTTCGTAATAAAAATTTATCGTAAATTTATCGTAAATAATCAGGCCGGTAGATATCAATATATAATACTGTTTAATTAAAAACAGAATATCTACTTAAATACGAGTATCGATAAAAAATAATGTTCAAACAATTCATTTCAAATATATATATATATATATATATATATATATATATATATATATATATATATATATAACATGTTAGTATAATCTGTGACATTCCAAATTCAATGTGGAACAGGAGTGATCAAGAAAAGCTAACATGAAAGTAAGGATACCAGAATCTTCCTCTGCGCCATATCAAGATGAATGGGTGTCTCCTCTCGATGAACCCCTTTTACCTTGAAAAAATAATGGGCTTTAGGCTCATACCTGACGTCAAGTAAAATTTCCTATTTACATAAATATACAGTTAAAATACTACAATAAATATCTGACTCCTCAATGTATTCTCTACATTTATAAGCAACAGATCAGGTTGAATATGAAGTAGTGTTGCCATATCTTGGCAGGAGCAGCTCAGATCTCACTTTCTAGTCTTGATAGACTCAAAAAGCTCCTCAGGGTCCTTGTTGGGGAAAAATTATTTGCAACATACCAACCTCTCTCACGGGCAGGATGTGATGACTCTCTCATTCATCTGTTGCTACTATCATGAGGAGAGCTTGGACGAACTTCATCCCCTGGTTCCACAAGAACTGCCACCCAAGGACACAAGACGCAGGGAATAAGAGCGTTGGTTGCATGGTAAAAGCATGGTACATAAAATTAGAACAATCTAACCCCGTGAACCAAATAAAATATTTGGCTCGAAAATTCAACATGCATCAACTGAAGAAGGTCAGAGTGTACAGCGGCTGAAAAGTCGTGAATATAGCAAAAATATGAACGATATAAATAGTGTAAGCAAAGTCTTTTATTAGAGAATAGCGAATAAAATCTCTTTTACCATCACACAGGAAATATATACTAAATGTCACCACTCTCAACACCTTACATCGTAAACTTAGAAAACGAAGTTTTATAAGATACCCAGGACCAACAATTTACACTTGCTACCTCGACAAAATATTTATAACGGTTATATATACGTACAAATACAAATAACTAAGGAAAACTTTAAAAGATAACTCAGTTATTAATCTTATAGTGAATAAAACAAGTTCTAGATTTAAAAATTCAAATGCTAAGCACGGACTCATTGATTTTGTTAGAAATAACCAAATTTACAAAACCTTTGCTTAGCACACAAAAAAAATCGCAAAATTTCACACCTCAATGAGAAATGTTTTTGGTCAATAGAAAACTAGGAAACATTTAAAAACAAAATAGAAAGGTGTACATTCCCGTATGAACTGTTCAGAGCCCCACAAACGAAATAAAAGACGGAACAAATCTGACTGTACTCAGAGAGATAAGATGAGTGTAATTAACACGTACCCTTGATTAACGTCAAGCGATAACTATTATTGTCTCTATCTTTCTCTCTCTCACGTCTCATGTCTCACCTCTTTCCTTTCCGCCATTCAACCCGTGCGATAATTTCAAAGTCAATCCTATCCAACACTAAAGGCTCATACATACATACACACATACGTTCCTGCCTAAACTCAAGCTTGCGAGGACTACTACAAACTCTTGCTACCCTTAACTTCTCAATAATGTTTCTCATTTAACATTAAGTCCTATCAATTCATGTTATTATTTTGTATTAATAAATTTCTATTTCAACATACAAAGATATACTTTTATTTTTCCACATATTCCAATCTCCAACCTTCTGATGATAGCGAATAATCCTAAATTGTAGGAAGTTCGTTTATGTTTGACACAAGGCCAGTTCAATAAACACTGACCAAACCCCTACTTCTACAACATCACATAAGAAATTTTGCATCGTTTCTCCGGGCGAGCCGATTCCACGGACACGGTCCTTTACGAAGAAGAGAGAACTCTTCCCGGGGCTCTCGGCGACGTCTCCGGGCTCGCTTGCGTCACCGCGGTTTCCCGTTTTAGATACTCTGATCGTTCGACGAATAATAATATTGAAAAATCCCGGATGCAAAATAAATAAATAAAATACAAACTTAAAAGCGTCTGTAAATACTTTAACGGCTTCTGCCCCGATGAACTTAGATCACTAGTGCCCACTAGATTAGCAACTAGGTCCCAGCCTTTTACAGTGAAAAGATGTAATCGCAATTTCTACTTCTTTTCTCGCACTTCTTGTCTATGGAATTCCCTTCCATGTACTTGCTTCCCCGACAGCTACAATCTCCAGGAGTTTAAATGTAAGGTCAATAGAAACCTCCTAACACGCTAACTCGCATCCATTCTCTCAAACACTCTTCCCATCTACCCAACCCTTATCCTCGGCATCCTTACACGTCTATCACCTTCCTTCGGATAGACTGAACTATCGCCCGGTTCACACTCCACCCACGTCTATTGAACAGGTTAAGAGGCTCATCCCTTGTTCCCTGTTTAGGATGTGGTTTCCGGCTTTCTCTTTCTAATCTTTCCACTTTTCTCTTTTGTTAATTTTTTTCAATTGGAGTAGATAGACTGAACTATCGCCCGGTTCAAACTCCACCCACGTCTATTGAACAGGTATAGAGGCTCATCCCTTGTTCCCTGTTTAGGATGTGGTTTCCGGCTTTTTCTTTTCCAATCTATTCACTCTTACGTAGCCCCCTGCACATCAGTGGCCTTACCGCCTTGCTTGGGGTGATGTGATTAAAAAAAAAATCTCCTATATCTAACCAATCTTTCTCATCACTTTCCCCTATGTAACCCCCTGCGCAATAGTGGCAGTGAAATGCCTTGCTCGGGGTGAAATTATTAAAATAAAAATTCTATTTAACTACAAGATGCAAATAACCATCATAAATAATTTAATGAACAGCGTGAACTTAAAATATTCCAGCTTCTAATTATTCGACAACAAACTAATAAGCAAAAAACAAACATTAACAATAATTTCCCTAACCATATAATAAATAGATAAATTACACTGACCCTTAGAACTAAAATAAAAGAATATAAATACAAGTCAGTAACGTATTCTTCTTCTGTATGCCTTGTCCATTCAGGACGTAGGTGATCATGGCTTTCCATGTTTCCCTATCCTTGGTGGCTCTGAGCATTTCTACTGTGACACCAAGCAATCCTCTTTCCGTCGTCCACCTGATTAGGTCCTTGAAATATGTCATCCGTTGCTTTCCCCTGTCACTTTTTCCCTCTATCTACTCTGTTAATATCAGATTCTCCAAGCCCTCCTTCATCATTGCATGTCCCAGGAACTTTAGCTGCCTCTTCCTGATGCTCAGTATTAATTTCCTTTTTGTTTCCATCATTTCCAAGACGTCATCATTGTTCACATGCTCGATCCATGATATTCGCAGCATCCTTCTGTAGAACCACATTTCAGTTGCTTCAAGTTTTTCCTTCATCTTTGATGATATTGTCCAGCATTCACTGCCATATTGAAGAACGGACAGCACGTAGCAATCCAGTACTCTCTTCCTTGTTTCTATCGAGATTTTTCTGTTTCTTAATACTTTACTCAACTTCTGGAATGCTTCCTTCGCCATGCCAATTCGCCTTCGGATATCTGTGTCTCACTTTCCGTCTTCTGTTATAACACTTCTCAGGTATTTAAATTTTTGTACCTGCTTGATTCTAGTATCCCCGACCTGTATTTGGCATATCGGGCTGCCCTTTTTAATGATGACCATGCATTCAGTTTTCGTGCAGTTTATTTCTAGTCCTTTCTTGTTAATTTCTTCTGCTACCTTCCGTAGGAGGTCTTAGAAATTAATTGCACGGTTAATCAGAGACTAGACGAAACAATTACTAAAAAAATTAAAATTTCTAAACCGATTACCACTAAGAAGTAACAAGAGAGCTGTAATTAAAAAAAAGCCAGTTCACTTTTTCGCTTGGAGAACATTTCTGTAACAATAAAAATTCAAACTATACGAAATTTGGTTATATAATCAATGCAACGTCGCGTCGGAAAACTTTCTTTTTTATCCGCTCATGCATCATATAAATCCTGTATCACCAACCAGCACAAAACTAACCAACAAACAACAGCAAAACACAAAAAGAATTTCGATAAATCCATATAAAAATATTTCACCACATATTTTCCATAAAATATCTTCCCTTTGCCTTTTCTATGAACATTGATCTCCGGATCGCAACTTTATGAGTTTAAGAGCAGTACTAGTTTTGCGTTGTGGTACAGTGGATATCGGCTCGGAACGAGAAAACGGGGAGCCGAGTTCGAATTCCAGTTGAATCCATTGTATTCACTTACGCGCAAATACCCTTGGGAAAGGTATTAATCCGTCTATTCCTTCCAGTTATGGGTTAAATAGCAGAACAGATTGAGGTTCTATAACCTTGGTCGACAACCAGTTTACCGCAGAAAGCAATGGCAACCTACTGCGGGATAATCTTCTGCCCAGTCAGTCATGTCAGTTTCGAGACATGATCGCTCAAGCGTGTATCACGTATGCCACTTAACTGATGACTGACTAGTTTGGCAACAAATTCTGATGATATTATGTTTGAATTGGCTAGATGTACACATATGTTTTATGCCAATAGTTTCTTCTCTCACACTCCAGGGCTACAGTATGACTGTATGACTGGATGATTGTATGATTTAATCCAATCGTTCCTAGGACATCGTGAAATGAAGGCCGTTTTGAACGGGAAAACTTCCATATCCTTTCATACGAAAGCGGGTGTCCCTCAAGGCACAACCCTAGGTTATAAGCTGTTTTTAATCTTCATCAGTGATTTTTTTTATATTATCGGTTCTCAAATAAGCATATATGCAGACGACACAAGCATTTATTTGTTGATAGAAAATCTGCTAATGCTGACGAACAAAACCTATTTTCGATGTTTACATAAAACAGTCAGTTCAACTCTACAGTTCAATAGTTGCCCATTTTTAGGGAAACTTAAAATCTGATGTCGTAGAACGACTTACAGATTCTTGCTTTCAACGTTTAACATATCACCTGATGAAGAACAGTATTCTTCTGAAACATGATAATTTTCGTGTAATGATATTAGGCTTTTATAAATCATTGTAATAACAAAATTATTATATCTATATCTATCTATATATATATATATATATATATATAGATATAATAATTTTTTAATAATATATATATATATTTTAATTCAGATACTTCAATCCAAGGGAAAAAAGCAGGAAGGTAAATTCCAAAAAACCCGATCCTAATTAATATTAAAAATTTATTTTAATATTAAAAAATGATACAGGAAGAGAGCTCCATGTAATAAAATATTACAGAGCAAATATATATATTAAAAAAGGATTAATTCAAAGATGTTGAATAGCCATTTTTTTTTTTTTTTTTTTTTTTTTACCTAGTGTTGTCTTTATTTAGTTTAATTTCAAATGACCTAATTTTTTTAAAAATAATTTTATTTTAAATCCTATATCTTTTTATTCCCTTTTATTAATAATTATGCCTTTTTAAGTAAAGGCCTTTTTCTAATACTTCAACGTTTTGGGGAAATTAGGTTTTTGAATTTGTCCAGCGTCTGTAATATTTAAAAAAAATTTTTCTTTAGTTTCTTTCTTTTACCCTCCCTTCCTTCTTTTATCTCTCTTACCACCTTTTTTCCGTGTTGCCTAAACTGACGTCGATTTAACGCGTCTGTCTGTTAATTTTTAGTTACATTCTCCCTTTTTTTTGCGAACCCAGACGATGTCAATTTTTTTTCTTTTCTTATTTATTTGATTTTATTCTATCTTTTTCTTTTTCTTTTTCGGTTTCTTTTTCTTTTTCTTTCCCTTTATTTTTATTTTTATTTTATTTTATTTTATTTTATTTTATTATTTATTTTTTAATTTCTTTGCAATCTATTTAAAAAGGAAAAGTAGACTAATTTTTCTCCAGTTTCTGAAAGGTTTTTTCTGTTGCTGAGGTGATGTGTCGTCCCCCGTGGGGATCTTCATATCGAAATGGCTATTCAACATCTTTGAATTAATCCTTTTGTAATATATATATATATATATATATATATATATATATATATATATATATGTACAGAGAAAGAGTGAGAGAAAGAGAGAGAGAGAGAGAAAGAGAGAGATGGAATTAAATACAGATGAAATATTGATTGAAATTGATCGGATAATTAACAAATAGGAAACGTTTTTCAATCTTACATGTTTCATTTTAATTTAAACGTTTTCCGATAATGTTATATGGAAGATACATGTAATGTCCTATATTTATTTTATTTTTATTTATTTATTTATTTATTTATTTATTTATTTATTTATTGTTATGGCTGATAGGAGATGGGTGTCTGTTGGGTAGCGCACGGCGTCTATATATGATCGCCTCGGGCTGGTCCAAGGAAAGTTCACTCTGCACACAGCAGCAAACAGGACGCTACATAAATGACATGTATACGTTATATATATATATATATATATTTAGTTAGTTAGTTAGTATTTTGCCAAACTGGTGTTTTTTCCTAAATTGCCGAAATCAAGATAGAGATAAAGAGTTAATAAGATCAATGTGAAAAAGTTTGTGAGTTAACAGAGCAAAGTTATGTTGACTTGAAAGTTTTGTGAAGGCATTATTATGGTACTCTCACTTTTCAAATTTTTTTTTCAATCTGATATATATATATATATATATATATATATATATATATATATTAGTCATCCACATACAAGACTGTTTTGATATATCACAGCTCATAAGTGTGACTAGATATCGACTTTCTTTATATATATATATATATATATATATATATATATATATATATTAGTCATCCACATACAAGACTGTTTTGATATATCACAGCTCATAAGTGTGACTAGATATCGACTTTCTTTATATATATATATATATATATATATATATATATATATATATATATATATTAGTCATCCACATACAAGACTGTTTTGATATATCACAGCTCATAAGTGTGACTAGATATCGACTTTCTTTATATATATATATATATATATATATATATATTAGTCATCCACATACAAGACTGTTTTGATATATCACAGCTCATAAGTGTGACTAGATATCGACTTTCTTTATATATATATATATATATATATATATATATATATATATATTAGTCATCCACATACAAGACTGTTTTGATATATCACAGCTCATAAGTGTGACTAGATATCCACTTTCTTTATATATATATATATATATATATATATATATATATATATATATTAGTCATCCACATACAAGACTGTTTTGATATATCACAGCTCATAAGTGTGACTAGATATCCACTTTCTTTATATATATATATATATATATATATATATATATATATATCAATGAATTAGAACACTCTCAGTTATTAGGCGTGTTTAATAATAATATACACGCTAAAAAGTCTGTCACTCTCAGCCGAGCGCCCGTAGCTCAGAGGTAGAATCACCGACTGAGGCTAACCGTGATGAGCTGTGATACAGCGTAACAGATCTGTCTGCGGATTACTATATATATATATATATATATATATATATATATATATATATATATAGTAAATATCAGTATAATATATTTCATTTTTGAATTTGTCTATATTTCTAAGATGAGGTAGTATTTATATTATTTACATTGTTCGGATAGTTTCACTTTTATTCATTGGGGAATAAGATGAGGAGAAAATTATTTTTGTTATTTTTTTTCCTTTGCGTTGTCTGGTTTTCATTGGTTTATTATGTTTTACGTGCATTCGACTTGTTAAACTGACGTGAGTATAATTTTTGAAGTTTCAAATTTTAGGAGAGACGACGTGTCTATTCGAAGTATCAAGACATAAAAGGATTACACCATACACGCATAAAACCGTAAATACTGCTTTATATATATAATTTACTGATGTCATAGTTTATGAGGCAATATTTTTCTATATTGTTCCGAGATTTCTTTGTGAATGAGTTTGTTTGTTGTTGGAAAAATACAAAACTACACATCGGAGCGAGAATGTTCTCTTCGGGAAACAGTGTTCTACCTTAGACGGTGTATAAATGAATATTAACATCCAGTGATTAAATAAAGAAAACGACGATGAAGTTTTATAATTTTGACATGTTGCAATGTTTTATTTTATATTTATTAGAAATATTAGGGAGCGTTATAATGTCTTGCTATGAGAAAGAAAATTATTCAAATAAAAAATAATTGTAACAGTTTTCGAACATTAACCTTTTTCGCCTCAGCCATTTTAACATCTCTGACAAAGCAGACGACAATTTCCTTTGTCAAAGAAAGTGCCGTTGATGTTTTCTTAAGGGGATGATAAAAAATTACGTTTCTGTCAATAAATAAATGGGCGTACATGGCAGTTATTAGATAATCGTTGTCCCTTATCAAAAGAAAATCACAAAAAAAATACCATTTTCATTTCCTATCATTCTTGATAAATGTATTTTATGCATCAACATGTACAGAAAAATCAATAAACATTTTCGTAATATATTCTAATTCGTCGAGAGAAAAGAATGTCTTACGTTCACTTATCAGACTAGTTCATTAATTTTATAGTAAATAAAAGTAGAAGCAGATTTGCTAACATTCAAAATAAGGTTCTTTTTATATTTGTTCATATTTCTGAGATTAGGCATTGTAACTATTTACACTACTAGCAGGATATCCCGGCGTTGCTCGGATGTAATGAAAGCTTTACAAATAATCCATACTCCTGGACTCAGCATATTTGTGCGAAGTTTGGTGAGAATTGGATAAAAATTGTGGATTTGTACAAAGGACATACCGACAGCTAAACAGATATACACACAAACATGTTACCTTTTATACATACATACATATATATATATATATATATATGTGTGTGTGTGTGTGTGTGTGTGTGTATATATATATTATCGATTTTCTGCACTATTGTAAGAACAGCAACCTTGAAACTTCTGAATATCGTTTCTTATGTCTTTGTCTATGAGTGTATCAAATTTGATTAAAATCGGACCACTCCTTCGATAACCCGAATTTTTCCATTATCGATTTTCGATATTTTTGGGGGGTACCTCGACAGAAAACCTAGCTAAAAACACTCGCAGACGCTTATAGTACAACTGTGTAAATTTTCAAGAAAATCGGTTCAGCCGTTTCGGAGTCTATAGGTAACGGACACACACACACAGGCACATACACACATACACACAGACAAAGTTCCATTTATAAATAAGTTTAGATTTACATTGTTCGCAATATTGACCTCATCTTTGTTGACGTGTTTGCGATATTTCGGCCTTTGTACGCTTCGAGCTTCTTTATAGTATTTGACTTGGGAACAGAAACCTTTATTTTGTTAATCAGGCTAGATTGTTCCAGTTCCATGAGTATTGCCTCTTCCAGAATTTTAAGTTATTCCCTTTAACACAACTCAATGTTTTTTTTTGTTTCTTTGTTTTTTCACCTCTGCTGTATCCAGGTATTGAACTCACAGCAGTATGGGGTCAAGTCACTGAAACCAACCAGTGCTTTTTCTCCCCTGACCCATGTAGCCTTGAGTTCGACTCGAAATGGTCGAAAGCGGTTTAGACAATAAAAATTATGGAAAGATTTTTGTATTCATTAACTCCTACAAAATGGAAAAATGTTAGGAATTTGAAAAGTTTTAATAAAAAAAATATAAGTAAATCTTTCTTGTCGGCTGTATTTATTGAAAGATGTTGCTGCCCAACACACACACACACACACACATATATATATATATATATGACTTGGCAAAATAGGTAACATGTGTTACCTTCGCACTATAAATTTGGAATTGGTCATCGCTCAACATCTAGTAGAGAATATAGCCTGTGCCAAGTCTTATAGGAAAGAGTGGTTCAAAATTATCCATAGAGGTGCTTCCAGTAATTATTTAAAGACTTTGCTATCAGTCTCTATAGCATTACGGAAAAATTCTGCTGGTAGAAGGATTTTGTAAAGTCTCTGAATTTCTTGGGGAATATTTTATTTTGAATTTCCCTCCCCTCGTTATATATATTTATTTTATTGTGTTTCCCTCTTTATTTTTTCATCATTACTGTTCTTTTCGTTCAATTAATTTTCTAACGATTTTTCTCCTGATGTGATGTTGGACAAAAGGGTCTTAGAAACTAAAAATATTTTTTTTTTATAATAGTATATATCAAGATTGTCACTCGTGTGTAGGCCTGTACAGCCATAACAAATGCAGCACCATCATTTGAGTCCTAATTTTTTTTGGTTCACATCCATGGGAACTCACGAAACCAACAGACGCTGTAGACAAACGCACGCGCGCGCGCATGCACACAAAATTGGATGAATGTGGAGAAATTTGCCGGTATGCTGAGCATAGACATGCCGACTGATGTCTTCACTCCTCAAGGCTGTTTTTCAATAGATTAGAAAAGTCCTGAAGAGTGAGTATATCATAGAAATGCCTTCATGAAACTTTGAAGTCAACATGACCCTGCTCTGCTTAGTGACCTACTTCTCAACGTTAACCATATTAATACTCTATTTTTGTCTTGATGTACAACACTTTACGACAAAAGACCCTGCTTGTTAAAATAAATGAAGCTCCAAAATTACGTTTGAGATGAATGCGCAAAAAATATAACACATCACTTCTCCCTCTTGCTATCAGTCAAATAATAGGGAAATATTATGTTTTATAGTCTTGACTGGCAACCAGTCTAATGCAGAAAGCAATGGCATTCTACTGCGGGATAATCTTCTGCCCAAAGTCAATCATGTCTCTTCCTAGACATGATCGCCCAAAGCGTGTATCACCTATGGCATTTAACTGACCGACTGAATATAATAGCTGGAATCATGATTAAGGCGTCTACTGGACATAAAGTGGGGGATCGGTTTTCTATTGTTATGAAGTAATAAACTAATCCCCCATCGATTACTACGTAATAATATAATACATCTCTTCTCCTTCTAGCTATCAGTCAAATAATACGACAGATTGGGTTCTATAGCCTTGGCTGACTACCAGTCTACCGCAGAAAGTAATGGCAACGACGGGAACTCGAATTTGGCTCTTAGATTTCTCATACCAAGCACCACGATGTATATTCACTAATATGTAGATTTAGTAAAAAAAAAAAAGGCATTTCTGCTTTCTTCCTACTTTTTTTGATAATTTTTTGATAATTTATTTTTAATATACTGTTGGTCGTACCGAGAATCTTAATTTTATTTAAAGAATCAATTTGTAATTTTATCTGAACAGGAATATTAAAACTGTCAGGTGATATCGATCCGACCACGGATGTCAAAGATTTTCTGCCTTGATCGGAAAATTAACTTTTGTTATCCTGGCTAAATTTAAAAGATTATTTTCCGTCTGAATACTACCGAACAAGTTACCACTTCGTAGAAATGTCGAGAAAATCGACATAGTTATTAATGTATTTATTAAATTAGATTCTGAGACGTGAAACAATTGTTTTTGAACAGCAAAAGTCATTTGATATTCTTTTATTTTAAGATAGACGCAAGGAACGAAAAAAAAAGAACACTAACAAAAAGTAACAAGCCTCAAATTCTGTGCAGTTACGATGTTAACGCTTATCAGCTAACATGAAAGGAAAAATATTCTCGCCATTTGTATCAATGAATCAAAGGTTGTATTGAATGTTTTAAAAGAAAGATGTCATCGTTGTGGTATATGTTAACATTTTAGAAGGCGTTAAAACATTTTTGCCAAGCGTAAAAAATCCTGTTTTGAGGATGCGTAAAAGGAAAAGCACTCGTTTCGTAAACGTTACAGACTAGCTTTCTTTCAGTTCAGGACAACAGCGCAACAGGACGCAAAGTTTAGTGCGCCGGACAACTGACAAAACATGGCCTAGCCAGCAGACTAAATTCAATGTTCACTTCCTTATTTAAACATCATTTACCAACATTTCTTGAACTTTTATTTTTATAAATGAAAGATATTACAAAAATATTTCTATCTTATTTATCTCATTTATTTTTTATTTTTTTATTTTTTGTCAACTAACATTTCGTTGTATTTACATTAGTCGGACTATTGTCCTCATCGTTTCGGCCGTTGTACGCTCCAGCCTTCTTCATATGCTAGGAATTTCTAACCGAACTCTTTATTACAATAACTAGGGTATATCATCCTCATTTCTTGCGTAAAGCCTCGATTGGAAATCATGAATTAACTCTTTCTAACCCTGCAAGTTACTTGTTCACCACTGCTGTGGCCTGGTATTGAACTCACAACTCTAAGAGTCAACTCAGGAACTAACTAACGTCTGTATATACAAAGATGAGTACAATAGTGCGGATAAAATACTGTAAATACAACCTCATCTCAGAAATATAGACAAATGAATTTTGTTTATAGTCGTTTCACTCCAAGCAAGTCAGTATTTCCACTGGTGTGTAGGGGGTTACAATGAAAAGGTAGCGAAGACAGAAAAGAAAAAACGGTACAGAGGATGATGAAGAAAATTTAAGAGATAGCTGGGAGTCAAGGAGATAGATGGCAATTGACGTTGCACTTAAATCTTTGGAGATTGTAGCTATCAGACAGCAAGCATGGGAAAGGGAGATTCACAGCCGGGAAATGCGAGGAAAGAAACAGATGAAGAAGTGAGAGCTACATTTGCCTTATTTTGATGATAAAATGCTGGAACCTAGTTACCAATCTAGCTGCATGAGTAAATTCAAAAATGGTGGGGAATCATTGAATGAAGCTCGACAGAGCAAAAGCCGCAAAATTACTTATTAAGACAAAAAAAAGCCACGTTCTGTCGATGATAAATTGACTGAAGGCGACCAGCCAAATTGAGACAGATTTCATTGAGGGTCCTCTTTTGAATTTTGTCAGGGACCCCTGGATGAATTCGAGGTAAGAACAGTTTTGATGACTATAAGAAGTTAGATTTTTGTAGTCTATCTTTTACTTTTTCTCAACCGTTACATTATTAACTGCCTCTTCTTTACCTAAACTTGTAAATTTATAGCAACAGACGGGTGAAACTCCTTTAAGAATTTGGTGCTTTGGAAATGTATGCTACTGCATATATCATCCACATGTAAAAAAATGACTAAAAGAGCGGAGGCACTTATAAAAAACGGAATGCATGGATTTGTGAGAATTAGTAAGACACACGATACATATCACTCATCACAAGTCAATTAGGATTTATCTAGACACACTTGAAACCTAACAGATAGATTTTAGTTGTTTATTTTTTACTTTTTCTCATCGTTACAATATTAAATGGACATAAAACCTGCTGTTAAGGAAAAAGGAAATGTTTTTTTTAGAATTTCCATATGATCAATTTTTTTTTTAATCATTTCACCTCAAGCAAGGCATTCAACTGCCACTATTGCGCTTGGGACTACATAGGGGAAGGTAAATAGAAACAGTGGTTAGATATAGGAAATGTCAGAAGTGGGGGGTGATAGATAGTTGGGTGGGTGGGAAGAGTGTTTGAAAGAATGGAAGCGAGTAAGTTTGTTAGAAGGTGTCTATTGACCTTACATTTAAACTCCAGGAAATTGTAGTCGTCGGAGAAGCAGTATTGTGGAAGGGAATTCCACTGTCGGGAAGTGCGAGAAAAGAAACTGTTGGAGTAGAAGTTTCGGTTGCATTTTATCGGTTTCACTGTAAAAGGATGGGATCTAGTTGCTAATTTAGTGTCTCATTCAAATTCAAACCTAGGGGGCACCAGTGATCTAAGTTCATCGGAGCAGAAGCCGTGAAAGTATTTATAGAAGAGACACAGGGAAGCCACGTCGCGCCGGTGATAGAGAGACTGTAGGCGGTCTGCTAAGTCGGTATCGATCACATTACAGACCCTCCGCTGTATCTTGTCGAGAAGCCCAAGGAGAATAGCAGGGGCACCCGACCAGATATCGCAACAGTATTCAATGGACGGGCGGATGGTAGATTTATAAATGTGCAGGATAGATTCAGACGGAAAAAAAAACTCCAGGTCCTGCACAGAGAACCGACTTTCATAGCAGCGGATTTAGCAATGGATTCGATATAGTCATTCCACTTGAGATCCGCTGAAAGTGTGAGACCAAGGAGGCGTAGTGTTTTACTCTCTGGGAGGCAAGCCTGGACCATGCTAATAGGAGATAGGTGCGATTGTCTATGACAGCATACATCTTTTGTTGTTGCCTCTGCATCTTTTTTACCTAAACTTATAAATTTGTAGCCACAGACGGGTTAAACTCATTTCCGAATTTGGTGCTTTCAAAATGTATCTTACTGCATATGTTATCCACATGTAAAAAGAAACTAAAAGAACGGAGGCACTTATAAAAAACGGAATGTATGGATTTACACGTATTAGTAAGACACATGCTATATATCACTCATCATCAGTCAATTCGGATTTATCTAGTCACACATAAAACCTAACAAACATTATCTTCAATAAATTCGTAGAAAATGCGAAGATAATAGCCATACGTGACAAAAGACAAAAATAATAGAAGCAATTATAATAAACGGAATGCATGGATTTACTCGTATTAGTAAGACACACGTTATATATCACTCATCATAAATCAATTAGGATTTATCTAGACACACTTAAAACCTAACATACACTATCTTTAATAAATTTGTAAAAAATACAACGATAATCGCAACACGTGACGAAAAACAAAAATAATGGAAGCAAATATAATAAAAAAAGATAAAGCAAACACTTGATAATATCAACCACGAAGTGCTGGCCATGTTTTGAAAAATAAAAAAAATATTCTTATAACACTAGGAAAAACCATAACAAATACCGCTCGGATATACAGAATATTTCATATATTTCCACATTTCATATATATTCATATATACTTTCATATATTATATAATATTATAATATAGTATTATATACTATATAATAAAAATATACTTTTATCTATTATATATTTCATATATTTTTATATATACTTTCATATATTATATAATATTATATAATATATATTTCATATAAATATACTTTCACATATTTCATATATCATATATATTTATATATACTTTCATATATTATATAATATTATATAATATTATATAATATATATATATATACTTTCATATATTATATATTTCATTTATTTATATATATATACTTTCATATATTATATAATATGATTATATAATATATAATATTTCATATAATTATTATTTCATATCTTTCATATATCGTATATATCTATATATACTTTCATATATTATATAATAGTATTATATAATATTTCATTTAAATATACTTTCATATATTCCATATTTCATATATCCTTATATATACTTTCACATACTATATAATATTATTCTATAATATTATACCATATTATATGCAAATATACTTTTAGATATTTCACATTTCATACACGTTCATATTCAGACAATTCCATCCACTTTGTGGCCAGAAAAGAAAAGACTTGTACCAAAAAACAGGAAAAATTCAATAAAATGTTTAATCAAAGTACCGTGTCAGTGGTCTGTAATTAAACACCACCCCCAAACACAAACGTACACACACACACACACACACACACACACACACACACACACACATATATATATATGTTTTTTCAATCCTTTCGGAGCTTTTGCCTTAATTCAGCCATTATTATAGTAGCAGTCGTCTATTTTATTTGCATGGAAGATTTACAAAGCAACGGTTGACATGTGCGTGTGTGCTGGAAGCGAAAATTGCACTACAACTTTTGACGTCACGCAAGACCATGCGAGAGTTGGGTCAGACGTATAAATTATGAAAAGCCATTGGGATAACCAATAGCTTCTGCAAACTATAATAAGCATTTAAGAATGTTTGTTGAAATTTTCGTATTTTATTTTGTTCAGATTATTTTTCAACTTTTATATGTACATCGCTTGAGAATTTTTAGTTTATATATATATATATATATATATATACACTAGCAGTATAGCCCGGCGTTGCTCGGATGTAATGAAAGCTTTAAAACTATTCCAAATCAAATTTGACTTACATCCATTCATTTTTCTTTCAGTCTGCGGTTTCGCTTTAAATAGAAACAACTATTGCTTTTTTAGTCTTTCGTGCCAACGTCCAAAGTCTGAGCTCCACTCAGACTCTTTGGACGTTGGCACAAGACTAAAAAAGCAATAGTTGTTTCTATTTAAAGCGAAACCGCAGACTGAAAGAAAAATGAATGGATGTAAGTCAAATTTGATTCCCTGGTATCGATATCAAATAAGTTTTTTCGTCGTAAACTGAATTTTGAAGGCTAAATAAGTTCTCTGGGTAAATGGTATCATGGCTGAGACTAAGAACTACAATTATACCTACTTAGATCCAAACCCGAAGCAAAAACTAAATTAAAAGGGCTGAAAAATAGGATATCGGGGTATCGATTTCCAATATCGGAATCAAATAAGTTATCCAAGAATAAACTAACCTAAGTAAGTCCAGGAAAACTTATCGTACCCATCGGGAGTAAAATATGAGAAAATGAGACATATTGATGGCTGAATATAGGTTTTTGGTTCAGATTTGATAGAATAACGAGCGATATTATCAATTTTATGCACTATTGTAAGAACTGCAACGAAATATCGTTTCCTATCTCTTTGTCTATGAGTTTATGAAATTTGATTAAAATCAGACCAATCCCTCTATAACTCGATTTTTTTCGATTATCGATTTTCGATATTTATCGGGGGTACCTCGATACAAAACCTAGCTAAAGACACTCGCTGATGCTTATAGTATAACTGTGTAAATTTTCAAGAAAATTGGTTCAGCCGTTTCGGAGTCTATAGGTAACACACACAGAGGCACACACACATACACACACAGACAAAGTTCCATTTATAAATAAGTTTAAATTATATATATATATACTGAATGGATTTACGAATTTGTTTGTGCTATCAAAACGGACGGCAAAATATTTATATCGTTATGCTATCTAAAATGGCGGCAACATATACATTGATGTGACTTACATGAGTATCTTACATTAAGATATAAACAAAATTATCTAAACCCTTGAGCGTGAAAGACTGAATATATATATATATATACCCAACTGTCTTTATTATTTTATTATAGAGTTTTCATATCTAGTAGTAAACATAATGAAATGAGCCGACTTCTCTTCGCTATTGTCTGCCTCTCCTTAACTTGAGAGAATGAATATATATTTATATATATATCCTCTAACGTTATATAATATATACATACACACAACGGTTTTATTTTAACGGAGAGGATTATTTTAAATATCATATATTTTGCTGTTGTCTAATAAAAACTAAAAACAGCAGCGACAGCAATGCGAATGATATATCCGGTAATCAAAATAAGGGGTTCGGTTCGAAATTCTTAGTGTCTGAAGAAGACCGGAGCGTACAACGGTCGAGACGTCGTAAACATATAAATAAACCTGAATACAAGAGTTCGAATAATGTAAAGCTAGCAAAGTATAGAACTGAATATAATACAGAAGCGTACATTGGCCGAAACGTCGTATCTATGTCAATAAACATAGTAATAGGGAGCGCAATAGAAAATTAATTAACTTCAAAAGTTAGAATATAAGATCTGGTAAAATTAGTTACTGAAACATTAAGTTTGTATGTCTCAGAAATCCATACACTGATGCCCTCCAGGACACATGACCCAGTGGATATAGACACTGGTTAGTTCCAGTGACTTGACCCCAAGTGTTGTGATTTCAGAAAAAACAATACCAGCCTACAGCGGACTTTGTCCGGCTAAGAGTTAAGTTAAAGGAACATAACTATATGACTGTCTGAAGTAGCATAACACATGGAATGAGGATGGTGTATTGAATACTGCTACCACATCTGGTCGGGTGCCCCTGATATTCTCCTCGGGGTTCTTTACAAAATACAACGGAGAATCTGTAATGTGATCGATACCGACTTGGCGGACCGCCTGCAGTCACTCTCTCACCGACGTTACGTGGCTTCCCTGTGCCTCTTCTATTAATACTTTCACGGCTTCTGCTCCGACGAACTTAGATCACTGGTGCCCCCTAGGTATGAATTTGCACGAGATACTAGATTAGTAACTACGTCCCACCCTTTTACAGTAAAACCGATAAAATGTAACTGCAATTTCCACTCCAACAGCTTTTCTCGCACTGCCCGCCTGTGAAATTCCCTTCCACATACGTGCTTCCCCGACAGCTACAATCTCCAGGAGTTTAAATGTAAGGTTAAGAGACACCTCCTAACAAACTAACTCGCATCCATTCTCTCAAACACTCTTCCCATCTACCCAACCCTCATCCTAGGTATCCTTACCCGTCTATCATCCTCCTTCTGACATTTCCTATATCTAACCTCTCTTTCTCATCACTTTCTTTTATGTAACCCTCTGCGCAATAGTGGCAGTGGAATGCCTTGCTTGGGGTGAAATGATTAAAAAAAAATTTTTTTAAAAAATACCCCATTGACAGAAATAAAGGGTTTGTTTCAAAATTCCTAACATCTGATGAAGGCCGGAGAGTACAACAGCTAAAAACGACGTAAACACAGGCAATAAAGATGGATACAAAAGTCCTAACAGAGTAAATAATGTAACAAAGTGATTTGTTTAAACTTATCAGATTATGCAGGGCCCACTGTAGCCTATCAAGAGTTAATTAGCATTAATATGGAATTCTCCATAGACTGCCACTGCCAATATTGCGCTGGGGGTTCCGTAGGGGAAAATGATGAGAAAGATTGGTTAGATATAGGAAATGTCAGAAGGCGGGTGATAGACGGGTAAGGACAGAGAGAGTGCTCGGTTTTCTGACCTTGACGCGAAGAAAGAATCAAGAGAATCTGAGCATAAAAGTAATTAAAATTCAATTAAAAATTCATAAAGGAAAATTAAATTCTATTTGATCGCCATTAACAATGTTAAAACCACACGCAAGGCATTACAAACAGTTCTTCTAAAATGGTATTTTGGATTGATTCGACAAATTTGAATCAAAGATTAAATAAAATTTGAAATCGAAGAACAACTGAAGACGTCTAACTTTGTCATATTTTGGTCTGCGAGAATAGGGAGGATTGGCAGAATTTGCTGGAAATTTATATAACAGCCGGAAAAATATATTTAAAGTTTCTCATCATAATTAAAAGATAAATTTTAAAACTTTAGACTCATCATCCCTTCTAATAATCTAAACTTATTTATAAATGAAATGTTGTCTGTGTGTGTCTGTGTATCCGTTACTTATAGACTCCGAAACAGCTGAACTGATTTTCTTGAAAATTTACACAGTTGTACTATAAGCGTCTGCGAGTATTCTTAGCTAGATTTTGTGTCGAGGTACCCCCAAAAAATATCGAAAATCGATAATCAAAAAAATCGGGTTATAGAAGAAGTGGTCCGATTTTAATCAAATTTGATACACTCATAGACAAAGACATAAGAAATGATATTCAGAAGTTTCAAGGTTGCAGTTCTTACAACAGTGCAGAAAATTTGATATCGATACCAGGAAATTAAAATTTGACTTACATCCATTCATTTTTCTTTCAATCTACGGTTTCGCTTTAACTGGAAACAACTTTTGCCTTTTAGTCTTTCGTGCCAACGTCCAAAGAGTCTGAGCTCTAGGACCATAGATTAGTTTAAAAGCTTCCATTACACTCGAGCAACGCCAGGCTATACTGCTAGTTGTAAATACTTAGCAGAAATCCTGCGTACATGCAGCGGGTAGACAAAATAATGGAAACACCTTGAAATTCCAAGCTAATTTATTTTAATGTAAGGTAGAACAGCATTAATTACAGTTTTAATTCTGCGTTGGACTGAGTCGTACAAAGATTGATTTTTTCCCAGAGGAATTATTATCAATTTTTCACCTAAAACAGTCTCCTATTCTTTCAATGGGATTTTTTTATAACCGTCTTGCCCCAAGCAAAGAACTTGGCGGCTCGACTACAGCCACTTTCCCACCCCACCGACAAGAGGTGGCTTCCCTTTGTCTGTTCTATAAATACTTCCATGACTTCTGCTCCAGCGAACTTAAGTCACTGGTGCCTCTGCAACAGGTGTTTACTCGTGCAACCAGACTGGCAACTGGGTCTCACCCATTCACAGTTAGATCAACCAAATGCAAACGACAATTCTACTCCTTCAGCTTCTTTTCTCGCACTTCCGGCCTGTGGAACTCGCTTCCTTATTCTTGCTTTCCTGACGGCTACATCCTCCAGGAGTTTAAATGCAATGTCAACACTCATCTCGTAACTACTTGACCCTAGTTCTTCTCACACCGTCCTGTAGATCCTTTCCTTTCTCTCCGCCTTCGCACCTGTCATCACACCTGTATTCCAATCCTTCTCATGCTTCTTTCTAACTGGTTCGTCCTTCTCCTCTAATCCTTTTACTCTTATGTAGCCTCCTGCACATCAGTGGCGTTACCGCCTTACTCGGGATGATATGATTAAAAAAAATTACTGCCATTGTTGTGCAGGGGGAAAATAAGCTGATGGAGTAGAATTTGCGTTTACAATTTATTGGTTTCGCAGTAAAAGGGTGGGACCTATCTGCTAATCTTGTGGCTCGAGGAAATTCATATATAGGGGGCACTAGTGAGCTAGGTTCATCGGGGCGGAAGCCGTGAAAGTATTTGTAGAAGAGACACAGGGAAGCCACACTGCGTCGGTGAGAAAGCGACAGTATCCTAGCTGCTAAGTCGGGATCGATTACATTACAGATTCGACGTTGGATTTTGTCAAGGACACCTAGGTGGAATAGCAGAAGCACCTGACCAGATATGGAAGCAGTGTTCAATGCACGGGCGGATGGTAGATTTGTATATGTGCCGGATTGTTTCAGTCGGGAAAAACTTCCTGGCCCTGAACAGAGAAACGATCTTCTTAGCAGCGGATTTAGCTATGGCTTGTTTTTAATCATTTCACCCCAAGCAAGGCATTCCACTGCCGCTTTTGCGCTAGGGGCTACATAGGGGAAGGTAAATAGAAAGAGTGGTTAGATATAGGAAATGTCAGAAGGGGGGTGATAGATAGTTGGGTGGCTGGGAAGAATGTTTGAAAAAATGGAAGCGAGTTAGTTTGTTAGAAGGTGTCTACTGATCTTACATTTAAACTCCTGGAGATTGTAACCGTCGGGGAAGCAGTCATGTGGAACGGAATTCCACAGTCGGGAAGTGCGAGAAAAGAAACTGTTTGAGTAGAAGTTTCGGTTGCATTTTATCGGTTTCACTGTAAAAGGATGGGATCTAGTTGCTAATCTAGTATCTCGTGAAAATTCGAGTCTAGTGGGACCAGTGATCTAAGTTCATCGGAGCAGAAGCCGTGAAAGTATTTATAGAAGAGACACAGGGAAGCCACGTCGCGCCGGTGAGAGAGAGACTGCAGGGGGTTCTGCTAAGTCGGTATCGATCACATTACAGACCCTCCGCTGTACTTTGTCGAGAAGCCCAAGGAGAATAGCAGGGGCACCCGACCAGATATGGCAACAGTATTCAATGCACGGGCGGATGGTAGATTTATAAATGTGCAGGATAGATTCAGACGGAAAAAACCTCCGGGCCCTGCACAGAGAACCGACTTTCGTAGCAACGAATTTAGCAATGGATTCGATATAGTCATTCCACTTTGAGGTCCGCTGAAAGTGTGAGACCAAGGAGGCGTAGTGTTTTACTCTCTGTGAGGCAAGCCTGGTCCATGCTAATAGGATGTAGGTGCGATTGTCTATGATGATTAATTGATAGTAGCTTCGTTTTAGAAGCATTAAAATTTACGAGCCATTTCTTACCCAGTTCACTACGGATTGGAGGTCCTTTCCAATCTCTTCTGCAAGGTTAGCTTTGTCGCCCACACCAGATTTTTGATCGAGGCGAGAATAAACTATGGCGTCATCGGCGTACATACCTACTTGGGATCTTATGGTATCAGGGAGATCATTAATGTAGATCAGAAAGAGCGTAGGGCATAGGATAGAGACTTGAGGGACACCCGCGTTCGTATGGTAGTTCTGGGAGGCATGTCCGTTTAATACCACTTTCAATGTGCGGCTAGATAGGAATGATTGGATTAGTTTCAAACAATTGTCCAGCTATACCATAACTCCGCAGTTTGCATAGAAGGCCAGCACTCCAGACTCTGTCGAACGCTTTAGAGATATCCAAGGCAACCGTTTGGCCTTCACCATTCCTGTCGAGTGCCTGACATATGTACTCGGTGATGGCCGTTAGCATATCAGCAGTAGACCTGGTGAAGCGAAAAACATACTGCTTGTCCAAGAGGAGCCTGTGTGCTGTGAGATGCTGAACCACCTCGGCGTTGATAATGGCTTCGAACACTTTGCCAAAGATTGGAAGAAATCTGATAGGTCGGTAATTTGCGGGGTCCGAGTGTTCTCCAGTGTTTTTAAATATAGGGACTGCAGAGGAAGATTTGCAACAGGCAGGAAACAGGAAGCAGATAGGCAGAAGTTGTTGAGCTTAGAAAGTACAGAGGAAAGTTCGGGGGCACATTTCTTTAAGACTATGATTGGGATTCCGTCCCCTCCTGCTCGCTTTGTGAGGGTCAAGTTTTGAGATTATCTTAGAGACAAGCGAGGGTGTAATATGGACGTCATTGAGTTGAGCATCAGTTCTAGGTGGGAAGTCTAGTGTAGAAACTCCAGATAGTCATTCCACATGAGGTCTGATGTGAGAGTTAACCTGAAGAGGCGCAGTGTTTTACTTTCAGGGAGACTACCCTGATCCATGCTAATGGGGTGGAGTAGGTACGATTGTCTGTGATGGTTAATAGATAGCAGCTTCGTTTTTGAAGCATTTAAATTCACGAGACATTTCTTACCCCAGTCCACCACGGATAGGAGGTCATTTTCAAGCTCGGCAGTGAGGTTTGCTTTGTCAGCCTTGGCAGATTTTCTATTGAGGCGAGGTGTAGGATATCAAGTCTTCACTTGTTTTTATAAATGAACCTCAAATTTTCATTTTGATGTTGAGATCTGGGGACTGTAATGGCCAGAGAAGATGTTCTAGTTCACTAGAATGTTCCTTGCGCTATGAAGCTACTACTTTAGCAATACGAATGGGTGCAGTTCCCTGTGGAATCCGTGTCTGGATCATAGAATGAACACTTAATCTTGTCTGTTGATTTTAATAATCTTAGTAAAATAATATCTGTAACAAACCAATTTTTGCAAAAAAAGGTACTGCTAATATTAAATTGTCATGGTGGCATCACCCATACAAACTGAATGAACTCTTCCAACCATTACATATACCTTCCCTCAGAAGGTTGAGAGTAGATAGCCTGAGCAGTAGCCGGAGGAGAACGCCCTGAACTCAGCCATGAGTCGTCTACAAACATTGCTACCGTAACGACCAGTTCGAGGGTCGAAGCATAGTATTACACATTAACCCGTAATAGCATTCTACTAACAAAGTTACAAGTGTTGTATTTTGCCGTGATTAAAATATATTTGTTATTTCCTACTTGGATTGTTTTTGTGTTATTCTTGTTGAAACTTAACCGGGTCCATGACATAAACCAACAAACAAAAATAGTGTTGTGGAATTATTTTCGCAGTAGAGGCGAGTATAATAAGTTCGACGTACAAAACGTTAGGAACTTGATATAATATGTATTATGCAGTTTAATCTTGCCAGGTCCCTGACTATTTTGTATTCGACTAACTGTCGACTCCTATCGTCCAACATAAGACTGACCCTCGTTCCTGTTACTACTCCTACTTAAAGTAGGTGGGAGAATCTATTCAGTATAGAATAAGTGTGTTTCATCATAACAAATGGATTAGCTTTTCACAGTTTAATCAAGTTATCCAAATTCTGTTATTATGGTACTACATATTGCCATTATTTTGTCTATCCTCTGCAAATCACTATTTACTAAACATCTTCCTAATTAAATCTTTTTTACTGTTTATCAATCCTTTGAATGTTATTTAATGCCAAAACATATTTTTGTATTTTAAGAATAATTATATTTTTAGTAAATGAATATTACATTAACAATGTTATTTTTTAGAATCAGTCAGTCAAGTGTCATACGTGATACAACGCTTGGGCGATCATGTCTCGAAAGAGACATGAGTGACTGGGCAGAAGATTATCCTGCAGTAGGTTGCCATTGCTTTCTGCGGTAGACTGGTTGTCGACCAAGGCTATAGAACCCTCAATCTGTTCTGCTATTTAACCCATAACTGGAAGGAATAGACGGATTAATACCTTTCCCAAGGGTATTTGCGCGTAAGTGAATACAATGGATTCAACTGGAATTCGAACTCAGCTCCCCGGTTTCTCGTTACGAGCCGATATCCACTGTACCACAACGCACATTTTTTAGAATAGTAAGTCTTTTTTTCAGTAACAAGACCTGCTATTTATCCTTTAGCTGGAGAAAACAGATGGATTCAAACCTTTCTCAATAAGTATTAAGAAACACGACAATTTCACGAGAAACAAAGAGGAGAGTACTGGATTGATATGTGATGTCGGTTCTTCAATATGGCACTGAATGCTGGACAATATCATCAGAGGTGAAGGAAAAACTTGAAGCAGCTAAAATGTGATTCTACAGAAGCATACTGGATATAAAGTGAGGGATCAGTTCCATATGACAATCAGTATATAAACGGACCCCTCACTTTGTGGTCACAGCGGTTTTATACATTTATATTCCTGAGATCCAAAAGAACATGAATACATTCCAGAAACTGAACAGAGAAAGACAGGAAAATTTCACTAGAAACAAAGAGGAGAGTACTGGATTGATATGTGATGTCGGTTCTTCAATATGGCAGTAAAAGTTAGACAATATCTTTGAAGGTGAAGGAAAAACTTGAAGCAGTTGAAATGTGGTTCTACAGAAGGATGCTGCGGATATCATGGACTGAGCATGTGAGCAATGGTGAGGTTCTGGAAAGGATGGAGACGAAATGGAAATTAATACTGAGCATCAGGAAGAGACAACTAAAGTACTTAGGACATGCAATGAGGAAAGAAGTCTTAGAGAACTTGATACTAACAGGCCAGATAGAGGGGAAAAAGAAACAGGGGAAAGCAGCGGATAACATATTTGAAGGACCTGATCAGGTGGATGACGGAACGAGGGTTGCATGGTGCAACAGGAGAAAGCGTGTTAAGAGCCACCAGGGATAGGGAGATGTGGAAAGCCATGATTGCCTATGTCCTGAAAGGACAGGGCACACAGAAGAAGAAGAAATGAATGTAGCAAACCCGACTAGAAACCCGATTTCTCTTGCCAAGCCGCTATCCACTACATCAGCCGACGTCAGGTCATCAGAGCTAAACCAGAGATGTCTTGTAATATCTTATCGATTGATATTATTCGCTTTACGGACGCACGGATGTTGAGCGTTAACTTCACTGCGATAATAATAAGACTAAACACTACCAAAGGAAAGATTGATCGTTGAAATAAGATTTTCAATTATGGGTCGTCATTACGTAAGAAGATTAAGGGGAGCGGTTTGCGTGAAAGTAGTGCATTAAGACACCCACAACCTCAGTTGGATTTCAACTCTCTAACCTCTCTTCACTTACGAACGTTGTTGGAGAGGCCTAGTGGTTACAGTAACGAATGCTTAGTGTTCTAGCGTAGGAAAGAAATAAATAAATAACATTCAGAATGCTGATTTTCATGGCAACTGGAAAAAGAAAGAAAAATGGGTGTCGTTGTTAGTATAACGAAGGGAAGAGAAGAAAGAAAAAAAACAAAGCGGAAGTAATCAAAAGGCGAGAGAGAGAGAGAAAAAAAAAGGTTTTTCTTTGGCTTGTTATTGATTGAGGTGTTGAAGCTAAAGAAAGAAAGCAAATGGCACCGAGAGAGTGAGTGGGGTGAGAGGACAAAGGAAGAAGCTTGGCGTCAGTAATGAATACACCGAGCCACCTCACACCCATACTGCAGATTCGCCACGCCCCGACTACTATCAATCTATGCATGGCTCCATCTCGAGGTTCTCGACAAATTCCATAGAAAGATGTGCAATTTTATTGGTCCTGACTTGGCATCTCGATTTCAATCAATTTCACACCGAAGTGGTTTTCCTCTGACTTTTCTACAAATATTTTCATGGAAATTGCTCTGACGAGTTGTTCTCCCTGGGACCCCGACCTGATAAATTTAAGCGTGCTACTAAATTGGCATCTAGGTCCCACTCTATTACCGCGGAAATAGTTAAATTTTACTGCATCTTCTATTCTAAGAGATTCTTTTCTCGAACTTCCCCCCTGTGGAACTCCCTTCCGTTTACTTTCTTCCTTGATAGCTACAATCTCCAAAAGTTTAAATGCAACGTCAAATCAAATTCTACTCCAGTAGCTTCTTTTCTCGCACTTCCCGCCTGTGGAATTCCCTTCCGCATACTTGCTTTCCTGACAGTTACAATCTCCAAGAATTTAAATGTAAAATCAATAGTCATCTCCTCTCTCACTAACTTACATCCTCTCTCTCATGCTTTTCCACATCCACCCCACTCTCATTAGTACTCTTTTCCCTCTCTTACTCTCTTCCTGACACCCCTGCAACCTCTCACTCCTCATAACATTCCTTTTCGTCCACCCCACTCTCATCAGTATCCCTCTTTCCTCTCGTACTCTCTTCATGACACCCCTGCAACCTCTCACTCCTCATAACATTCCTCTTCGTCCACCCGACTCTCATCAGTAATCTCTTCCCTCTCCTACTCTTTTTCTGACACCCCCTGCAACCTTTCACTTCCTCATAAAATTCCAATTTCGTCCACCCCACTCTCATCAGTAATCTCTTCCCTCTTCTACTCTCTTCCTGACACCCCTGCAACCTCTCACTCCTCATAAGATTCCTCTTCGTCAACCCCACTCTCATCAGTATTCTCTTCCCTCTCCTACTCTCTTCCTGACAACCCATGCAACCTCTCACTCCTCAACATTCCTCCTATGTAACCCACTGCACAACAGTGGCAGTAAAATGCCTTGCTTGGGGGCGACACGATTATAAAAAAATTTGCTATCTTCTTTCTCTCTTGAATTCTGTCCATCTTTCATTATTTCGCTGTACGCTGTTCTTTCTCTCACTCCCCCACCCCAACGAACACTAGTGGCAGTCTTGTTTTGATTGGTAAAAAAAAGTAATCCTTACCGAAAACATCTTCATTTACCGTTGTAAGCAATAAAGGAATTACTGATGTAAAGTTAGAAATATCAAAGCCTTACTTGAGACTGAGTCGTAACTTTCGAAAATAACAAACCCTAACAACGAATAACAAAATAAAGAAACAATTCTAAGTTTAGTAAGTCTTGAATCAGAAGTATTGAATCATTCAACAAAAGTTGTTTGTAGCGTACATTAATCCCCTATTATACCAAAAAATAAAATCTCTCTATATTTTTGAGATGTGGTATATTTTTTTAATCATGTCACCCCAAACAAGGCATTCCACTGCCACTATAGCGCAGGGGGGTACATAGAGCGATTGGGTATAGGAAATGTCAGAAGGCGTGTGATAGACGAGTTAGGATGTACATAGGGAGAGAGTTGGAGAGAATGGGTGTGAGTTAGGAGGGGTCAATTGACCCTACATTTAAACTCCTGGAGGTTCTAGGCGTCGGGGAAGCAAGCACGCGCAAGGGAATTCCACAGGCGGGAAGTGCGAGGAAAGAAGCTATTGGAGTAGAAATTACGGTTACATCTTATCTGTTTCACAGTAAAATGGTGGGACCTAGTTGCTAATCTAGTATCTCGTGCAAATTTATATCTAGGAGTCACCAGTGATCTAAGTTCATCAGAGCAGAAGCCATGAAAGTATTTATAGAAGAGGCACAGGGAAGCCACATCACGCCGGTGAAAGAGTGACTGCAGGCGGTCAGCCAAGTCGGTATCAATCACATTACAGATTCTTCGCTGTCTTTTGTCAAGAACCCCGAGGAGAATAGCAGGGGCACCCGACCGGATGTGGCAGCAGTATTCAAAACACGTATTTACATCATTTATATTGTTCGAACTGTTGTGCTCATTATTATTGTCATATTTGCAATGTTTCGGCCGTTCTACGCTCCGAACTTCTAAAGGAATTTAGAACCAAAGTTTTTATTTCGATCACTGGGGTAGATTGTTCTCGTTCCATGTGTCATGTCACTTCCTGATGTCTTAGTTATAACCAATAACTCAACTGTGTAAGACTTTTTTGTCACATGTATTAAAGCAAGAGATAATAATTTTTAAATGTATGTCTGTGAAATCTTTGAATATATATATAATAATTTATATAATATATAAAAATATATAAGATAATGTTTAAAAGTATGTGCGTAAAATATATAAATCGATACCCCGATATTCTCTCGGGTTTGATCAAAATCCGATTTTCGGCCCTTTTTATTTTGGTTTTTGCTTCGGGTTTTGCTCTAAGTAGGGATAATTTTAGTTCTTAGTCTCAGCCATGATAACATTTACTCAGAGGACTTTAGTCGTCAAAATTCACTGTGCTACGGCAAACTTACTTGACATCGATACCGGAAATCAAAATTTGACTTACATCCATTAATTTTTCTTTCAATTGACGGTTTCGCTTTGACTGGAAACAACTATTGCTTTTTAGTCTTTCGTGCCAACGTCCAAAGAGGCTGAGTGTATGTATTTGTCACAATTCATTACATTTAGACAAATGGTTTTGTTAAAGTTTCGATCTCTCACAAAGTGTGACGTCATAGAACCGCATTACAAATTTACGAACTGCGTCTGCTATTCGGTGACTTTCATTGTTGCATAGCAATGTTTTATGTCAACACAATATAAAATCATCTTTGATGGTGGATTTCTTTATAACTTACCTGTAACCTCTCTGAAGATGGCTTGTGTGAGCCGAAAGCTTAGAACCAGCATAATAAGAAATATTGGACAATT
>JBBBDQ010001587.1:1445000-1530000 GCA_037127315.1 Ascarosepion bandense | reverse complement strand
GTGTGTGTGTCTGTTTATCTGGCTGTATGTCTGTATTTTTTCAGGCCTTTCATTTTCGTTTTTGCTTCGGGTTTGGCTCTAATAGGTATAATTGTAGTTCTTAGCCTCAGCCATGATACCATTTACTCAGAGAACTTATTTAGCCTTCAAAATTCAGTTTACGACGAAAAACCTATTTGATATCGATAGCAGGAAATCAAAATTTGACTTACATCCATTCATTTTTCTTTCAGTGTACGGTTTCGCTTTAACTGAAAACAACTATTGCTTTTTTAGTCTTTCGTGCCAAAGTCCAGACAGTCAGAGCTCCAAGGACCATGGATTAGTTTTAAAGCTTTCATTACAGCCGCGCAACGCCGGACTATACTGCTAGCATATATATATACTAGATGCGATTGATAAATTGTCGCAATGATTTTATTTTTTCAAATACTCTTTAGGCTGAGTCTAAAGCTTTCATTACACCCGAGCAACGCCGGGCTATACTGCTAGCATATATATATATGTATATATATTGGTAAATTGTCACAATTATTTTATTATTTCAAATATTCTTTAGTCTGAGCTCCAGGACCATGGATTAGTTTTAAAACTTTCATTACACCCGAGCAACGCCGGGCTATACTGCTATTAACATATATATAAGTGAACCGTATTCCATCCTTATAATATTGCTGCCACATATAGACCAAGTTCATCTGGTATTAATGTAGAGCTCTTTGATAAAATTTAAAGGAGAATTAGCAATGTTAGGACTTTTGATGTGTTGTCTCATCTTCTGTCTCTTTCTACCGTTGTAAAGTTGCTTTATGTGCCTTTTCTCTAAATAATTTATAGTAATTGATTGGATGAACTCTTCCTTATAGTACCTAGACCTTTTGTGGTACAGTCGATATCGACTCAAACGACAAATCTGGGTGCCGTGTTCTAATTCCATTTGAATTCCTTTCAATAACTTACGCAGAAATAGAATGGGTTAAATAACAGAACAGATTGGGTTCTATAGCCTTGGCTGGCAACGAGTCTACCGTAGAAAGCAATGGCAACCTACTGCAGGATAATCTTCTGCCCAGTCAGTCATATCTCGAAAGAGACATGATCGCCCAAGCGTCTATTAGGTATGGTACTTAACTGACTGACTGAATATAATAGTTGGAATCATGATTGATGCTTCTACTGGTCATAAATTGGGGGATCGTTTTTTTATTGTTAGGAAGTAGTAAACTGATTCTCCACTAATTACTACGTAATAATATAATATATCTCCTCTCCCTCTAGCTATGAGTTAAATAATAGAACAGATTGGGTTCTATAGCCTTGCCTGGCAACGAGTCTACCGTAGAAAGAAATGGCAACCTACTGCAGGCTAATCTGCTGCCCAGTCAGTCATGTATCATTCGAGACATGATCGCCCAAAGCGTGTATCACATATGGCTCTCAACTGACGTACTAGACTGGCATCGAGATCTCATTAATTTAAGGTTTGAGTTGGCTTAATGTAACAGTAATATCTATGCTAACAGTTCCTTTTCTCGCACTTCTCGTTTGTGGAATCATCTTCTTGTCTTATAATTTCCAGTCAACTTTAATTTAAAATAATTAAATGTAATATCAATCGCTAACTACTGTCTACTTGCTAACTATTCTTTTGATCTTTAGTAATTTTTCTGTTTAATAATTCATTCCCACTCAGTAACCCCTTTGCGTTTTAGTGGCTTTAATTCCTTGCTTGGAGTGAACTCAAAAACACATTTAAGCTCTTCTTTGTTTATGGATTTTTGGTTGTAAAGTAATAGTTTCTGAGAACTGCAGTTATAATATGACGGTGATATTTCAATTTACAATTGCATTTTTTATATAAAACATCAATATATATATATATATATATATATATATATATATATATATATATATACACACACACACAACACGTTAAAAGTTCCCTTCTCTGGTTCCATGCGCCTATGGCTTAAAGAAAAAGTAGTGACTCCGACTGACACCAAATTGGAGAGAAGCACACTGATGAACTGTGATATAGCGAAACAGGCTTTTATGTGGATGACTAATATATATATATATATATATATATATATATATATATATGTTGTACCTTCTTCTTTCTTTTCAACACTTTCTGAATATTTATTAAACAATATTATATTTAGCATTCAATAATTACTTACTTAAGGGAAATTATATCCGGTGGACTGCATATGGGTTCGAGATGATGATGATGATGATGAATGATGATGATGATGACTGTGGTGTAGACTAGATAAAAGAAAGAAAGAAAGAAAAGAGCGGTAAAGACAAAAAATGATTGCGAAAGAAAAAGAAAACTATTTAAAAAGAAAGAAAAAAGAAAATTAAATGATTCAGAATGAAAACAAGAAAGAAAGAAGAAACAAAGGAATAATGAACGAATAGAAAGATGACATTTTAAATGACTTAAAAATAAACAAGAAAATATGGATTCATTCATTCAGAAAGACAGACAGACAGACAGACAGACAGACAGACAGACAGAGAGAGAGACAGAAAGAAAGAAAGACAGAAATAAAAGAAAGAAGGGAGCACAAAACTTGAAACAAAAAAAAAAGGTTTCAGTTTCAGTTTGAATTTTGTTTAACGTCATATCAACCTCTGTGGGTTATTTAATGCCAAAAAGATAGAGTTTTAAGATATTTCTTTTAGTGTTTGATTATAGTAAGAAGTTTGGTTTAGTCAGATTTTGATGAAAAAAATTTTTTTAATTTTATTTTAGAAAACTGAAGATGTCTTTTAGTTTTGTATTCAAACATGTATTGCTGGTAATAATTTTTTTCCTTCAAAAATATATCATGATAATAATTTTTTGTTCTTCAAAAATATGTAATGGTAATAATTTTTCCTTTTCAAAAATGTATTGTTGATATTTTTCATTCAAAAATTTATATTTTTCTATAAAAGTCTATTTTTATCTATATATTTCTATAAAAGTGTATTTTTATACTTTTATAGTCTTGTAACCCAAGTTTGGGAGTTAGCTATTTGCCCATAGCTGGGACCCTAACAGGTGCTACCACTCCGGGTCAAGGTGGACCTGGGAACAACAGCAATTAAGGGGTGGTTCCATGCTCCTCACAACCTCCCAATCAGTTTCCTGTCATACCCAGGACCACAAAAAGAAAGAAAGAAAAATTAAATAATTGAGAAAGAAGGATAGCAAAATTGAAGGACATAGAAAGAAAAAAGAAAGAAAGAAGGAATGGTAAGGAAGAAAGAATGAAGAATAAAAGATTGAAAAAATGAAATAAACTGATTGAGGAAGAATGATAAAAAGAAATAACGAAAAAAATAAAATAGAAAGAAGTAAAGAAAAATGAATTACTGAGAAAAAAAGGAAGGAAAGAAAGAAACAAGAAAAGATAAAAAAGAAGAAAAAAGGTTTATACAAATTAAATCAAATGATTGAGAAAGAAAGAAATATAGAAAGAAAAAAGAAAAAATGAAATCATTTAGAAACAAAGAAAGAAAGAAAAAGAAATAAGGAAAAAGAAAGAAAGAAGAAAAAGAAAAAATATATAAGTGAGAAAAATGAAATTTAAAAGATTTTAAAAATAAGAAGAATTGAATCGCAACAAAAGAATGAGAGCAAAAAGAAAAAATACTGAAATCAAGAAAAATAATTGTGAGAAAAAATTAAGCGAATGAGGACGAAAAACAGGAAAGAAATATTAAATACTTAAAGAACGGAGAAAGAAAGAAAGATGGGTTCAATCAAAGAATGGAACATTGATTTGGGGAAAGGGAAAAGAAAGTAATTACTAACATCATAAATTTAAGCAAGAATTTGAATTTCTATGCAACAATATGAAAAGCTATATCACAAATCTACATATATGTATATATTTACTGGAGGATTATTTGAATAAATAAATTTTAAACAAAGATTCTTTTGAAATCGAATGAACTCGTCGTTTGTAAAGAATTATCACAAGTTTTTTTTTTTTATAATGTTTTATTCTCACCTTTTAAAGCATTGAAAACAAAATATTGTCAGAAATTTTACTAAATAACTGTTAGGGCGCTCTCCACCTTTGAAGTATAATGAACTGTTCCAGGCACTATATATGGTGGTAGTGCCGGACGACTGTCAAATCAGTACAGATTACGAGTCAGTCGTGTATTTCCGGTTGTAAACCGGAAGTGATTCATTGCACTCTGCCACGTACAGAGACGTACACGTTAATACCTTGTTTTTTTTGTATTATACTAACCAACTTTGTAAATACTTTTCTTCCGTAATACATTTTATTATATTTATGTTTCTGTGTTTTGTTCATTTATAACATCAGTTGTCGTGTCCTTTGTGGCTCTTAATAAATATTGTCCTTTGTTGTCTCGCCTAAACACTGTTCTGCCGTCTAGTTGCACAAGCTCCCTGGGTAGGATGCGCTTTGTCTCCTTTCCTGTTTTGCATTCAATCTGCCCTTTTAGTATCAATTTTCAAAGCCGTCTTTCTTTCTGCGTCACAGAAATGTTAAGAATGTATTTCTGATTCTAATTACAAGTGTCATTTTGGTTTCCATTTCCTTTAAAACTTCCTCGGCACTAACATAATTAGTACATGATATTCTCAGCATCCTTCTGTAGAACTAGATTTCTCTTTCCTCAAGTCTCTTCTTCATCAGTGAGGAGTTAGTTCAACATTCACTACCAAACATGAAGACTGATATTACATAAAATTTAAATACGCTTTTCTTAGTTTCTAACAAAACTTTTCTTTTTCTTAATACAGTGTTTAGATTTCGGAAGGCATATTTCCTGTTTCAATACGTCTTTAGATTTCAAAGTCACATTTTCCAATTCTCTGTTAAAGCATTAGCTTGGTATTTAAATTTAAATGAACGCGTAAAGAAAGAACTAAACATAAGTTGTAAAATGACAGAATGTATGGCTGCATTTGTTTAATACTGAATACAGTGTTTGTGGATGGTAATTTTCTAAGTTTGTCTTAGACGTAACATAATGCCAAATGTACAAGGAACCCAGGAAAAATTGAAGTCTTTACTTAGTCAAATATTTCTAAACTACAAGCCTACTAATTATTAAAATATGTTCAGGTGCACATTGGTGATTTTCTAAGCATAGCTTAGACGTGGCTTAAGGCCGAAAGAATACGGCAACCAGTGAGGATCAGATTCACTATTCAGTCGCAATTCTTCCAACAAGACAAGCTTGTTAACAATTACATCACGTCGAATTGAACAAGTGATGGTTTTCTAAGCCTAGTTTAGATGTGGCACAAGGCCAAAAATAAAGGTCACAAATTGAGGATCGAATTCACTATTCAGTAACTGATGTAGCGAGACAAGCTTACTAACCATTAGACCATCTCGAAATACTCTGGAATTTATCGTTGGTCTCCTTGGTAGACCGCCCAATTTGCGATCTATATCATATGAAATAAAAATGAACAAAGTCATTTATTGTTCCCGTAACAAGAGGTATGCAATTTACTGGAAAATAACAAAATAATATATCTTAATTAGAATGTTCGAGGAAGTATGCCCAAAGATATAAAAAAATCCCGTTCTGTTTTACTCAAAAGTCTTTTCTTTGCATATTCAATATGGGTACAAACCTCTCTTTAAATAAAGTAAAATACATTATTTTGAAAACGCTTCTGATTAATGTACAAATACCAAATTAAATTATAAAGAATGCACAATGGAAATAGCTTTTTCTTTCTTACGAGAAAATCAACATTGAATTACAGGAATTATTCTTCATTTTAAGACGTACTCTTTGGCAGAATTTCGTCATATTTAATTTCACCGATTGCAGGCGGATGGCTGATATCGAGTCAAACTAAAAAGGATGCTATTTTTATTTATTTATTTATTTATTTTGTTAAAGTGGTTAATATTTATTTTATCTTGGATGTAAAGGATTTGACATTTTCTTGTAGCTTGTCACAAGTATTTTTCATATTAATTTTCCGACTTTGCTGTTTCATTTGAAAGTCGTTAATGAAAAGGAATTTTTATCTCTTTGCAATGATAACGTTCAAAAGAACTGGACAAGTAGACAACGCGTTATCAGAAGAGTTATGAAAGGAAATTGACCAGGCTTGTTCGGAGCTGAGGGTCTTCATCTTACAGACAGAAGCCTTATGTTGAAAGAGATTTTCTCCTTTTCTTATTTGTTCTTTTTTGTTCTTGAGGACTCCGATCCATACGTGATTTTTATTTGATTCCTGCTTTTTCTCATTTCTCGCAAACAGAGACACGCACACATACACTAGGAATAAAAATTACTTTACATTAAGAAAAGCCCATAGAAACATTGAGAAAGATAGGCAGTCAGTTTATGATACCCTTCTGACAAGTGGACGGAGTAACGCCCGTGGGTGTCTCTATGGAACTTTCGAAACAGGGGTGCTGAATGTAACATCAATCAAGTAAATGACAAACCTTCTACTGGTATTAATTATATATATGCAAGAAAGGTGACCTTATTGATACTACCGGTGTGAAAGAAGGGATCTTAGCATGTGGCACCTTAAGAAAGAAACTGAAGACCATACCACATGTTGACCCAAACACATTTGAGTAAAATTGGGTAGGTGGAAACCAGTGCGACCCATCGATGGTTGTGCTAAAGGGTTTGAGCGTGCTGGCTTTGTTCAGACGATTGATCACGATCGATAACGCGCACTTTCCCAGAGATTGTAACTAAGGTCCGCTCTGCATAGTTTCATCAAAAACCACAGGTGTTGAGCAAACACGAACAAGCCTTAGCAAGTGTCTGCAACATGGATTAGATAGCCGCCAGCCGCGTTAGACTGTCACCCACAGATACGAGTCACCAGCCATCCATATTAAATCACTAAACCTGACGAATGAAATTAAACTAAACCAGTCAGTCTTGACTACAATTAAAATGTTTTCTGAAAAATATCAGTTGAACCCCTTGTAATTAGCTGCGATAGCAAACATTTTGTTAGCTATCAAAACAACGAACGTTTTTTCTACACGCACTCCTCGCCGAGTAAAGCCGGGAAAATATATTGCCTCTTGCTATTTTGTAATAAAAAAGAAGGAAAAAAGAACGTTCTCAAAAATATTAATTCAATCAAACGGACGTAAGATCTCTTAAAACATAAAAAAATTCCTCAGGCAAGGAAACTGTGTTTATCGTTCATTAAATTTTGGTCAGTTATCTGAATTCAGTAGCTCGCTTTTTAAGTTTATTTTGTACGCGTCGGCTGCATGACCTATTGCCAATAAAATTGGCATATAACAATATTATATAACCGTCGTTTTATTTTTCTCTTTATTCATGTTTTTTTTTTTTACAGTTAAATTCACTCTGTACAAAGCCCGGGAGCCACTCGATTTTGAGGGTTACATAGTAAGAGGCAAAGTTTTTGTTGATATATGAAAAAGATAACAGTTAACCCTAGACTTAAACATGTCAAGCGTGTCAGTAAAGTGCTATAAGTGATAGACGTTTGGGCGATCATGTCTCGAAAGAGACATGACTGACTGGGCAGAAGATTTTCCTGCTATAGTTTCCCGTTACTTTCTGCGGTAGACTGGTTGCCAGTCAAGGCTATAGAACCCAATCAATCCTCTTATTTAATCCATAACAGGAACGAGGAGACGGATAACTTTCCCAAGGGTATTTGCACGTAATTAAATGCAAGGAATTCAACTGGAATTCGAACTCAGTTCTCCGATTTCTCGTTCAGAGCCGATATCCACTTCACCACAACGCATACCCTTTCCACGTCAAGATTGTAGTGATCGAAAAAGCTACTGTTTTTAAAGTCTACCATTTCCCCAGTGTGCTCAATCGACGGGTGAGATAATCATCCGCAGACAGTCCTGTTTTGCTGTATTTCAGCTCATCAAATAGTTTAGACATCTGATTGCTTCCAGACAGTATTGAAAGCCAACCAGTTTGACATCAGTCGGAGATTATATATATATATCTTTTCTAAACATATACTGTTAAATATAAGAGACAATGAATGTCTATTATGTTTAATCATGAGCCGTTCTAAACATCGTATTTTCGCTTTAATTTCAGGTGAAAAGAAAGACAAAAGTTCTCCAACATTTGGATAATTTTTTATTAAGTTGGTTCTAAGCTTTCGGCTCACATCTGCCATCTTCAGAGAGGTTACAAGGGCGTTAACATAAAAACATCTACCATCAAATACGATTGTGTGTTGACATAAACAACGATAACTGTTACCAAATAGCAAACGCATTTCGTAAATTTGTAATGCGGTTCTATGACGTCACACCGCGTAAGAGCTCGAAATGTTAACAGAACCATGCAATCTAATGTTAACAGAAATGCAATCTAATGTGTAATGACCAGATTTAAATATGATTTTATTAAGAGTGGGTTGTTTGGATTGAATGTAGATGGCCTCCAATATCTGAATGTTTTTTTACTGTGTGTATGAGTGAGTATTATTCTATTGTTGACTAAAGTCTGTCTGATACATGGCTATGTTTTTTCTAAGAAATGTTGTTTAATTAAACTCTGATCAGAAAGGTGACATGTAAGTCTACGGGAGAGCTTGAATGTATGTAAATATAAACTTATGTAGATTTAATAAGACACAAACCGTAAGACAAGAGACAAGCAAAACGCCTTAAATAAAGTTCTTAGAGTTCAGCCTTGGAAATGATGGAAACTAAAAGGAAATTAATACTGAGCATTAGTAAAAGTCAGCTGAAGTTCCTGGGACACGCAATGAGGAAGGAGGGCTTGGAGAATCTGATGCTAACAGGTCAGATAGAAGGAAAAAGAGACAGGGGAAAGCAGCGGATAACATATTTGAAGGACCTAATCAGGTGCATAACAGAACGAGGATTGCGTGGTCTAACAGGAGAAGGCGTGCTCAGAGCCACCAGGGGTAGGGAAAAGTGAAAGGCCATGATCGCATACGTACTGAAGGGACAAGGCACATAGAAGAAGAAGAAGGGAAATGTTGCTTCTGCATACGCTCTCGGTATACTCCATATTAAAAAAAAAGTTTTTGTGTCACACCTTCGGGCAAAGCCAGACTCATGTCCAACCCCATGTAAAAAACACGATGTTTTATCATATCCCGTCTCAGTGGTGAAATTTTTGCGAAATATCCAGAGTTCTGCGAGAACTAGTAATTGTCGGTAAATAATTATGTCTTCGGGTAGAGAACAAATCAATAACGAATGATAAAAATAACATGCGTAATTTAAGATCCATTAGCGCAGATGCTCGATAAACTTTGACTCTTTTGCCCGAGTTTCTACGCTCGTGTTCCCATGTTCAGCTCGATCTGGTCGGGTGTCCCTGCTATTCACCTCGGGGTTCCTGAGAAAATCCAACGGAGAATCTGTAATGGGATCGATCTCGACTTGGCAGCTCAGATTCAGTCACTCCCACACCAGTGTAATCTGGATTCCCTGTTTCTCTTCTACAAATAACTCCACGGCTTCTACTCCAATGAACTTAGCTCACTGGTGCCCCCTCTACGTGAGTTTACTCGAGCTACTAGACTAGCAACTAGGTCCCACTCTTTTACAGTGAAACCAATAAATTTAACCGCAACTTCTACTCGGCAGCTTCTTTTCACGCACTTCTCGCCTGTGGAATTCCCTTTAATATACTTGCTCCAAGAATTTAAATGTAAGGTCAATAGTCATCTCTTACATCACTGATTCGCATCCTTTCTCTCATGATTTTTTCTCTGTTCACTCTACTCCCATCACACCAGAATTCTCATCCTTTTCCTACTCTCTTCCTGACACCCCCTACAACCTGTCTCTCTTTCTCATCACTTTCCTCCTATGTAAACCTCTGCGCACCAGTGACAGTAAAACTACCTTGCTTGGGATGAAATAATTAAAAACATATTCAGTCTCAAAGAAGAGACTTTAGGCAAATACCGACATGCTTTAAGGCATATAATTGTCATCCACTCTGTCTTCGTGCTGACTACCCCTCAATCGCAGCTCTGTCTATGTACGGAGACTCGGCTGAGAAAAATACACAATGCATGGTGTTCAATTCTGCGGTTGTGGGGGCTGGGTACATGTTTACCCTCATGTATTCGGTCGGATACCCCACTTAATCCCAACCTTGTTTCACATCCCGTCTCAGTGGTGAGACTTTTTATAATAGTCTGAATTCCGAAAGTGTTCTGATAGAATATTCCTTAGAGAGTTTTTGGAATCTATCAAGGAATAAAGTTACAAACGTGAGTAGCGAGTTATAACAGCGGCAATGAGGAATGGAAACATAAACGGAGTAGAAAAATCTCTTTTTTGCCGCAGCGCACAGTGATGAATTAAGTTTTGGTGTAATCTTTTCTTTGTTTTGTGTAGAAAATCAAAAACAGATATTCTTTAATATAGAATAATTATTAACCCAAGTGGTGAAAATGTAACAACAGCAATAGCAACAGTATAAACACAAAAAGCAACACTAGCAACATTAATTGTTTGAACTCTAGAAACAACAACAAAATTAGTTTTAAAAATTTAAGTAAAAACAGAAAATTCTCTAATTTCTCTCACTCTCGACTCGGAGGTATATTCCATAGCCAAATCTAAATACAAAACAGATGATGGGATTACCTTTTCTCTTTATTTTATAAGATGCGAGAATATTTATAAAGAAGAATGCAGCGATTGGGAAGACGAGAAAAAATAAGACTTTTGTTGAGAATGTTAACACTAGTAGAATATAAAAAGTACTGTAATTTTGTACTACCGCGAAAATCAGGAGAAATTTACTTTAAAGAAACAATAAATATTCCAAATTTTTAGCGATGAAAGTTCGTTATTTAATGTGGATCTAACCATATTTCACCAAGTTATGGAGACTGAATGTTAACACTAGTAGAACATAAAAAATACTGGAATTGTTTACTACCGCGAAAACCAGGAGAAATTTGCTTTAAAAAGCAATAAATATGCCAAATGTTTAGCGATGAAAGTACGTTATTTAATACTCGCTGGAACTGTATAAATTTTGCGAAAAGTAAGATAAATATTTTGTCACATATTCTGGAATCAGTATAAATGAATGTGAAACATTCCAATTAAACGAACCGAATATGGATTCATTTTCATTCAAGAGTTAAGGGCAAAAAAGACAGAAATACGTTGCTAGAATCTTAACGAAAGTGCAAAGAGAATTAAAGAATATCACTACAAGAAACATTGGACGAATGTTGAGAGTTATAAGTACACACAAGAGATTGCATAAGTTCACTTTATTTCAATTTGGCATAAATGTGGATTTGGCCATATTTAAACGAGTTATGGAGACAATGTTTGATGATTATGAGTTCGCAGTTGCTTATCTAGATGATAAATTGTTTAGAAGTGTATCTGGAGAATAAGATATTGAGCATAACTTTTCGATTTTCGTATCAATACTTATTGCAAAATATTAATGAACCAGTGAACAGTTGAAAAACTATTAAACTATGAAAAAATTTGAAGAAATTTTTTTGTTTCATTCCGGATGTTCTGTCGTATGAACTGAGTTTGTATTCTAAAGTCGAAGTAAAATTTCAAGTGAAAAAAGGATCTACACCGTAGCGTGCCGTTCGTATTATTGGTCAAAGTCAAAGAAGAAGAAGACATAGTTGAAAACATCGTAGTAATTGAAAAAATTGACGATTCAGCAGTGAATGTAAAGAAAAAGTAAAAATAAAAAAATCGTATTTGTGCTGATTTTTCATCCGGATTAAATACATGTGTAGAATCAATAAGCAAGTCCGGATGGAATTTTTGTGGAATTAAAAGGTGGATAAATTTTTTAATTCTGGATCTGTCTGAAGCATATTTGAAAATACAAACTGAAAAATAACGTGAAAGAAAGAAAGAAAGAAAGAAAGAAGGAAAAAGAAAGAAAGAAAAATATGGTGATTGAGAAAAATGGGAATACACCTAGCATTAAAGCAGTTAAAGAAATGTTATTGAAGAAAGAATTCTTCTCGAAGCTGGAACTGTCTGATGTATATTTGAAAATACAGATTGAAAAATAATGTAAAAGAAAGAAAGAAATGAAGGAAGAAGGAATGAAAGAAAAATATGGTGACTGGGAAAAATGGAAACACACACAGGATTAGAGTTAGTTGAAGAAAATAATACTGAAGAAAAGTCCGCCAAAAGCAAGAACCTAGGGAAGCTCTGCATATTCTAGAATCCTAACGAGAGTGAAACAGAATTAAAAATTATTACTACAAGAAACATTAAATGAATGTTGTGAGTTTTCTAAACTTTTTTATAAATGGAACTTTCTCTGTATGTGTATGTGTGTATGTGTGTGTGTGTGTGTGTGTGCGTCCCCGTTACTCCAAAACGGCTGAACCAATTTTCTTGAAAATTTACACAGTTGTACTATAAACGTTTGCGAGTGTTCTTAACTAAGTTTTGTGTCGAGATACCCCAATAAATATCGAAAATCGATAATCGAAAAAATACGGTTATAGAAGGAGTGGTCTGATTTTAATCAAATTTAATACACTCATAGATAAATACATAAGAAACGATATTCATAAGTTTCAAGGTTGCAGTTCTTAGAATAGTGCAGAAAATCGATAATATATATATATCTAAAACGCAAGATGTTTGTGTGTGTGTCTGTTTATTTACCTGTATGTCACTATTTTTTCAGCCCTTTTATTTTAGTTTTTGCTTCTGGTTTGGCTCTAAGTAGCTGTAAATGTAGTTCTTAGTTTCAGCCATGATACCATTTACTCAGAGGACTTATTTAGCCTTCAAGATTCAGTTTACGACGAAAAAAACTTATTTGATATCGATACGAGGAAATCAAAATTTTACTTACATTCATTCATTTTTCTTTCAGTCTACGGTTTCGCTTTAACTGGAAAGTTTGGAAACAAATATTGCTTTTTAGTCATTCGTGCCAACATCCAAATAGTCTGAGCTGCAGGACCATGGATTAGTTTTAAAGCTTTCATTACACCCGAGCAACTCCGGGCTATACTACTATTAAGTATATAAAATGAAATGTTCAACCTATTTCAATTTGGTATAAATGTGGATCTGGTCATATTTCAACAGTAGTCGTTGAACGTACAACTATGCGTACCAGAAAAGAAAACGTACAGAAAAAATGATTTAGCCAAAATAAAATTAAAATTAAGTACGCAACAAATTCACCACAAAGGGAAAAGGTAAAACATCCCCCGGTGCATTGAATACTGCCACCATATATAGTCGGGTGCCCCTGCTATCCACCTAGGGGTCCTTGAAAATATTCAACGGAGAATCTGCAATGTGATCGATCCCGACTTGGCATCTTGGATACAGTTACTTTCTCACCGGCGCAATGTGGCTTCCCTGTGTCTCTTCTACAAGTACTTTCACGGGTTCTGCTCCGGCGAACTTCGCTCACTGGTACCCCCTATATATGAATTTACTTAAGCTACAAGATTAGCAACTAGGTTCCACCCTTTTACTGTGAAACCAATAAAATGTAAACGCAAATTCTACTCCATCAGCTTCTTTTCTCACGCTTCTCTGCCTGTGGAATTCTCTTCCATTTACATGCTTCCGCGACAGCCACAATCTCCAAGAATTTAAATGTAAAATCAATAGTCATCTCTAATCTCACTAACTTGCACCCTCTCTCTCATGCTCTCATTACATTTCTACAGTATTCTCATCCCTCTCCTACCCGGTGCCTGACATCCCCTGTATTCTGTCACTCTTTCTCATAATTTTTTCCATTGTACCCCCTTGCACAACAGTGGAAGTAAAATTCGTTGCTTCGGGCGATATTGTTACAATATATATATATATATATATATATATATATATATATATGTCTGTGTGTGTGTGTGTGTGTGTGTGTGTGCATATATATATACATATTGAAAAAGAGGGTTCTTTAAAGAACTCTCCTTTTCAAAAGATAAAGAATTACTAAAACAGAAAAACTACATTATAAACATGAGGACATAAGACCACAAAATAATATTCTTGAAAATGGCCTGTGAAGAAGCGGAAAGCGCTTGTAAAGTCGAAAATTATGGAATATTTTTACATTCCTAGCAAAAGGAAAATATGTAAGAATACTGAAAAATTTGAAAAAAAAATTAACAAAATCTTCCTTGTCATTCGTTTTTAACGAAAAATGTTTCAATGAAAGATTGTGGCTGAAAATACTAAGAAATAAGATAAAATACTGAGAAAATAAAATATCTCAAAAGTGGAGATATTGTGTTGTGGAGTTATTTTCGCAGTGGAGGCCAGTATTTGTGCAAAAATTGGTCCAAATAGGTTCAACGTACAAAAGGTTAGGAACTTAATATAATATGTATTACGCAATGTAATCTGGCCAGGTCGCTGACTACTTTTCTATTCGACTAACTATTGACTACTATCGTACAACATTGACTGACCCTCGTTCTTCTTACTACTCCTACTTAAATTAGGTGGGAGAGTCTATTCACTATAGAATAGGTGTGTTTCATGTGATTCAATATAAACACTTTATTTCATACCATTCAATATAATCTTTTCATTTAATATAATCTCTTTATTTCGTGTAATTCAATAAGATCTCTTCATTTAATATCATTAAATATAATCTCTTCATTTAATATAATCTATTTAATTCATGTTATTCATTATAATCACTTCATTCAATATAATCTCTTCATTTCATGTCATTCAATATAACCTCTTTATTTCATATCATTAAATATAATCTCTTCATTTAATATCATTAGATATACTCTCTTCATTCAATATAATCTCTTTATTTCATGGCATTTAATATAATCTCTTCATTCAATATAATCTCTTCATTTAATCTCATTTAATATAATTCTCTTCATGCCATGTCATAGGCAAAAGTTAACCCTAGAAGGTGCGGTGAATCATTCTCCTAGAATTTAATTTCTGCTATACTGGTGGAGGATTCTCTAATACGATTAAATGTGAACGATTTTTCGAAATAATGCTTTTGGCATGACATTTTCTACATGAAGAAGTAAAATAGACATCCTACTAATTTTCTGTTGAAATAGTTAAATGTAACTGTCACTTTTACTCAAACAATTTCTTATTTTGCACTTCCCGTCTTTGGAAATTCCATCCTTTTTTTTTCTTTGAAAGCTACAATCTTCAAAAGTTTAAATGCAACGACACTTGCCATCTTCTACCTTCCAAATTCTAGCCAGCTCCCTAACTCCCATCTTGCTCAATAAATCTCACCCACTCTAAATTCTTTCCACCTCTGTTTTTCCTTCGGCAGAAATTGCCTCGTATTTACGAGCGTCATTCAATAAATAACGTGAATTTTTCAGTATAAGGACTTCTAATACAGATAGAAGCTTACTTTTTTTAATTTTTTTCCTTTACTTCTTTTTCAAATGGGATTTAATATTTTTGCAGTTTGAAAAAAATCTTTGAGAGTTTTAGAGATTAACAAAGATGGCCGACCAAGAAACATGCTCCAGAATTGAACAGAGGTCAGTTATCAAGGTTTTGGTTGCTGAAGGGTGCAAACAAGTTGAAATTCATAGGAGAATGTCAACTGCGTATGGTGCCATATGTTTCAGCCCAAAAATGTCTACAAGTGGGCTAAATTGTTTAAAGAAGGACGGAGCAGTGTTGAGGATGCAGACAGGCCTGTGAGGCCTACAAAAGTGAGATCTCCTGAGATGATCGAATCAGTCAATGACCTCATTCAGTCTGACAGAAGGGTCACAGTGGGTGACATTGTTGAACTGCTGAGACAGGTCGAGAAAGACATAAAGAACAAACACAGGGGTCATCAGTCACATGGAGTCTTCTTGCATCAAAACTACGCAAGGCCTCACACAGCAACCCAAACGGTGCAGACCATCAACGACCTGGGTTGGGAACTGCTTCCTCATCCCCCTTAAAGCCCAGATCTTGCACTTCAGTCTTTCACCTGTTTGGTCCCTTGAAAGCGTTCACGAGAGGCACGAAGTTTGAAAGTGACAATGAAGTCAAAAGTGCTTTGAGCGATTGGCTGAGACCAAAGATTTTTACACTGAGGGAATACATAAGCTTGTGCACAGATGGGAAAAGTGTGTGACACTCCTGAAAGATTACGTTGAAAAATAAAAAACAGTAAGCTTCTATCTGTATTAGAATTCCTTATACCGAAACATTCACCTTATTTATTGAATGACCCTCGTACTATCGTATAGGAAGAGTGACTTCTGTCTTAAATATTTTAAGGCCAATGTCAGTTAAGTGCCATGCGTGATACATATTTGGGCGATCATGTCTCGAATGAGACATGATTAACTGGGCAGAAGATTATACTGCAGTAGAGTGCCATTACTTTCTGTGGTAGACTGGTTGCCAACCAAGGCTATAGAAGCACATTTCCGCTGCTTCATGTTTTTTCCTCATCTTCGATTATACTGTCCAGCATTCACTGCTCTATTGAAGAACTGACATCACATAGCAATCCAGTACTCTCTTCTTTGTTTCTAGTGAAATTTTCCTGTATCTTAGTACATTATTCCGCTTCTGGAACGCGTCCTTCGCCATGCCAATTCGCCTTCGGTTCTCTGTGTCACACTTTCCATTTTCTGTTAGAACACTTCCTAGGTATATAAATTTTTATACTTGCTTGATTCTAGTATCCCCCACCTGTATTCGGAATTTTGTGTTGTTCTTTTTGCTGATGACCACGCATTCAGTTTTCTTGCAGTTTATTTGTAGTCCTTTTGTCACTCTCTTCAGTTACCTGTTGAAGGAGGGCTTGTAGTTTTTTTCTGTGTCTGCAGTCAGCACTGTATCATCTGCATACCTTATGTTTCTAAAATTGTGGCCTCTGATGCCAAATCCTGGCGTAACATCTAGGGTCCTCAAAATATTCTCGCTGTACAAGTTGAACAGACCCAATGAAAAGACACATCCTAGCCGGTCAAAATCATTTAGGTGTCGTCTTAAACTTTTCAGCAGCTATTTCTTCTAATTTCCCTGTATTCAAATTTATGTCTCTTCTAATCCCGAAGTTTATTTTCTCGCACTTCCCGCCAGTGAAACTCGCTTTTCTTTATTTGTTTATTGATAGCTGGAATCTCCAAAAATTTAAAGGCAATATCAATTGCTATCTTCTATCTTAGTAAATCACATTCATCTTCTACCCTTTTTTCAATATACCCAGTAGCCAGTCTTTTCTCTCACCTCTTGTGCACTAGACGCGGCCCTGCCTTGTTTGGGGTGAAATGATTAAAAGCATATGAGAGATCAGTCATCACTGATTTCGTGATTTAATAAATGTTTGCTTCTTGTTTGAAATGACGAGGTCAATAGAAGATAGATCCAAACATGAAGTAATCTAACTTATTTATAAATGTAACTTTGTCTCTATGTGTGTGTATGTGTGTGTCTGTGTGTGTGTCCGTCACCTATAGACTATGAAACGGCTGAACCGAATTTCTTGAAAAATTAAACAGTTCTACTATAAGCGTCTGCGAGAGTTCTTAGCTAAGTTTTATATCGAGGTACCCCCGATGAATATCGAAAATTGATAATCGTAAAAATTGGGCTATAGAAGGCGTGGTCCGAATTCAAATTTGATACACTCATAGACAAAGACATAAGAAACGATATTCATAAGTTTCAAGATTGCAGTTCTTATAAGAGTGCAGAAAATCGATCATATATATATATAAAAGACAAGATGTTTGTGTGTGTGTCTGTTTATCTGCCAGTATGTCTGTATTTTTTTCAGCCCTTTTATTTTAGTTTTTGCTTCAGGTTTGGCTCTAAGTAGATGTAATTGTATTTCTTAGTCTCAGCCATGATACCATTTACTCAGAGGACTTATTTAGCCTTCAAATGTCAGTTTACGACGAAAAAAACTTATTTGATATCGATACCAGGAAATCAAAATTTGACTTACATCCATTCATTTTTCTTTCAGTCTACGGTTTCGCTTTAACTGGAAAAAACTATTGCTTTTTAGTCTTTCGTGCCAACGTCCAAAGAGTTTGAGCTGCAGGACCATGGATCAGTTTTAAAACTTTCATTACACCCGAGCAACGCCAGGCTATACTGCTAGTCTTTTGATAAGTGTAGAATCTTTTGGGCAAAATTTCGATTAAATTTATTTCAGTTTCTAACTAATGCATTTCATAATTGTCGTATGTAAGATCACTTTTGTGTTAACAGAAACTGTTTCTTCTAAACCCAGCAACCTTTCCCAGTCTATTGTGTGGCAATTTATTTTATATAAACCTGCATCAGTATTATTATTTTTATAGATACTTTTATTTCTGATCAAAACATTAATAATTTTTGATGATTGTAATTATTTTATGTTGTTTCGGCTTGTGGAATCTTTGCGATCGTATATTTCGTATGCCTTTTTCTTAACATTACGAATGAAATAATAAGCATATTGGAGGCAACTGAAAGTGTTTTCTCTTTATATTTTTTCCTTAGATAGCTATTGGTGGTTGCAGATTCTTACTGCTCTTATACATAATTCTATAATTATTTTCTATTTGATCTTGTTACATTGGTAAGAATAAAAATTGTCAAGATAATTCTTTTTGGATGTTTTTCTTATAAACTGTAAACTAAAGTTCGTTAATGTTTCTGTTTAGCATGATATCTAAGAATGGTAAAGTGTTGTTAGGCTCAGATTCAGAAGTAAAGTCTATTGTAAGGGCAAAGCTATTTAGTCTGTTGACAAAATCAGATAAAATTACGTCTTGTGGATATATTAAAGAAACATATGTGGATATATAAGTAGGGGAAAATTATGCATCTGAACTAAGAATATTGTGGTAATATATTTTTGAAAGAACAGCTTCCCCCCCAAAAAAAAATCCAAACATAAACAATCTAAAACGCAAATGAGAGATGACCCCATCGGCAAACTAAAATTTTGGCAATAAAAATTATTTTCGAAGAAGAAAAACATTGATTAGTAATTAAATCCTAAATTTTTCTGATTTTATGTGTATAAAAATAATTTTATTTTTGTTTTAGTTTACTGTTTCCTTGTGAATATAGAGGGAAGGCTATTTAGACTTAATATAAATAGTTCATCGCTCTCATATAGTCATTCAATTATCCCCTAATGGCAACGTTAAAAAGATCTCTGGGAGAATTTGGATTCAAACGTTGCTACATAGAAGAGGTGGTTGTGGCGAGACATGATCCTACATGAACTGCTCCGATGAACTTAGCTCACTAGTGAATATGAATTTACTCGAGCCACAAGATTAGCAACTAGGTCCTACCCTTTGACTGTGAAACCAATAAAATGCAAACGCAAATTCTACTCCATCAGATTTTTTCTCGCAATTCCCACCTGTGGAATTCCCTTTCGTTTACTTGTCTCTCCAACAGCTACAATCTCCAACAATTTAAATATAAAGTCAATAGGCATCTCCTATCTCATTAAATTGCATCCTCTCATGCTCCTTTCTCCATCCAATTCAATCTCTCATCAATATTCTCATACTTCTATTACCCATTTCCTGACACCCCCTGTAACCTCTCACTCTTCCTCAGGATTTTTCTCTTATGTAACCCCCTGCACAATAGTGGCAGTAAAATGTCTTGCTTGGGGAGACACAATTAAAAAAAAAGTAATTCTCTTCACAACAGTGGCAGTAAAATGTATTGCTTGGGGCGATGAGATTATAAAAAAAAATAGTCAATAGTCATCTCATGTCTCACTAACTTGCATCCTCTCTCTCATGCTCTTTTCTCCGTCCACTCCACCCTCATCAGTATTCTCATCCTTCTCTTACCCTCTTCCTGAAACCTGTAACTCTTTCTCATAACTCTCCTCCTATGTTCTCTGACAAACAGTATGGCTTCCGCTTCACCAGGTCTACTGCTGATATGCTCACGACCATCACTGAGTATATACATCAGGCTCTCGTGAAAAACGGCGAAGCTCGAACTGTGTCCCTTGACATCTCCAAAGCGTTTGACAGAGTCTGGCATGCTGGCCTTCTATGCAAGCTGCAGGGCTATGGTATAACTGGACAATTGTTTGACCTAATCTAGTCCTTCATTTCAAACCGTACAATGACGGTGATATTGAACGGACAAGCCTCCCAATACTATCACATGAATGCGGGTGTCCTTCAAGGCTCTATTCTCGGTCATAGGCTTTTCTTTATTTATATTAAGGATCTCCCTGAAATAATAAGATCCCAAGTGGGCATATATGCTGACGACACTACGGTTTACTCACGTCTCGATCAAAAATCTACCGAGTTTGAAAAAGCATATCTCGCTGCCGAGCTTGAAAAGGAAGTCCAATCCGTGGTGAACTGGGGTAAGAAATGGCTTGTAAATTTTAATGCTTCCAAAACGAAGCTGCTATCTAATAACCACCATAGTCAATCGTCCTTCCCGTCCATTAACATGGATCAGGCTTCTCTCCCTGAAATCGAAACACTGCGCCTCCTCGGGTAAACTCTCACACCAGACCTCAAGTGGAATAACTATATAGAATCCATAGCTAAATCCGCTGCTAAGAAAGTCGGTTCTTTGTGTAGGGCCAGGAAGTTTTTCCCGTCCTAAACAATCCTGCATATACAAGTCTACCATCCTCCCGTGCATTGAGTATTGCTGCCATATCTTGTCCGGTGCTCCAGCTATCCACTTAGGTGGCTTCGACTGAATCCAACGGAGAATCTGTCATGTGATCGATCCCGAATTGGCAGCTAGGATCCGGTCGCTTTCTCACCGATGCAGTGTGGCTTCCCTGTGTCTCTTCTACAAATACTTTCACGGCTGCTGCTTCGATGAACTTAGCTCATTGATACCCGCTACATACGAATTTCCTCGAGCCATAAGATTAGCAACTAGGTCCCATCCCTTTTACTGTGAAGCCAATAAATTGTAAACACAAATTCTACTCCAGCAGCTTCTTTTCTCGAACTTCCCGCTTGTGGAATTCTCTTCCGCATACTTGCTTTTCTGATAGTTACAATCTCCAAGAATTTAAATGTAAAATCAATAGTCATCTCCTGTCTCACTAACTTACAACCTCTCTCTCTCTCTCTCTGTCTCTCTCTCTCTCATGCTTTTCTACATCCACCCCACTCTCATCAGTACTCTCTTTCTTCTCCTACTCTTTTCCTGACATCCACTGCAACCTCTCACTCTTCATAACATTCCTCGTATGTAAGGCCCTGCACAACAGTGGCAGTAAAATGTCTTGCTTCGGGCGGCACGATAAAACAAATGTAATCCCCTGCACAACAGTGGAAGTAAAATGTCTTGCTTCGAGCGATATGACTATAAAAATATTCAGAAATGACACGGCACATAAAAGATTTTCACTTTTTATGGCGTAGATGTCAACGGTATATCAGCTGCTCCCTACGTAACGGACAGTGCCATGTCTTGTACCCGTTCCTTCCTGATATGAGGTAGTTTCCTGTGGACTCGTCTCTTACTTGACTTCTGTTAATAGATTCTGAAACAAGAGGCGGATGGCGACTTACCAAAAGTAAAAAATGATAAGCACCGTGTTCTGAAAGTTCGTGGCATACACAAAAAGAGCCGCTGTTAAAAAATGATGCGTGAAGAATTTACACCGATGCATATTGACATGCACATACAAGGCACGCCATGTACAAAATTAAATTAAATAATCCGTAGAAAAATATCATGGCGGTTTTATATGCCTTAGACATCAAAGAACGAACGTTGCCAGTCATTACCATCCAATTGCCTTTGATAACTGAATAAGACCGTAATGCCACACTCATTATACTCTTCGTGAATTCTTCTAATTAAGGAGAACGAAGATGGAGTAAAATCAAAAGATGAAAGAGAGAGAAATGAAGAAATGGTGAACGAGAATATCGACACGGTGTAATGGTCAGCATTCTTGTCTTGCTGGAACGGTTACCACTGAGTTGTGAGTTCGATTCTCACTGGTTTATTTTCTTTTATGATCTATCTGCTACTAGGAAGGTCAGTTCGCTGTGTAGGACCAGGAATTTGTTTTCGTCTGAATCTATCCTGTACATATATAAATCTACCATCCTCCCGTCTATTGAATACTACTGTCACATCTGGTCGGGTGACCCTGCTATTCATCTGGAGGTTCTTGACAAAATCCAACGGAGAATCTACAATGGGATCGATCCTGACCTGGAAGCTCAGCTCCAATCACTTTCTCAATGACGTAATGTGGCTACTCTCGGTTTCTTCTACAAATATTTTCACAGCTTCTGCTCCGATGAGCTTAGCTCCCTAGTGCCTCCTCTGCATGATTTACTACTAGACTAACAACTAGGTCCTAGCGTTTTACACTGAAACCAATCAAATATAACCACAACTTCTACTCTAACATCTTAATTTCTCGCACTTCCCGCCTGTAGAATTCCCTGCTGTATACTTGCTTTCCTGACAACAACAATCTCCAAGAATTTAGAAGGAATATCGGTTGCTATCTCCTATCTCCTTGGTATGTATCTTTTCCCTGACAACTCTTGTATCATGCTATTTTCTCCGTCCACTCTACTCTCATGCAGTTCTCTTCACACTAGTGTTATCATTCTTCTCTTGCATCTTTTCTAACATCCCTTGTAACTTATTTCTCTTTCTCATCACTCTTCTTTTATGAAACCCTCTGCGCACTGGTGGCAATTCTTCTTGGCTTGAGGTGAAAAGATCATTAAAATTTATCAACCTCAATGGGTTATCTAATGAAGAAAATATTTTGAATGTAGGTTCGTATAAATAGACTACGTATTCTTTTAAGAAATTTCTTTGTAGATCAGGTTTCATTGACGTATGTTTTGCCTCGGGAATTTTTGTCGAGAGTCAACTTTATTGCTGATATTTTTAAACTGTATTGCTAGTATTCTTTTTTATTCGAAACATATATTGCTTTTTATAGTTTTCTTTTTAAATCTATTGCTTGTATTTTTTCATATATATCTTAAAACTGCATTAGTAGTAATCTATTTTTATTCTGAAAAAATATTCCTTGTTATAGTATTTTTCAAAATCTATTGCTTGTAATATTTTTTAATATATATTTTTATTCTGAAAAAATATTGCTTTTTATAGTTTTCTTTCTAATCTATTGCTTATAGTATTTTTTTAATATATATTTATAAACTGTATTGGTAGTAATCTTGTTTTATTTCCAAATGTATTGCTTGTTATAGTTTTTTTTTTAATCTATTGTTTGTAATTATATTTTTATATATTTTAAATGTTGGTTGGTTGGTTGTTTTGTTTTATGGCATATTAACTTCGGCGGGTCATTTATTGTCAACTAAATCTTATTCATTTATTGCTGATAATACCTTTTTCTTTCAACAATTTATTGTTTGGATCTAGTAATACTTTTTCCTTTTCGAGTATCAAGATTCATTGGAATTTGTTTTATTAAGGGCAGGGTCCCCAAGTCCTAGCCTGTTATTTAACCCATAACTGGAGGGAAGGGACGGATTAATACCTTTCCCAAGAGCACCAGTTCTGAAGGGAATGCGGGTATTCAACTGGAATTCGAACTCGGCTCACCGAGCCGATATCCACTGCACCACAACGCACATCCGTCACTAAACGCTTACAGCACCTGGTACTTCCAAGTGGTCACCCATCTAAGTACTGACCAGGTTCAACGATATTTTAATTTGTATTGCTGGTGATATATTTTAAAATGTATATCTCATAATGAATTTTAAACGTATTTTTTTCAATGATGTATTGCTGGTATTTTACTATAAAGACCTATTTTTCAGCTTTCATTGTGTATTAATCTCAGTATGGAGTTAATTATTTACACAGAGCTGGGACTATAACAGGGTTACCATCCTGGGTCAGAGTGGATCTGTGAACAACAGAAGTTAATAGTAATTTAGGGGGTTAGAGAGAGATAACTCATAACTACCAAAGGAGGCACTACGCAAGGAATGAGAATGATAACCACAGTCATTGTAATAAAAGTTCGGTTCAAACTTCTGAGCGCCTAAAGAAGGCCGAAACGTACAACGGCCGAAACGTCGTACAAATGGCAATAAAGATCTGGACAATAATCCGATTAATGTAAATAGTATAATTACTAACTCATCACAGAAATATAGACAAATACAGTCGTAATTGTTCTAACAAGAAAAGCTTGTTAACTCATACACAACATCTAGTAATATACCAAGCGACGCTTAGATGTTATATAATACCGAAATTATGGTGAACCCAGTGTGGATCAAACTCACAAAACGGTCATGATGAACAAACATGCTCATCATCGAAGTGCCATGGTTGAGATATAGGGATTTAATAAGAGTAGTAAATATTTGGCACAAGACTGAAAGTTTGTGGCACCTAGTGAGGATCAAACTAACTATGCAGTCGTAAATGATCGAGCGAGACAAGAATGCTAACCATTATGCCACGTCGATGTGCCGTGGTCGGAAATGTAGCAGTTAACTAAGTGCAGCCAAGTTGTGGAACGAAAAGGAATGTCGGTGGTCACCACTGATGATCAAATCCAGAGACGCTAAAGATTACAAAACGTCCAAATGCCCAGGTTAAGAAATGCTAACGATGACAAAACGTCCAAATGCCCTGGTTGAGAAATGCTAACGAAAACAAAACGTCAAAATGTCCAGGTTGAGAGATGCTAACGATGACAAAACGTCCAAATGCCCAGGTTGAGAAATGCTAACGAAAACAAAACGTCCAAATGCCCTGGTTGAGAGACGCTAACGATTACAAAAGGTCAAAATGCCCAGGTTGAGAGATGCTAACGATTACAAAACGTCCAAATGCACAGGTTGAGAGACGCTAACGATTACAAAACGTCAAAATGCCCAGGTTGAGAGATGCTAACGATTACGAAACGTCAAAATGCCCAGTTTGAGAAATGCTAATGATTACAAAACGTCAAAATGCCCAGGTTGAGAGACGCTAACGATTACAAAACGTCCAAATGCCCTGGTTGAGAGATGCTAACGATTACAAAACGTCAAAATGCCCAGGTTGAGAGACGCTAACGATTACAAAACGTCAAAATGCCCAGGTTGAGAGACGCTAACGATTACAAAACGTCAAAATGCCCTGGTTGAGAGACGCTAACGATTACAAAACGTCCAAATGCCCTGGTTGAGAGACGCTAACGATTACAAAACGTCAAAATGCCCAGGTTGAGAGATGCTAACGATTACAAAACGTCAAAATGCCCAGGTTGAGAGACGCTAACGATTACAAAACGTCAAAATGCCCTGGTTGAGAGACGCTAACGATTACAAAACGTCCAAATGCCCAGGTTGAGAGACGCTAACGATTACAAAACGTCAAAATGCCCAGGTTGAGAGACGCTAAAGATTACAAGACGTCAAAATGCCCAGGTTGAGAGACGCTAACGACTACAAAACGTCAAAATGACCTGGTTGAGAGACGCTAACGATTACAAAATGTCAAAATGCCCAGGTTGAGAGATGCTAATGATTCTCAAAACGTCAAAATGCCCAGGTTGAGTGAGGCTAACGATTACAAAACGTCAAAATGCCCAGGTTGAGAGACGCTAACGACTACAAAACGCCCAAATGCCCAGGTTGAGAGACGCTAACGATTACAAAATGTCAAAATGCCCAGGTTGAGAGATGCTAATGATTCTCAAAACGTCAAAATGCCCAGGTTGAGTGAGGCTAACGATTACAAAACGTCAAAATGCCCAGGTTGAGAGACGCTAACGATTACAAAACGTCAAAATGCCCAGGTTGAGAGACGCTAACGATTACAAAACGTCAAAATGCCCAGGTTGAGAGACGCTAAAGATTACAAAACGTCAAAATGCCCAGGTTGAGAGACGCTAACGACTACAAAACGTCAAAATGACCTGGTTGAGAGACGCTAACGATTACAAAATGTCAAAATGCCCTGGTTGAGAGACGCTAACGATTACAAAACGTCAAAATGCCCAGGTTGAGAGATGCTAACGATTACAAAACGTCCAAATGCCCTGGTTGAGAGATGCTAACGATTACAAAACGTCCAAATGCCCAGGTTGAGAGACGCTAACGATTACAAAACGTGCAAATGCACAGGCTGAGAAACGATAACGATTACAAAACGTCAAAATGCCCAGGTTGAGAGATGCTAACGATAACAAAATGTGACATGCCCTGGTTGAGAGACGCAAACGATTACTAAACGTCAAAATACCCAGGTTGACAGATGCTAACGATTACAAAACGTCCAAAAGCCCTGGTTGAGAGTTGCTAACGATTACAAAACGTCAAAATGCCCAGGTTGAGAAATGCTAACGATTACAAAATGTCAAAATGCCCTGGTTGTGATATGCTAACGATTACAAAACGTCAAAATGCACTGGTTGAGAGACGCTAACGATTACAAAACGTCCAAATGCCCAGGTTGAGAGATGCTAACGATTACAAAACGTGCAAATGCACAGGCTGAGAAACGATAACGATTAGAAAACGTCAAAATGCCCAGGTTGAGAGATGCTAACGATAACAAAATGTCACATGCTCTGGTTGAGAGACGCAAACGATTACAAAACGTCAAAATACCCAGGTTGACAGATGCTAACGATTACAAAACGTCCAAATGCCCTGGTTGAGAGACGCTAACGATTGCAAAATGTCAAAATGCCCAGGTTGAGAGATACTAACGATAACAAAATGTCACATGCTCTGGTTGAGAGACGCAAACGATTACAAAACGTCAAAATGCCCAGGTTGACAGATGCTAACGATTAGAAAACGTCCAAATGCCCTGGTTGAGAGACGCTAGCGATTACAAAACGTCAAAATGCCCAGGTTGAGAGACGCTAACGATTACAAAGCGTCCAAATGCCCTGGTTGAAGACGCTAACGATTACAAAACGTCAAAATGCCCAGGTTGAGAGACGCTAATGATTACAAAACGCCAAAATGCCCAGGAAGGTTGAGAGACGCTAACGATTGCACAAAACGTCAAAATGCCCAGGTTGAGAGATGCTAATGATTACAAAACGTCAAAATGCCCAGGTTGAGAGATGCTAACGATTACAAAACGTCAAAATGCCCAGGTTGAGAGATGCTAACGATTACAAAACGTCAAAATGCCCAGGTTGAGAGATGCTAACGATTACAAAACGTCAAAATGCCCAGGTTGAGAGATGCTAACGATTACAAAACGTCAAAATGCCCAGGTTGAGAGATGCTAACAAATTACAAAACGTCAAAATGCCCAGGTTGAGAGATGCTAATGATTACAAAACGTCAAAATGCCCAGGTTGAGAGATGCTAATGATTACAAAACGTCAAAATGCCCAGGTTGAGAGATGCTAACGATTACAAAACGTCAAAATGCCCAGGTTGAGAGATGCTAACGATTACAAAACGTCAAAATGCCCAGGTTGAGAGATGCTAACGATTACAAAACGTCAAAATGCCCAGGTTGACAGATGCTAACGATTACAAAACGTCAAAATGCCCAGGTTGAGAGATGCTAATGATTACAAAACGTCAAAATGCCCAGGTTGAGAGATGCTAACGATTACAAAACGTCAAAATGCCCAGGTTGAGAGATGCTAACGATTACAAAACGTCAAAATGCACAGGTTGAGAGACACTAACGATTACAAAACGTCAAAATGCCCAGGTTGAGAGATGCTAACGATTACAAAGCGTCCAAATGCCCTGGTTGAGAGACGCTAACGATTACAAAACATCAAAATGCCCAGGTTGACAGATGCTAACGATTACAAAACGTCAAAATGCCCAGGTTGAGAGATGCTAACGATTACAAAACGTCAAAATGCCCAGATTGAGAGATGCTAACGATTACAAAACGTCCAAATGCCCTGGTTGAGAGACGCTAACGATTACACAACGTCAAAATGCACAGGTTGAGAGACACTAACGATTACAAAACGTCAAAATCCCCTGGTTAAGAAACACTAACGATTACAAAACCTCAAAATTCCTAGTTTGAGAGAGGCTAACGATTACAAAACCTCAAAATATCCAGGTTGACAGACGCTAACGATTACAAAACGTCAAAATGCCCAGGTTGAGAGACGCTAACGATTACGAAACGTGAAAATGTCCAGGTTGAGAAACACGAACGATTACAAAATTTTAAAATCCCTAGGTTGAGAGACGCTAACAATTACAAAACGTCCAGGCTGAGAGGCACTAACGATTACAAAACTTCAAAATGTCCAGGTTGAGAGACGCTAACGATTACAAAGCGTCAAAATGCCCTGGTTGAGTGACGCTAACGATTACAAAACGTCAAAATGCCCAGGTTGAGAGACGCTAACGATTACAACACGTTAAATTGCCTTGGTTGGACACAATGATTTATGAAGTGTAGCTTAGATGGCACAACGTTTAAATTATAAAGCCCCGAGCGAGGATCCAATTCACTACTCAGTTGTAATAGCCCTTGCGAGACAAGTTGGTTATCCTTTCACCGCACCGAAAAGCCCTGGTTGGAGATATATGGTGATTCTTAAGTGTAACTTATATATGCCTAATATATATATGCCACAATGCCTAATGCAGCAGTCAATAACCTGCGGCCTGCAGGCCACATCCAGACCTCGAGTAAATCTTGTCAGGCCCGCTAACTTACTCTGGGCACGATATAAATATAGCTAAAGCAAACCCAAGTGACAGTTGATAGTCTGTATATATTGCCTCGAAATTTTAAAAAAGATATTTCTTTTTACCTGTGTAATTCTTTTTACCTGTGAATGTGTTATACTTTTATTTTTTATTTCTAGGTATCGCCAAAATTAGCTCACGGCCTTACTTTCACTTTTTCTGTGGAATTGTTTTCTTGAGCGGGCACTTTCAAATGAATATAAAATAGTGTTTTCAATCAATTTTTATGGATTTTTTTTTCAACACTGACTTATGAAACGTTTATTTTTAAGATGTAATATTTGTTTTTAACAAAATTCCCGTCAGAATTTTTTTTCATTCTATAGAATCCTGTTTTTTATTGAATTAAAAAAGGTTTGTTTTTTTTCCTACAGTAAAATATTTTTTTGTTAAATATGTTTGTATTTTTCTTCTTTTTGTTTTTGTTGTTGTTGTTGTTGTTGTTATTCCTGTAGTAAAATAAGTGATATTATTTAAATACAATTAAATTATATTGACTCTTTGCTTTCTTCAAACACAGAAAAAATTTATTCACATATTTAATAACATGGTACTCCTCCATGACACTAGAGACATATTTGTTTTTGACCCTCCTCCATGACTCGACATAATTTCTTGGCCCTCACTCTCCAACAAGTTGCCGACCCTGGCCTAACGTATGAAGCCCACAAGAAAGATTGAACTCACAATTTAGTCGTAAAGAATCTCGCGAGACACGCTTGTTAACTATTATACATCAAAGAGTAACAGGTTGGAAGAATATTGATTTACTAATTAAAACTTTTATGTGGTACAAGACTGAATATGTGCTGGACTTAGCAAGGATCGAACTCATTATTCCGTATTAATGTTTCCAGCAAGACATTCTTATTAACTATTAAACAACATCAAAGCGATATATTGGTTATATATTTGTCTGTGTTTATATTACATAGACATAGAAATTTCTATGCAACTGTAAATATATTTATATCGGATTGTTGTTTTATCGATCAACAGAATCGAAATCTCTATAGACATACGTGAATAGGTTTGCATAATATTAATCAGTTCTCCATTTATTTAGAGAAATTCACGTTTGGCGTCATTGAAAATAAACATTCCCATATCTTTAATGCCTGAAATAGATATTCCCAGACATTCCAAAGTGTAAAGAATGCTGCTATTCTGATACCTCTTTTGTTAAAAAAAAGAAAAAGAAAGATACACCAATTCTTGAAGAGACCAACCAATTGAACTTGAGAATGTCTTGTCAGCTTGAAGGCTGGCTACTTATCACAACAATTTCCTTTGACAATATTGCAACGAATATAAGATATTCGGTAAACGGAAAAAAAATGACGTCGTTTGGAAAGTTTTTTTTTTAAATCAGAAAATTTTTTATTGGTCGAAAAGCTGATTAGATTATCGAGAGACAAAAAAATTTAATTGGACATCTAAACTTATTTATAAATGGATCTTTGTCCGTGTTTGTGTGTGTGTTTGTCCGTCACCTATAGACTCAGTTGTACACAGTTGTACTATAAACGTCTGCGAGTGTTCTTAGCTAGGTTTTGTGTCGAGGTACCCCCGAAAATCGATAATCGAAAAGGAGTGGTCCGATTTTAATCAAATTTGATACACTCATAGACAAAGACATAAGAAACGATATTTAGAAGTTTCAAGGTTGCAGTTCTTACAATAGTGCAGAAAGTTGATAATATATATGATAATATATATATATATATATATATAGAAGACAATATATTTGTGTGTGTGTGTCTGTTTATCTGCCTATATGTCTGTATTTTTTTCAACCCTTTTAGTTTAGTTTTTGCTTCGGGTTTGGCTCTTAGGTATAATTGTAGTTCTTAGTCTCAGCCATGATACCAGTTACTCAGAGGACTTATTTAGCCTTCAAAATTCAATTTACAACAAAAAAATCTGATTTGATATCGATACCAGGAAATCAAAATTTGTCTTACATCGATTCATTTTTCTTTCAATCTATGATTTCGCTTTAACTGGAAACAACTATTGCTTTTTGTCTTTCGTGCCAACGTCCAAAAGGTCTGAGCTCTAGGACCATGGATTAGTTTTAAAGCTTTTATTACACCCAACAACGCCGGGCTATACTGCTAGTAAAGAAAAAAGTAAGAGATGAAGAAAAGACATGAAGCAGCTCGACTTCAGCTACTCTCTTATCGGTGAGATGTGGCTTCCCTCTGTCTCTTCTACAAATATTTTCATGGCTTCTGCTTCGATGAGCTTAGCTCACTGATGCCCCCTCCGCAAGAATTTACTTGAGCAACCAGACTGGCAACAAGGTCCTACTCTTTTACAGTTAAATCAACTAAATACAGCCGCCATTTTTATTCCAGCAATATCCTTTCTCGCACTTCCCAACTTTGGAACTCCCATGCGTATCCTTGTTTCCCTGGCGACTACAATCTCCAAGAATTTAAATGCAACATCAATACCCATCTCTTATTCACTTGACTCAAGTCCTTCCCTCATCCTTTCTACATCACCCAGTCCATCTTGTTCTTTTCCTTTCTCTCTACTCTCGCAACTGCCTTCACACCTTTATTCCCATCCTTCTCTTGCCCTTTCTGTGACACTCCTTGTAAGTGGTTCATCATTCTTTTCGCTCTCCTCCTGCTGAAACTTTCACTCTTCTCTTATGTGGCCCCCTGGGCACCAGTGGCGGTACCGCCTTGCTTGGGGTGAGACGATTTTTAAAAAAATAGAAATAAAATTCTACAGAAGGATGTGGAGAGAACGAGGGACTGAACATGTGAGCAACGACGAGGTTTTGTAGAGAATGGAAACGAAAAGTAAACTTATACACTTACCATCAGGAACACGTAATGAGGAAGGAGGGCTTAGAGAATCTCTGATACGCACAGGGAAGATATACAAGCGAAAACAGCGCGACGGATTAGGGTTTGGGATAAACAACAAGACAAAAGTTATTAAGAGCTACAAGGAACAGAAGGATGTGGAGGTCTATGATCGCCTATGTCTAGAAGGGACACGGCACATAAAAAAAGATCTTGATATAAATCATTAGCAACAATTGTCACCATCTGAGGCGATGCTTTTAGTATATAAAGTATATAAAAAAAATTAATTACCTTCGTACATATATAGTTGGTTTTCTAAGCGCCGCTTAGATGTGGCACAAGGTCGAAAGTATGGGGTACCCAGTTAGGGTCGAACTCACTACTCAGTTGTAATAGATTCTAGCAAGACGAGATCGCTAACTATTACAATACGCCTTCGTACATATATATGCAATTTTGTAAGATAATTTTTAATAGTTAACACGATCATATTATATAGGATTGAATGCAAAGAAAGACTGAACATTTTGAAAGCCGCTGTTCTTCAAGTGAAACAGCCGTTATTAAATACGGTGCTTTTCTCTTTACAATATAACATAATCAATTCTATGAAAAATAATAATGTAAATTCACTCGGTGGCGCGTGTAGATAATATCCATTTTAAGTGGCTAGAAATTGGTGGCAGCAAGGTGAGGACGTCGGTAGTGGCCAACCATACCGAGAGCCTATAGCTCAGAGGTAGAATCGCCGACTGTTGTCAATTCGGTCGGATTTCAATGTTTTTTTATTCCATATTTATATGAATTTCGATGTAATTCGGTATCCTTTTGTGTGAGTGATATTTTGGCGTGCTTAATTTGTATCTGAAATGCTGTTGGTCATTAATTGTTTTTATCTGCTTTATATATATATATATATATATATATATATATATATATATATAAAAGAAGCAATTAAAAACAATTCGACAATTGTTTTATTTACTTTATATATATATATATATATATATATATATATATATATATATTTGATTGATTAATTACTTAGTTTCTGGTCATAATAAGATTAGACCAGTGCATATTTGTATTAAAAATAACTCGTTTACAAATGGAATATATATATATATATATATATATATATATATATATAAGCAAGCCGAAAAAATTACTTATTTGTTTTCTCAGTTGCTCAAGTTGCTCAATCACTTTAGAGAGGTGTGTAGAATAATAATAGAATAACAAAATTTACCGGCGTAAGGGTCCCAGCTATCATCCAGCTAGCAGGCAATAATAAAGCAGGTTTGAACTCAATACAAACCCTGCTGTATTTACTAGCCTTCCCACGCAAGGCCGGATGTGACACATGGTCATTTTAATGTGGGTATTCCCGGCCATATAGCCGGGCCAAAAATATGTCTGTCTATTTTTACCGAGTCGTGGTTCTACCCTTCGGCGGAACCACGACTGGGTTTGTGCTCTCTGCTCGGAAGCAGAGAGCTGACAGTGTTATAGAGCAGCTACAGAGCAGTCATCCTAAGACGACTGCTTCAATGCAAACCCTGTTGTATTTACTAGCCTTCCCACGCAAGGCCGGATGTGACACATGGTCATTTTAATGTGGGTATTCCCGGCCATATAGCCGGGCCAAAAATATGTCTGTCTATTTTTACCGAGTCGTGGTTCTACCCTTCGGCGGAACCACGACTGGGTTTGTGCTCTCTGCTCGGAAGCAGAGAGCTGACAGTGTTATAGGGTTATTGAGCAGTCATCCTAAGACGACTGCTTCAATGCAAACCCTGCTGTATTTACTAGCCCTCCCACGCAAGGCCGGATGTGACACATGGTCATTTTAATGTGGGAATTCCTAGCCATATAGCCGGGCCAAAAATATGTCTGTCTATTTTTACCGAGTCGTGGTTCTACCCTTCGGCGGAACCACGACTGGGTTTGTGCTCTCTGCTCGGAATCAGAGAGCTGACAGTGTTATAGAGCAGCTACAGAGCAGTCATCCTAAGACGACTGCTTCAATGCAAACCCTGTTGTATTTACTAGCCCTCCCACGCAAGGCCGGATGTGACACATGGTCATTTTAATGTGGGAATTCCCAGCCATATAGCCGGGCCAAAAATATGTCTGTCTATTTTTACCGAGTCGTGGTTCTACCCTTCGGCGGAACCACGACTGGGTTTGTGCTCTCTGCTCGGAAGCAGAGAGCTGACAATGTTATAGAGCAGCTACAGAGCAGTCATCCTAAGACGACTGCTTCAATGCAAACCCTGTTGTATTTACTAGCCTTCCCACGCAAGGCCGGATGTGACACATGGTCATTTTAATGTGGGTATTCCCAGCCATATAGCCGGGCCAAAAATATGTCTGTCTATTTTTACCGAGTCGTGGTTCTACCCTTCGGCGGAACCACGACTGGGTTTGTGCTCTCTGATCGGAAGCAGAGAGCTGACAGTGTTATAGAGCAGCTACAGAGCAGTCATCCTAAGACGACTGCTTCAATGCAAACCCTGTTGTATTTACTAGCCCTCCCACGCAAGGCCGGATGTGACACATGGTCATTTTAATGTGGATATTCCCAGCCATATAGCCGGGTCAAAAATATGTCTGTCTATTTTTACCGAGTCGTGGTTCTACCCTTCGGCGGAACCACGACTGGGTTTGTGCTCTCTGCTCGGAAGCAGAGAGCTGACAGTGTTATAGGGTTATTGAGCAGTCATCCTAAGACGACTGCTTCAATGCAAACCCTGCTGTATTTACTAGCCCTCCCACGCAAGGCCGGATGTGACACATGGTCATTTTAATGTGGTAATTCCCAGCCATATAGCCGGGCCAAAAATATGTCTGTCTATTTTTACCGAGTCGTGGTTCTACCCTTCGGCGGAACCACGACTGGGTTTGTGCTCTCTGCTCGGAAGCAGAGAGCTGACAGTGTTATAGAGTTACAGAGCAGTCATCCGAAGACGACTGCTCCAATGCAAACTCTGCTGTATTTACTGTATTTACTAGGCTTCCCACGCAAGCCCGGATGTGACACATGGTCATTTTACTGTGGGAATTCCCGGCCATATAGCCAGGCCAAAAATATGTCTGTCTATTTTTACCGAGTCGTGGTTCTACCCTTCGGCGGAACCACGACTGGGTTTGTGCTCTCTGCTCGGAAGCAGAGAGCTGACAGTGTTATAGGGTTACAGAGCAGTCATCCGAAGACGACTGCTCCAATGCAAACTCCGCAAACTATCACTGGTATCAAGCTAGTATTTATACAGAAATGCTTCCACTCATTTACAAGCAGCCAATACAGCCCAAGCAATGGAGTATCCCACTGGAGAACAATGAGATGCTCCAAATTTCATAAACAACAGTTGTTTATGATTTTATGCTATGCTCTCCTTTGAGATTGAGCACTTTCGTATTTACATTGGTGTAAATATATTATACGCTTTGAAATCGTCTTTTTTGCTAATTCCTTTAGGAACTGCATTAATTCCCACATATTTTTAATTCATAAGTTTAAAAAATAAATTAGAATCAATTGATAATTTTTCCCAGGGTACGCAGGTCCGAATCCTGCCGTCCTTTTACAGTGAAACCGATAAAATGCAACCTCAACTTCTACTCCAATAGTTTCTTTTCTCGCACTTCCCGGCTGTGGAATTCCATTCCACACGATTGCTTCCCCGAGAGCTACAATGGCCAGGAGTTTAAATGTAAGGTCAATAGACACCTCCTAACACGCTAACTTGCATCTATTCTCTCAAACACTCTCACCATCTAACCATCTCGGTACACTTACCCGTCTATCACCCACCTTCTGACATTTCCTATATCTAACCATCCTTTTCCCATCACTCCTTCGACCCTATGTAACCCCCTGCGCTACAGTGGCAGTGGAATGCCTTGCTCGGGGTGAAACGATTAAAAAAGAAATATAAAGGACTTATTTTTTCTAAAAGGATTTCTCGAATATTCAGGCCAGTATGCAGTATACAGAAAGTAAGTATACTGTTTAATTATAAAAAACAGAGTATCTGCTCAAACATGAACATCCATTAAAAATTATGTTTGAACAAATAAATTAATATATTTAAAATTAGGATCACAAAGTTAAGTTGGTAAGTGATGAAAAAATTAAAAATTACAGTTCCATTTAGGAAAAGAATAAAATATTGATTTCACTCTGTTGTAAAAGTATTCATGCCTACTAAGTACAGGAAACAACTAAGTTCTTATCAGTTTCTATTGCAATATTAACAGCTATCCAATCGCTTCAAATAGCTCATAACAACCTTTACGCAATATTTCCCTGAAATTTTAGACCAGACATCTTCGTCGCCTTGTTTCAGTTAAGTCGAATTTGTTGTAATGCTTCAGAGAAGTGAAAACTAATATCGAGTGTTTCTTTGCATTTAACTTGAAGAATCGTACGCCTAGAGGATAAACAATTTGCAAAATAAATAGAATTACGTTATCTATAATGAAGGGTAATATAAACTTTATCAAATAAATTTCAGCATACAATGAAATTTGCTTGGGATGAAATATTTTTATGTCGACAACATCTCACTATTTTATACTTGAAATGGTTAAATGGAACCAAGTTCTATACTAACAGTTTCTTCTATCTCAATTTTCGCTTCTGGAACTCTCTTCAACATCTTGCTTTACGGTTACTTTTGAACTTTAAAAATCTAAATACGATGTCAATCTTTATTTTGTATTGGTACTCGTTCTTTTATTGACATATACCGTTAATATTTTCTCGTCTTCATATTCCCCCACACTCAGCAAACCCTTGAGTCTTAATGACTTTATCGTCTTGCTTGGGGTGAAATAACTAAAAATTATATATTGTAAATGATAAGAAAGACAACGAGAAATACCTAGTAACCATCCTGTGAAGATCAGGCAGTATGACAAATATTGATATAGTGGACAAATAGCAAGAAATAGTGGAAAGCGATGATCACCCAAACTCTGAAGAGACACGCCCTAAAACTTCCAAATAAGAAGAACCTTTCCTCACAATAACTCTCCACTTAACCTCACGATAGTCAGTTAAGTATTATATATGATACACGCTTTGGGCGATCATGTCCCGAAAGAGACATGACTGACTAGGTAGAAGATTATCCCACATTAAGTTGCCATTGCTTTCTGCAGTAGACTGGTTGCCAGCCAATGTTATAAAACCCAGTCTGTCCTATTATTTAACCCATAACTGGAGGGAAGAGACGGATTAATACCTTTCCCAAGGATATTTGCGCGTAAGTGAATGTAAGGAATTCAACTGGAATTCGAACTCGGAACCACAATTTTTCGTTGGGAGTCGATATCCACTGCATCACAATGCACAACCTAATCTCACGATAACAGTGCACTCAATTTCGCAATAAGACTGCAATTGATGTCGCGATAACACTGCACTTCACCTCGAAATAACACGTCGCTTAACCTCGGGATAACACTGACCTAAACCTCAGGATAAAACTCCACTTAACCTCGCAAGAACACAGAACTTAATCTCGCAATAACACTGCGCATTTCCTCGCGATAACACTGCACTGTAACGTGGGATAACACACGGCTTATCCTCGCGATAGCACGGGACATAATCTGGGGATAACACTGTATTTAACCTCGGGATAACACTGGACTCGACCTGCAACTAACTTTGCTATATCACTTCATAAAGATTGTCTGCTCTATTTTCTTAATGTTTAATAAGAACATTTATTGGAACAATATGTTTTTTTAAAAAAAGTTTTATCGATTGTAAATAAGTTTATGATTATTGTGTATATTTTTCTGTCTCACCTACTTTCAATCCATTCCACCTAACCTGCTGCTGGGGATTTGTATTTGATTAGCTGCCGACTAACTTTCTCCTCAATCTTCCTTTCTGATACACGAATGTATTCACACCTAACAGAAATAGAACAAAAAACTAAACACTATTTTCATACATCAGTTGTATCGGATTTTAAATGAACTTTTCATAATTTTAGGATTTAATGTATTATGCAACAAAGAACATATTAAAAATCAGAACTTTAATTACTCCCTATGTAGTCTATCGAATATAAATATTTTCTTTTGATAAAAAACTCTTATCTTCATTTGATTCCTACACAAAGGATTACTCAAAAGGCTTAATTAATTATATCAAAATGACACACTGACACACACAGAAGTGAGTCATTTCAAATTCTCCACCTCACTATATATATATATATATATATATATATATATATATATATATATATATATATTATTAATAGTAAGAACTAAGGCAATAAGAATCCACAGTTCATAGCATTAGTTTTTTTAAAGCTGCTCTATACGTAGTAGAGCAATGTACATAGAAATATTATGTTATTATTGGTGATTATAATAAGAAAATTTTTCACCGCTGCAAAAGAGCAATCATGTTTCGGTAATATGAATTTACTTATTCAATCGTTTTATGGTTTGCAAGAGTGACTGAGTGATACACACACACGCGCAAAACCCCCCTATATATATATGTAAACTTGTCGTTATACTCGTTTCGAAAAACCTTCCTAACACATACACGGAAGGAAAAAAAGGTGATAAAAAAAGAACGAGCTAAGCACTTGAACATCAGTCAAAGTACGTAGCCCAAAGAAAAAAAAACCCGAGACGAGTAACCTAAAACAAAAAGCGCTCAATTCACAAGTAGAGCAAACAAAGTAAATAACTAACCTAGCGAGCCAACGAGCCTACCAAGGTTTCACCAAATTGGATCTTCATATTAAAAACAAAATATTATCTTATCTAGAGAAGTAAGGTGGAGTAGATGCAATTCTACATGGTTAGAATCGATAAACCAATAGGAAATTAAGTTAACGACGGATAAGGAAATGAGATTAGAGGGTGGATGTTGGGTAGGAAAAAATAAGATGTCAAGGAAAAGCTAGTTATATGGAATCAACTTCGTCTAACGTTTAGTGCTATACATGGCTACATTTAATATGACGTGTCAGAGATTTTGTCAAAAGTTATGAGGAAAGATTTTTAAATTTATTTATTCATCTTACTAGCAGTATAGCTCGGCGTTTCTCGGGTGTAATGAAAGCTGTAAAACTAATCCATAGTCCTGGAGCTCAGACTATTTGGACATTGGCACGAAAGACTAAAAAGCAATAGTTGTTTCCAGTTAAAGCGAAACCGTAGACTGAATGAAAAATGAATAGATGTAAGTCAAATTTTGATTTCCTGGTATCGATATCAAATGGGTTTTTTCGTCGTAAACTGAACTTTGAAGGCTAAATAAGTCCTCTGAGTAAATGGTATCATGGCTGAGACTAAGAACTACAAATATACCTACTTAGAGCCAAACCCAAAGCAAAAACTAAAATAAAAGGGCTGAAAAAATACAGGCAGATAAACACACAAACATTTTGCCTTTTATATTTATATATATATATATATTATCGATTTTTTGCACTATTGTAAGAACTGCAACGTTGAAACTTCTGAATATCGTTTTTTATGTCTTTGTCTATGGGTGTATCAAATTTGATTAAAATCGGACCACTCCTTCTATAACCCGATTTTTTCGATTATCAATTTCCGATAATTATCAGGGGTACGTCGACACAAAACCTAGCTAAGAACATTCGCAGACGCTGATAGTACAACTGTGTAAATTTTCAACAAAATCAGTTCAGCCGTTTCGGAGTCTATAATTAATGTACACTCACATACAGACACACACAGACAAAGTTCTGTTTATAAATAAGTTTAGATGATGCGCATTATATCATAAAGAGATGTAATTGGTATAAAAAGGAATAAGGTATATTGTTATTAAAAAACAAAATAAATTACATAGTATGCCTATATCCCAGTTAAATTAAACTATTAAAATGATTAATAGTGTATGGTGGCATCTTATATATTAATGTAAAAGTAGTCATTTACAAAAACAATAAATAAAAAAAAAAAACGGTTGTCTAGCTGATTTTATTGTTTATCTATGCACTATTTCTAATGTTAAAAACCCAATAGATAATAAATGTTTAATTGGTAGCACCATGAACATCTTCAAATCTCGATGATATCAACATATTTTTTCCTTTAATAATAAGACGTAAAGAAATAGCACGTCTCTTTCTAAATACGTTTGGCATTCAAAGGAAGGTAATAAAACCCCTACCGTAAAATGAAAATATTAAAAAAATGTTAAAACATGTAAATCTTTACACGAGTCCTGTTTCTTGTGTTTACAGTGAAAATGAAAATCATCCAGTTTCCTAAATTAAACCTGTTATATAAATAAAACGAATTAAATTCACAAGCTAACAGCATCTTTTTTTAACTTAAAATATATTTAACTGCATTTTCTACTGTAAATATAATTACCTTTCACAATTTAATTACTACATTTGCATTAATATGTCACCATCCTCTGGTAATTATTTTGATAGTTCAGTTTAACTGAAATAAAGCCATACTGTCATTTATATTATTTTCAAATATCTATAAACATTAGTCCTTATCATATCAATTAAGATATAAGATACTTATATATATAATAAAATAAATTAATTAATTTAGAAAACTTCCACAATATCATCCGACATACTCTTTGATACTACATATAAAATGTAGCCGTATAATTTTACACTAAATTTTACACAAATATAATATATATAATGTAACACGCTATATAACTAGCTTTTCCTGACAGCTTATTTTCTCACACCAAGCTTCACCCTTTAAACTCATTCCTCAACCCATCTTTACTTTAACTTTCTAATGGTTTATTGAGTCTAACCCAATAGAATCCCATCCACCCCACTCTTAATTTTCCGGAGGAAGTTATATTTTGTGCCATTGATAGAACCGAAACACGACAGCACTTGTGTGTCAGTGGAAAATATTTTTATCGTAAATAACAATAATAAAAAAGACATATATATAAATATATATTACGGAAATTAACGAGAGGGTCTTTAAACAACCAACATGTTTGAAATTATTTGTTTGAGAATTATTATTGATCGATACTCGTATTTAAGTATATATCCTGTTTATAATCAAACAGTATTATATATTTATTTCTACCGGCCTGATTATTTACGATAAAATTTATTACGAAAATGTGTGTCATACGGCAGGATTCGAACCTTAATTTGACTTCGTTTAGACTGATTGTCATTCGTGGTTGAGAGGTCTAAGACACGCCAGATTACATGGTGGCTTCTATGTGGATAGGGGTCGCAAGTTCGAATCCTGTTCGAATCGGGTCAACGATTAAAAATTCCGAGCCACTGTTCATTACAGCAAATGTACATCCTGTATTGACACGCAGTCACCCATCTAGATACAGCACAGATTTAATGTTGCTTAACCTTAAGGATCGATTTGAAATTTGCAGGGATACAGATGGAGTACATGTTGAACATTTCCAATAAAGTGTTGACGTAAGATTTATAAATATATTTGTTTTGTATCAGAATTAATTATTAAACACAAAATCGTGTCAGTATTTTTTTAAATTGCCGATTTTATTAAAATGGCAAATTCTTAGTGGTTCTGTTTATAATCAAACAGCATTATATATTTATTTCTACCGGCCTGATTATTTACGATAATCTTTTGTTGCAAAAATGTGTGTCATTTGACAGAATTCGATCCTGGTGCGTCTTAGATCTCTCGACCACGAATGACCAACAGTCTAAACGAAGTCAAATCAAGCCTATATAACATAGCCTACACACACACACACACACACACACACATATATATATATATATATATATATATATATATATATATATCAGCATGCATGTAGGTATAGAAGAATCCAAAGGAGTATCCAGTACATATAGTGGTAGGATAACTCTCTCTCACCTAACTCACTTTCTCTACGTTTAAAATCTACGGGTCTGCAATCCAACTGTCAGACTTAATGTATCTTCGAAAATTTGTTGACATCCGCCGCTACGGGTGTCCTCTGATTATATGTTGCGTATATATATATATATATATATATATATATATATATATATATGCTTATGTATGAATATGAGTGTGTGTGTTCGCCGAGCTGATGTATTTTTTCTTAAATTTTCTCTTTTAAGTGAGCGGCCGTTATCTGCATTTTTTTTTTAGTCTTTGTGTATCTCATTCGTGTAAAATCCTTTGTAAAATAAAGACGGAAGCTGATAATGGTTCGCCTGAAATAGGCCTAAACTTCTGATTTACTATGAAATAACGTGTCTGCCTTACTTTTTTGTTATATATATACAAAGCCTATATACGATGAGTCAAAAATAATGTTCAAACAAATCATTTCATATACATATAATTTATTTGGGCAACAATGTCGCTTTTATATAGGTTTCGTTAAAAATGTCAGACAAGGTATTATAATAACGGCGATATTGTATCGAAGAAAACATTGACTAATTAAATTTAGGTGGCAAGAATTTTTGCTCATCGGTTCTTTATATACTGAAGTTGTGAAATTATTTTTACGAAATGCTATATTATTACTTTCCTTGTTAGCAGCCGGCTCATGTAATTTAAAAATTGTGTAGTTGTGCAACAATCACTCTTTTTTTATACAGGTTTCATTAAAAATGACAGACACGGTATTATCATTCGAAATGCTGTAGTATTTCTTTTCCTTTTTCGCTGCCCTGACATGTAATTTAAAAAAATTGTGTATTTGGATAACAGTCACAGGTTTCATTAAATATGACAGACACGGTATTATCATCCGAAATGCAGCAATATTTTACCTTGTTCGTTGCCGGGATTTAATTTAAAAATTGTGTAGTTGTGCAACAATCACTCTTTTATACAGGTTTCATTAAAAATGACAGACACGGTATTATCATCTGAAATGCTGTAGTATTTCTTTCCTTTTTCGCTGCCCCGGGACATGTAATTTAAAAAATTGTGTATTTTGATAACAGTCACAGGTTTCATTAAAGATGACAGACACGGTATTATCATCCGAAATGCAGCAATATTTCTTACCTTGTTCGTTGCCGGGATTAATTTAAAAATTCAGTAGTTGTGCAACAATCACTCTTTTATACAGGTTTCATTAAAATGACAGACACGGTATTATCATCTGAAATGCTGTAGTATTTCTTTCCTTTTTCGCTGCCCCGGGACATGTAATTTAAAAAAATTGTGTATTTGGATAACAGTCACAGGTTTCATTAAAGATGACAGACACGGTATTATCATCCGAAATGCAGCAATATTTCTTACCTTGTTCGTTGCCGGGATTTCTAATTTAAAAATTGTGTAGTTGTGCAACAACTTACTCTTTTATACAGGTTTCATTAAAAATGACAGACACGGTATTATCATCTGAAATGCTGTGGTATTTCTTTCCTTTTTCGCTGCCATACGGGCGATGTAATTTAAAAATTGTGTATTTGGATAACAGTCACAGGTTTCATTAAAGATGCATAGACAGTATTATCATCCGAAATGCAGCAATATTTCTTACCTTGTTCGTTGCCGGGATTTCTAATTTAAAATTGTGTAGTTGTGCAACAATCACTCTTTTATACAGGTTTCATTAAAAATGACAGACACGGTATTATCATCTGAAATGCTGTAGTATTTCTTTCCTTTTTCGCTGCCCCGGGACATGTAATTTAAAATATTGTGTATTTGGATAACAGTCACAGGTTTCATTAAAGATGACAGACACGGTATTATCATCCGAAATGCAGCAATATTTACCTTGTTCGTTGCCGGGATTTCTAATTTAAAAATTGTGTAGTTGTGCAACAATCACTTTTTTATACAGGTTTCATTAAAAATGACAGACACGGTATTATCATCTGAAATGCTGTAGTATTTCTTTCCTTTTTCGCTGCCCCGGGACATGTAATTTAAAATATTGTGTATTTGGAGTTGAAGTCACAGGTTTCATTAAAGATGACAAGGATGACGGTATTATCATGTGAAATCCTGTAGTATTTCTTTTCCTTTTTCGCTGCCCCGGGACATGTAATTTAAAAATTGTGTATTTGGATAACAGTCACAGGTTTCATTAAAGATGACAGACACGGTATTATCATCCGAAATCCAGCAATATTTCTTACCTTGTTCGTTGCCGGGATTTCTAATTTAAAAATTGTGTAGTTGTGCAACAATCACTCTTTTATACAGGTTTCATTAAAAATGACGGACAATAAATACAATTTTGAAGGAAACCTCAGAATTAGCATGGGATGAACTTTATAGAGGAGTGAGTAAAAAAAAAAAACGAAAGGGTGCCTTCAGAGTCACAGAAAAAAGAATTGATTCAATTCTCGAACTTTTTCTCGAAGAAAATGTTGCATCAAAAGCCAAAAATGTATGCTTCTAATAGAGGGCATGTTGACGAGTTTAAAATTTAATTATAATTTTTTTCTTTTTGTCATGAAAAATTCATAATAAAAAAAATCATTTCTCACTCATTTCAAACCATGTATAATAATTTTCGCTTATTTTGGTAGAAATACGGAACCGGGTTTGTACAACGTAACTTTCTGAAATAAAAACACAGCGTGGGCAGTAATTTTGATGTTGTAATAGACGTCTTGAGGACCAACTATTCTGACGAAATGATCACGAGCAGCGGCCCGAAAGCATCATCATAACTGGTGCTGTTTCGACATCATCGCAGCAGGCTCCGTTCCCGAAACAGCGAACCAACTAACTAGCCAGCTGGCTAGGAAACGTGTCACAGATTATCCTGAAATAGGTTGCTATTACTTTCTGCGGTAGACTGGTTGCCAGCCAAGGCTATAGAACACAATCTATCCTATTATTTGACTCATAGCTAGAAGGAAAAGTGATGTATTATATTGTTAGATAGTAATTAGTGGAATATCAGATTATTACTTCATAACAATAGAAAACCGATCCACCACTTTATGACCAGTTTAATCATGATTTCTAATATTATATTCAGTCGGTTAAGTGCCATACGTGATACACCCTTTGGGTGACCATGTCTCGAAATATACATTACTGACTGGGCAGAAGATTATCTCGCAGAAGTTTCCCATTGCTTTCTGCGTTAGACTGGTTACCGACCAAGGTTATAGAACCCAATCAGTTCTATTATTTAAATCATAACTGGAGGGAAGAGACGGATTAATAAGTTTCACAAGGGTATTTGTGCGTAAGTGAATGCAAAGATTTCAACTGAAATTCGAACTCAGCTCCCCGATTTGTCGTTCCGAGTCGATATCCACTGCATCAAAACGCACATCCCTGTTGATTACTGAACCAAAATATTACAAAAGTGGCCGCCAATTCAAGATTGGTTTCCTACAAGATATTGTTGAAAGGGCAGTATTAGTTAACACTGATCCAATTTCGAAGACTTCCACATTATCATCTTTAATGTGGCTACTCTGAGTTTAATACCTTGCCTAACAAATCAATTTAGTTTTTTTTTTTTAATCATCTCACCCCAAGCAAGGCATTCCACTGCCACTATTTCGCATGGGGCTACATAGGGGAAGGTAAAGAGAAGGAGTGGTTAGACATAGGGAATGTCAGGAAGGAAGGTGACAGATGAGTAAGGATAGCGAGGATGAGGGTTAGGAAGAGTGTTTGATAGAATGGGAGCGGGTTAGCGTGTTAGGAGGTGTCTATTGACCTTACATTTAAACTCCTGGAGATTGTAGCCGTCGGGGAAGCAATCGTTTGGAAGAGAATTCCACAGTCGGGAAGTGCGAGGAAAGAAACTGTTGGAGTAGCAGTTACGGCAACATTTTATCGGTTTCACTGTAAAAGGGTGGGATCTAGTTGCTAATCTAGTATCTCGTTCAAATTCGTATTTAGGGGGCACTAGTGATCTAAATTCATCGGAGCAGAAGCCGTGAAAGTATTTATAGAGGAGACACAGGGAAGCCACGTCGCGCCGGTGGGAGAGAGACTGCAGGCGGTCTGCCAAGTCGGTATCTATCACATTACAGACCCTCTGCTGTACCTTATCTAGAAGCCCGAGGAGAACAGCAGAGGCACCCGACCAGATATGGCAGCAGTATTCAATGCACGGGCGGATGGTAGATTTATAAATGTGCAGGATAGATTTAGACGGAAAAAACTTCCGGGCCCTACACAGTGGCGTTTAATGATTTCAGCACCAAGAGATCCGAAAGAAATTAACCGCCAGCAAATCATCATCTCTACTATTAACTGAAATTTCATTTTGAAGTGCCTGTGCATATTGTGAATCACTACCTGAAATTTGGCTCACTAAAACGTTTTACTGTCAATCAGACGTCATGTAATCGCACTTGGCGTTCTCCTTTAAAGGAATTGCTTGTGAACTGCTTTTAGTGGTGCTAGCTGAGGTGCTTATTGGTGTCAATTTAGAGGATGCAATCCGTTAACATAACGATGAAGCTGTTATCATACATATCTTCCTTAAAAAAAAAACAAGTAAGAAAACATTTTACGGCTTATCAACCCTTTACGCTTTATTTCAAGTAAAAAAAATATTCTAGATAATAAGAATTGCTTAGAGAAAATAATGATCTACATATGAACGCTGTCCCTCTAGCGTCTCTGTATCTTTCCTTTTCTCTTTGCCTATTTATTTCAGCAGTGAAAGCCATTTAACAAGTTTTGGATGTTTAGGCAAAAGAACCAACCCAGCAGTAATAGACATAACATTCCATAGGTTCCTGGGACACTTAATTAGAAAGTATGACCTGAAGAATTTAATACTCACAGGTCGGATAAAGGGAAGGAGAGACAGAGGAAAGGAGGGCGAGAAAAAATTGTTAGTTCTGAGCAAATACATGGCCGAGCGGTGCTTAAAGATACCAAGAGAAAGAATATTTAGACCGACAAGAGACAGAGCCAAATGTAAGTCCATGAAAGGACACGACACAAAAAGGAGAAGAAAAATGGTGATGCTGTTGATGACCAAAAGCTCTGACAAAGTGCTTGTTCAGGACTAGAAGCTTCCATTTTCCGTTTGGCATTGCAAGAGTCGGTTGTAGGCGAAAAGAAAATATTGGAGTAGATAGACTAAACTAACGCCCGTTTCACACTCCACCCACATCTATTGAACAGGTGAAGAGGCTCATCCCTTGTTTCCTGTTTAGGATGCGGTTTCCTGTTTTCTCTTTTCTAATCTTCTCACTTTGTTTTTTTTTTTTCAATTGGAGTAGACAGACTAAACTATCGCCCGGTTCACACTCCACTCACATCTATTGAACAGGTGAAGAGGCTCATCCTTTGTTTCCTGTTTAGGATGCAGTTTTCGGTTTTCTATTTTCCAATCTCATCACTCTTATGTAGCCCCCTGCACATCAGTGGCGTTATCGCCTTGCTCGGGGTGATATGATAAAAATGTTAGCTGAAAGTGCTGATGGCGTGAATTTCTTTAAGATGAACCTCAACTTGCCAGGAAAACCAACTGAATGTTTGATTTCATGACATACCTCGGTGGTACATATGGAATAAAATGTGCATAATCCCTATTCGATACTCAACAGGCAACCACTGAGTGTTATATTTTCCAGTGACACCATCTGTAAAATATCCGTCTTCAAATACAAAAAAAAAAACAAAGAAATTATATTTCAGGCAAAGATCTGAGGTTATGCTCGTGTAAGAGACAAAACCAACGCTAGTTTTCTTTTTTCTTTTTACTGAATTCAACCTTGATAATAAAAACGAATAAAGCCCGTGGAGAATCTCTGACGATTTTTACGATTTTTGTTACTTTTATTTTGGAGGGGGTTCTTTCAGTCAGAGAAGACAATCCAATGTTTAAACATTTAATACATCCGTACACATTCGACTTTTTAACTGAAGAATTAAATTAGTACGTGCAGCAGACTTTATCAGGTTTTACATAATTAATGATAAGGTTTTAGCAGTGTGCATATAATATGCATAAAGAAATATATATATATATTGCAAGCTTGATATTTTGAAAACTCATACATCCATAGCCGATTCACGATATTAAATGCCGGGATTTCCTTCTTATTACATTGATAACATCTATTTTCTCTTTTCTTTTCAAGACTCTTTTATGGTGTCATAATGCAAGCCAAGCAGATCATTTTCATCTACATATATTAGATAATTAAATGCCGAAGGTGAAATATTCTTTCTAACGTGTTTCATCCACAAAAAGAACTTCGTCTGACTGAAGTAATGTTCTTATTGATAGAATTATGTATCGACAGAAGCGATCGGGGAGATATGACGAACGCAGTTGTAACTTGAAGAAAATAATTAATGAATTTAAGATCTCAATTCTGTGCAAAAGTAGGGCCACACAGATATCACTTAAATTCTGTACAAAAAATTGATTACACAAACGTTGAATTCAAATTCCTACATCAGCACTTATTTTTCTAATCAGCGAAGATGTCTTAACTTTGATTAAATGTATTTCTGAGCCGTATGCTTTAGAAAATGAAGGCTCACACCCAAGAAAATTATTAACAATAATTTCCCTCATAAACATTATTATTAACACTTGGGTTATATTATTAACCAATGAAAATTGAGATTTGATAATATTATATATTATTAACCAATGAAAATTGAGATTTGATAAATAGATTCTTATGATCCGATTTTTCCTATAAATTGTGTGACGTAAATCAAAAAACTAGTCTAATAACCAGGAGGTAAACAATACTGATTACTCAAAATTCCATCTGTTCAAAAACCTTATTGAGAGTTAAAGTTATTTTGTAAATTATTTATCGCTTAGTATTTGCCAATATTTCTGAGATGAGGTAGTGTTTACAGTATTTACATTATTCGAACTATTGTCCTCATCTTTGTTGCCATTTGTACAACATTTAGAAATAGATAATTCTATTTGTCTATATTTCTAAGATGAGGTAGTATTTACAGTATTTACATTATTCGGACTATTGTTCTCATCTTTGTTGCCATTTGTACAACGTTTAATAATAGATCATTCTATTTGTCTATATTTCTGAGTTATTTTGTAAATTATTTATCGCTTAGTATTTGCCAATATGTCTGAGATGAGCTAGTGTTTACATTATTTACATTATTCGGACTATTGTCATCTTTGTTGCCATTTTACGACGTTTAATAATAAATCATTCTATTTGTCTATATTTCTGGGATGTGGTAGTATTTACAGTATTTACATTATTCGGACTATTGTCCCATCTTTGTTGCCATTTGTACGACGTTTTGGCCGTTGTACGCTCCGGCCTTCTTCAGATGCTAGGAATTTCGAACCGAACCCTTTATTACGGTCACTGGAATATACGAACTCCATTCCTTGCGGGAAGCCCGATTGGAAGTCATGAGTTATCTCCCTCAGCAAGTCAGCAAGTTATTTGTTCATCACTGCTGTAGTCTGGTATTCAACTCACAACTGTAAGAGTCAAGTCATGCCAGAGCTCTTATTGCAATATGGCCTCTGGTAAAAATATACCAGAGAAAACTATTATTATAAAAAAAAAATCTAGAGAAAACCATTAACATCAAAAATTGCAATATGAACTCTGGTAAAAACGGTTTACTGGACATTAGGTTTATAAGTCCCAAAACTTCATGGCCCAGTTGATACAGAAGTTTGTTACTTTCTGACGTGGTAGTTCCTAGAAGAAGAAAAGAAAGTACGTCCATAGAAATATTGCAATTTCATTGGTTAAACCAAGGAATAAAATCACTCCGTTTCATGATACGAGCTGGGAGAAATTTCATTTGTTAAAGATTTGATTTGCATGGACACCCCGTGTTCGTCATGTCCCCACCAAGAGAATTTATGACACGCATAAATAGCAGAGCCAAGAAGGCCAAAATCAGTTGGAGCTATGCTGAGCCTTGAGTCAAGTAACGACTGAGGAAGAAGTGTTCCCAACCGGGAGCGACGACCGAGAACAGTGGTTGCTTACCATAGAGTCCTGGCTGGAGATATAAAGAAACGTAGAGAAGCCTGTGGCCGACCGACTTAAAAAATTTAAAGTCAAATAATGCGCCTCCGATAGAGTCCTGGCTAAAGATTTAAAGCAATATAAAGAGACGAAAAAGATTGGTTGCCGTGGCAAGCTAAGAAGACAAGATGAATTGCCGCCGCCATGACAAAGACACAACTTCGGCTGTTTCCGTAAGGCTTCGGTGAAAATCCCTTATAAGACTTAGTTTTGAAACCGTCAAAACTTGAAGAAAAACTTGAAATCTCCGATTGAAGTGAATAACCATTACTTTCAAACAAAATCTTTCGCTCCGTTGTAAGAATAGGAATTCGACAACTGTTATATTCTATTTCTGTTTGCTTTTTTTTATTGACTTTTCCGAAACATATCCAAGCGCCATCGAATTTTTATTTATTTATTTATTAATTTTTTGGCGCTGATCTTTTTTTTAACCCAAGTGTGCACGCGTGTCCGTTTTGGTCTGAAGTGGTAAAGATACGGCTAGCGGGATTTCAACGTGTTCTCCTTCAGATCAAAATTCACAGCGTGGGCAAGAAGGAACATCGTTGTAATAGACAACTCGAAATCCAGCTATTGTGACGAGGCCATCACGACTAGCGACCCGAGAGCGCCGTCATATTTGGTGCCGTAATGACAGCATAAACTGTGACTCAGCTTCCGGACCTCGTCATAATTGGTTTCCGTGACCGGATTAAGCATACAACATGACGGAAAGCGTCATACGGACCTTTAAGATAGGTACTTTCAATTACTTACGATAACTAACTTTCAAATTTAAAAATAAATTTTTTTCTCGATTTTATTTTAGTTTTAATTAAAAGCTAAATGATTAAATATACTATTTCTAGTAAGCAAAATACTCTGGTGTATTTCAAACAAAAATTATATTGTTTGGAATCTAAAATTTTGAGATTTAGAAAACAATTAAAATATTACAAAAAGGAGCTTCAAATACACAAAAAAAATTAAAATAATTTTAAAGATACAATGGCTCGGCGATTTTTATTATACTTTGAAATTTTCGATTGATTAATATAATCTTCACTTTATAATTTAATAACCTAAAGCCTAGAAGTCTTTGAAATATTTTTAAAATATTTTTAAAATTTTATAAATTATTAAAATTAAATTAAAAACAATTGTTTAAGAATTTCATTATTAATAGAAATATCTTTCCTCAAACTATAATGTCAAAATTTATGTTATTTGTTAAAGCAATTAAGAGCTTCCTTAATTAAATAATGTCAGAACTTTATTGCATTCTTTTTTAACTATTGGAAGCAGATTTTCAGAAAAATGGGCTAAATGGCAGAATAAATAATAAATTATTTTTATTCTCTAATGAGTTCTGCGTTTAATTAATAAAACCAATTTTGCCTACAAAATTTAATTTTTCATGAAATTACGTGAAGTGGGGGTAACAGATTTAAAAATATATTTTTACCAATATTCTTTTTAAGTAATAATTTGAAAAATAATTGCATTTTGAGGGGAATAGGTCCTGAAAGTTTCATTAAAATCCTACAATTATCTGATGTTGTGTAATAATTTCTAAATTAATGTTTTCCACCATAAAAAATGAGTTAAGTAATATTACATTATCCATTGTAAACTCTCGTAAAGATAATCAAAGTAAAATCTTTTACCAAAATTTCGAACGTGTTAGAAAGAATTCTTCTTCTTTTTCATGTGCACTGTCCATTCAGGACGTAGGCGATCATGGACTTCCATTTGGCTCTCTCTTGTCGGTCCCAATATTTTTCTTTTGGTATCTCTTCTAAGCCCCGCTCTGCAATCCATTTGCTCAGACATAACAAGTACGACTCTCGCTGCTTTCCCCTGTCTCCCCTTCCATTTTCCCGACGTGTGAGTATTAAGTTCTCTAGGTCCTTCTTTCTCATTACGTGTCCCAGGAAAGTCGGTTGTCTCTTCCTAATATTTCGTATGAGTTTTTCCTCGTTTGCATCCTTTCCAACACATCATCATTGCACACGTGCTCCGTCCATGCTATCTTCAGCATACTTCTGTAAAATCACATTTCTGCAAGCCTCTTCTGCATCCTCGATGAGATCTTGCAACATTTATTTCTATACAGAAGGACAGATATCACATATCATGCCAGTGCTCTCTTTTTAGTTTCTAATGAGATTTTCCTGTCTCACAGTACTCTGCTTAGCTTCTGAAATGCGTCTTTGGCTATGCCAATGCGTCTTTGGATCTCCATGTCGAACTCTATCAAAACACTTCCCAGGTATTTGAAGTTTTTTACTTGTTTGGTTTAGTTTCTCTGATTTGTAGTTGGCATATTAGGTTCCTCTTTTTGCTGTTGACCATACATTCAGTTTTCTTTAACTTTCTGCTCAGTTTTTTCTCCTGACTTTCTTCTGCTACCTTCTGCTGAAGGTCCCACATTTTAATTTCAGTGTCTGCTATCAGCACTGTGTCATCCATATATCTGAGGTTTTAAAAATTCATTTGAAAATACTTTGATCTTTCTTCTTAAAAATAACATAAACATTTGATGGTCAACGTTCGTTTTTATAAGGTTTAGGGCACTTTTCCTTGTACTATGCCGTTTTTGTAAGCGATTTAGTGAAGTACCTGTTTTAAGCTCGCTCGTAATACACACAAACAAAACAGGACATTGATTTTGCAAATGCTACGCTAATTAAAAAATAATCTTCATGTCGAAAGGCCCTCGATGTCCGACTAAGAAATATTTTGCCAACTGTAAGCACACGCCAAAAACACTATATTATCTAACCTTCTTCTTCTATATGCCTAGGCCCTTCAGGACGTAGGCGATCATGACCTTCCACGTCTTCCAATCCCTGCTGGCTCTTAGCACGCTTTCTCCTGTAACACCACGCAACCCCCGTTCTGTCATCCACCTGCTCAAGCCTTTCAAAAATGTTATCCGCTGTTTTTTTCTGTCTCTTTTTCCCTCTATCTGGCCTGTTAGTATCAGGTTCTCCAAGCCCTCCTTCCTTATTGCATGTCCCAGGAACTTCAGTTGTCTCTTCCTGATGCTAAATATTAATTTCCTTTTTGTTTCCATCCTTTCCAAAACCTCATCATTGCTCACATGCTCAGTCCACGATATCCGCAGCACCCTTCTGTAGAACCACATTTCAGCTGCTTCCAGGTTTTCCTTCATTTTTGATGATATTGTCCAGCATTTCCTGCCATATTGAAGAACTGAAATCACATAGCAATATAGTATTCTCTTCCTTGTTTCTATGAACGTTTCCTGTCTCTTTATACTTTACTCAGCTTCTGGAACGCGTCATTCGCCATGCCAATTCACCTTCGGATCTCTGTGTCGTACATTCTGTCTTCCCAGGTATTTAAACTTTTGTCTCTCCCAACTGTATTTGTCATTTTGGACTGCTCTTTTTGCTGATGACCATGTGTTCTTGCACTTTATTTGTAATCATATTTTGTCACTGTCTTCTGTAGGATGTCTTGTAGTTTCCTTTCCATGTCTGCAATCAGCACTGTATCGTCTGCGTACCGTATGTTATTCAAATTATGGCTTCCGATTACAAATCCTGACATAATAACTATGCATCTCAAAATAGCCTCGCTGTACAAGTTGAACAGATCCGGTGAAAAGACGCATCCTTGACTTACGCCCCTTTCTATCTTTGTATATCTGCTGACTTCGTTACCTCTCCGTATACAGGCAGTGTCCTGCTAGCAGAGATTCTTAATTACTCCTATATCTTTCCCAAATATGTCGAGGTTGCTGAGTATCTCCATCAATTCTTTGTTGAGTATTTTGTCGAACGCTTTTGCACAAACGATAAAACATAGGTACAAGTCCTTCTTCATTTGTATTGTCCTTTCGTAGAACATCCTCATCATAAATATGGCGTTTATTGTTACGGTATCTTTGACGGACCCGCATCGTTCTTGTCTTATCTCTGGCTTGATTCTGCTTTTCGCTCTGTTCATCAGGATTCGGACGAACAGTTTTGTGATGTGACTCATTAATCTGATAGTTCGGTGAAGTTCCCATTCGTTTGCACCTGGCTTCTTATGCAGTGCTATGATAATCGACTTGCTTAAGTCGTCTGGTATTACACCACTATTATAAATTTCATTTATTATTTCCGTAATTGTCTTTATGCCGAATTCTTCCAGTGTTATCAGTATCTCTATTACAATGCCGTCCCGTACTAAAAGAATCTAAAGTCTATTTATCTAAAGCAAACGGTGTTAAAAGAAAACAATACCCCCACAAAAATTAAATATAATGTCTACATGACACCCCAAACGTTACCCACACGTACGAACATAGTTAATCACTTGAATCCTACACTAGAATCATTATATACTTAAATACGCAAAGCAATATTTCTCGCTTAACCGTTAGTTTCTTGCTGCTTCCAAAGTAAGCATTATTTTTCGTTGAATTCAGAAGGCAGTAGATTAAAATTTTTGTTAAACAAGCCGAATGCACGTAAAATCTGATTAACCAATGAAAATCAAGCAAAAAAATACTAAACATTGTTATATTTTCTTCTTCATATCTCATTCTCCGATGAAGGCTTAATAAAATGTGAATCATGTTAGACTGATAAACGTTTTCTACTTGGCCTGTGTATGTGTGCTTGTGTTCGCGCGCATGCGTGTGTCTGAATGTAAAAATTCAGATATACAAAGAATATGTGGTAATGAAAATATAAAAAGTTAACAAAAAGAACATTTTTCTTACTCACTTGTTACGTTCCTTGTGGAACGTTTTCAAAATAAACGTTTGGTTTCTTTCTTTCACGTTGTGGCGCAGTCGCCTCGGAACGTGAAGTCGAAGAACCGAGTTCGAATTCCAGTTGAATTCCTTGCATTCACTTACGTACAAATACCCTTGGGAAAGGTATGAATCCGTCACTTCTCCTTCCAGCTATGGGTTAAATAGCAGGACAGATTGGGTTCTATAGCCTTGGTTTCCAACCAATCTACCGCAGAAAGTAATGGCAACCGACTGCGGGAAAATCTTCTACCTGTTCTTTCATGTCAATTTCGGTACATGATCGCCTAAGCTTGTATCACTTAACATATATATATATATATATATATATATAAACATATATGACGTTAAGATTTAACACGTTAAGTTAAACTCCCTTTCTCTTATTTTTTCTTCTTCTTTTCCTTCTCTTTTTTTCTTCTCTTTCCTTTTTGTATTTCACTTGACTTTTTCTGAATAAATTTGAACGATTCATTCTTGTATGTATTTTGTTTGACGAGCGGTGATAAGAGACCCACGAATTATATTACCCATGGGTTTATAAAATATATTTAACTTTTGTTCTTGATTATAATACTCTGTTAAATTTTAACAATCAATTTTAACATTGAGTTCTCTTTGGATTTAATCTCCTGTGAAATTTAACTTACCAAGTAACAAGATTTTTATTTTTCAGTGAAATGAATTAGAGCGCTCTAGTTATTGGGCGCGTATAATGATATGCGAAAAAAGTCTGCTTACTTCCACCGAATGCCCATAGCCTAGGGGTAGAGTCGCCGACTGACGCCATTTCGGTCGGGTTTCAATCCTGGGTAAAAAAGCAATCGGAGTCTAACCGTACTAATGAGCTGTGATACGGCGAAACAGATCTGTCTGCGGATGACAATATTTACGCTCTCACACCCTGATTGAGCACTCTGGAAAATAGTAGACTTTGATAAACAGTAGCTACTCTGGCATGTACGCATCGCTCATTCAGTGAAATAAATTAGAGCGCTCTAGCTATTGGGCGCGTATAATGATATGCGCAAAAAGTCTGCTCGCTTCCACCGAATGCCCATAGCCCAGGGGTAGAGTCGCCGACTGACGCCATTTCGGTCGGGTTTCAATCCTGGGTAAAAAAGCAATCGGAGTCTAACTGTACTGATGAGCTGTGATACGGCGAAACAGATCTGTCTGCGGATGACAATATATATATATACATAAAACACCTAAATTTAAATGGAAAATCCTTAAACAAGCCAGAATATCTAAATTGGTAAAAGAACCATGTTTCCTCTGTTTTCAAGAAAAAATGGAAATCATTAAATACATGATGAGCAACATATTACAAAACCAGAGGCATGAAACCACAGAAAACTGCAAACATATTAAAGAACTAACCTTACCATCATGCTAAAATTACAAAAGCTTAAGTAAAAATCTCTAGAAAAGATAAACCATTTAGTATAAACAATGCCTTTATCACAAATTTTATCTTTATTTCATATTACAAACTATGATATAATTTCAGTTTTACATAAAAAAGAGATTTAGTAAATTTTAAAAGTTAAATATAAAAAAATAGAATTATTATAAAAACTAAATTTAAATACAAAAATATTTGTAGTTTTATACTTCACTAATACAAATCAGTCAGTCAGTTAAGTGCCATACGAAAGAGACATGACTGACTGGGCACAAGATTATCCCGCAGTAGTTTGCCATTGCTTTCTGCGGCAGACTGATTGCCGACCAATCCGTCCTGCTATTTAACCCATAACTGGAAGGAGAGACGGATTAAAACCTTTCCCAAGGGTATTTGCGCGTAAGTGAATACAATGGATTCAACTGGAATTCGAACTCGGCTCCTCGGTTTCTTGTTCCGAGCCGATATCCACTGTAACACAAATTTACCAAATAAAAATTCCTGTCCGTTTTTAGCGCATCCTTTTCGTTTCCCCACCACCCCATATACATTGCCTTTTTTTTTTTTTTTTTTTGTCAAAACCAAAGAACTGGCCATAAAAGCTGTAAAGGAACATAACTTATCTTCCACCGTTAAATATGTCTATAAAATTTTTAACACGTCCATTAATCACCTCTATCATCTACCTCTTCCCTCTTTTCGTTCAAATTCTAATTTACAACTGACAATTCTGATTTCCAATTTTCCATTCCGCCTACCTCACTTACCTTCTTCTTATGCCACTTGATTCCTTGGGGAACATAGGGCCGCAACGACACTCCTCCAACGCACACGGTTCTGGTTGGTCCTTTTCAGCTCGGACCATGCCATTCCAGCAGTCTTCAGCTTCAATGCTCCTCCGCCAAGTCTGTCTTGGGCGACCCACTTTTCGCTTTCCTTGAGGGTTCCAGTCAAGAGCTTGTCTAGTGATGTTGGATGTAGGCTTCCGTAAAGTGTGGCCAATCCAGTTACACTTTCTCTTCTTGACATCGATCCCCACTGGGGTTTGGTTTGTTTTGGCCCATAATTGTTCATTGGAGATATTCTCTGGCCATCTGATGTTGAGAATGTTTCTGAGACATCCGTTGATGAATGTCTGAAGTTTGTGGGTACTGGTCTTAGTCAGCCTCCACGTTTCTGAGCCAAAAAGCAGGACCGACTTCACATTGGTGTTAAAAATCCGGATCTTGTTGCGGGGTGATAGGGCTGTTGTTCTCCAGATCGGTCTCAAAGTGTTGAAGGCATATTTGGTTTTGTTTATTCGGCACTTGATGTCTTCATCCGTTCCTCCATCCTTACTGACGACACTGCCCAGGTAAAAAAACTTGTCAACTTCTTTGATGCTCACTTGAAATAGTTGCACTGGATCTTTCTATTTGTTGTCACACTACTCTCACACATTTCCATTTTCTTTTCAAACTACCAGATGAGACATTGTCCTTTCAATGTCGAAACAAAATGTACACTTTGATGTAGATGATCATTTCTACATGTTCTTAACTATAATTTATAATCAATATACATAACTCTATTTAATATTGAGCACTGTTTTAAATTAATGTTTTGAACGTTGTTAATTTTCCTCATTCCATAATCACTTGTATGTATGTATATATATATATATATATATATATATATATATATATATAGTCTTCCACAGACAGATCTGTTTCGCTGTATGACAGCTCATCAGTACGGTTAGATTCCGATTGATTTTAACCCAGGATTGAAATCCGACCGAATTGGCGTCAGTCGGCGATTCTACCTCTGGGCTATGGGCGCTCGGTAGAAGAAGGCAGACTTTTTAGCGTATAAATTAACATTAAACACGGTCAATAGCAAAAGTGCTCTAATTCCTTAAGAAATGAGCGATATATATATATATATATATATATATATATATATACTCTAAGAATGTGTTAGAACACGTAGATTTTAAACCCACTGTTGAAGCATTAACTTTCATAAATAGTGCTCGATACAAATTAGATATTTATATAATCCATCAGAAGATAGGCCTGTTTCGCTGTACCACAGCTCTTCAATGCATCTAGATTAACCATTTTGTCTTAAGCCGGGACTGAAGCCCAACTGATTTGATAGCAGTAAGATATTAACCCAACAGTTCATAGGCGCAGCGTCTGAGAAAGGCTTTTTTCATAGCGTGCAATGCATTTTACCAAATAAACAACGCCAACAGCTACAGAGTTCTATCTAATAACGGCTTCGAACGAGAAAGATAGCGAGAAAGATAACCAGACTTAACAAAGATAAAAAGATAGATATGGGATAGATAGATAGATAGATAGATAGATAGATAGATAGATAGATAATATATTGAAATAGATACTAAACATATTTCAAAAGGTAGATAGACATATATATATATATTAAATTAATATAATAAATAAATAATATATAATGTATTATAAAACATTATATACTTTATCATATCTAACACACGCACATATATATATATATATATATATATATATATATATATATGTCGGTGTATAGATGCGTTTAATTCTATTTATTAAATAATCATACATTAATATGTAAAATATATTAATTGTTATAATCACACTTTGATTACCTTTCAGATTCAAAACTGAACAGTTTTGACTTTTGAATATATCTGAAGAACAAAGTGTACTTTAAAATAAACGCAGCCTTAATCAAATAATATATATATATATATATATATATATATATATATATATATAATGATTTTTGTGTTCAATGCACCATTTACTTTAAGTGTATAAATCAGTGCATGGAAATTTACGAATCTCTGAGCTGATTTCAATTGTAGAATGCTATTATACCTTAATAATAATAATATATATATGTATGTATGCGTGTGTGTGCATATATATATATATATATATATATATATATATATATATATATATTAATTTTATTCTACTACAAAATTCCACATTTTATTTTGACATTGAAGGAACAATGTCTCATCTGGTAGTAAACTTTGTAAATATTTTTTCGTACCTTATTCATTTATATATATATATATATATATATATATATATATATATAGGTTGCATTCAACCACGTGTCATTTTATTAGCGATTAATAATAACTTCTATGTGGATCTCAAAATGTCTACAAAATTGGATGAAACTCATTATTTCCATTTACATCACCGTCTCAAAATGCTGAAACATACTACTTGCTGCTTAACTGAACGCTATCCAAAAGACTCCTGCAAGCTTATATCTATGCTAATAGAGGTCAGTCTCTCCTACAATGTAACTATTCTGACACACATTGGCGTTGGACGAATATTCATATCAGAGACCATTTTATCAACTGCTCACTTATAAAAGGTACAGGTATGGGTTAATGTTCAAAATTGAAATCCCTAATGTCAGCAATCTTTCATGAGGTAATCGGCTAATTCAGTAACTAGGAGGCTTTCCTTTCATCTGTATATATCTATATATTCTAGAATATCTATATGTATCTATCTGTTTATCAATCTATCTATATCACTATATTCTAATTATGCATATGCCTGTCTCTTTATCTATCTCAGATGAATAGATAGATAGATAGATAGATAGATAGATAGATAGATAGATAGATAGATAGATAGAATTTATCTATTTCAGTATACTTTAACTATCTATCTATGGAAATATTTTTTTCAGTTTTAGTATTTTAAAATAGTGAAGAATTAAAAAATCCCAGTTGAATCCTGATGAAAATCAGGATAGAAACCAGTCGGTCGTTATTTTGTTTCTTATTTTTTATTTGTCATCACTTATATGCCAGTAAGTATGAAATGTATTTTCTTTCGTGGTGTTATATATTTTTTGTATTTCAAATAATGTTTTTAAAAATATATATATATATATATATATATATATATATATTATGCATGTATATTTTATATATATATATATATATATATATATATATATGAGTGTGTCTACGGCTATATCGTGTTGAATACACCGGTTCCCGTCCGATCACCGAATTAAGCAACATCGAGCCTGGTTAGTAATTAAATGGGTGACCATTTGGAAATACCAGGAGCTGTAAACGTAAGGACCAAGAGTCATCCACCGGTCCTCCAGGTTTAATGGTTGTGTGTAGGGCTAACAACCCTGCCCCGTAAAAAACAGTTTGTTACAGCAACAAAAAGCGTGCTGCCCTATGCACCATCTGGGTGTGATGGATAAATGGTGATGATGATATATATATATATATATATATATTGGGCGGGCATAATGATAATATATGCGCTAAAAAGTCTGGGTTAAAAAGCAATCGGAGTCTAAACGTACTGATGAGCTGTGATAGAGCGAAACAGATCTGTCTGCGAATGACTATATATATATATATATATATATATATATATATATATATATATGAATGTCCACAATTAGCAATCTATTTGCTGTGACATGTGGAGAAACTAACAATATTTTGAAATGTCGGAAATAAATGTAGGACTATAAAACTTAACACACCCACCCACCCACATACACACACACACACACACACATACACACATATATATATATATATATATGAATGTACAGAATTAGCAATCTATTTGCTGTGACATGTGGAGAAACTAACAATATTTTGAAATGTCGGAAATAAATGTAGGACTACAAAACTTAACACAAAACATATATATATATATATATATATATATATATATATATGTATGTATGAATGTCCACAATTAGCAATCTATTTGCTGTGACATGTGGAGAAACTAACAATATTTGGAAATGTCGGAAATAAATGTAGGACTACAAAACTTAACACAGCCATCCACCCACCCACCCACATATATATATATATGAATGTCCACAATTAGCAATCTATTTGCTGTGACATGTGGGGAAACTAACAATATTTTGAAATGTCGGAAATAAATGTAGGACTACAAAACTTAACACAACCCACATATATATATATATATATATATATATATATATATATATATGAATGTCCACAATTAGCAATCTATTTGCTGTGACATGTGGAGAAACTAACAATATTTTGAAATGTCGGAAATAAATGTAGGACTACAAAACTTAACACAGCCATCCACCCACCCACCCACATATATATATATATGAATGTCCACAATTAGCAATCTATTTGCTGTGACATGTGGGGAAACTAACAATATTTTGAAATGTCGGAAATAAATGTAGGACTACAAAACTTAACACAACCCACATATATATATATATATATATATATATATATATATATATATGAATGTCCACAATTAGCAATCTATTTGCTGTGACATGTGGAGAAACTAACAATATTTTGAAATGTCGGAAATAAATGTAGGACTACAAAACTTAACACACCCACACACCCACCCACACACCCACACCCACACACCCACACCCACACACACACACACACACACACACACACACACACATATATATATATATATGAATGTCCACAACTAGCAATCTATTTGCTGTGACATGTGGGGAAACTAACAATATTTTGAAATGTCGGAAATAAATGTAGGACTACAAAACTTAACACACCCAAACACACACACACAAACACACACACACACACATATATATATATATATATATATATATATATATATATATATATTTAGATAGATAGCAGAGATGTTGAAGGCTCGTGACGGAGATAAATCTCTGAACATTGCCTCGTTCTCTCATTTATTCACTTCATCAGGAAATTGTCCTTGGAATGAAGATCTTCCGGTCTGCCATTTTCCTCATACAATTTCTACTGTCCCACTAATGTCTCTTGGTCTGAATTATTTATATCTGATTGCTACCCATCAAGAAAATAGCTATGCTAATCCATTGACCAGGGACTGCTGGCCTCTTTTTCTTCTTTGTCTCTTTCCACTTTGCCTCTCTTTCCTGTCTCTGATAATATTCTGATGATATTCAGTGCCAGATTATTTTCTTTCGTTTGTTTTACGAATAGGTTAAAAAAGAAGTAAATACACTGTTTTTCGTTCTGTTTCTTTTACGTTCTGACAAAAACGTGTGCCTGTGCAATAATGACAAATCTTTTGTCTAATTCCTTTAACGACAGACTGACGCCATATTATTTTTTTTCTTATTGTTTTGGGAGAAACATAAAGAAAACGATTTGAGGTAGTCTTTCAAAACTCTTCAGCTTTTCATTGACAATGGCGCAATAGGGGAAATGCATATCTTATCGAATTGTATTCGTTTTATATTATAAGCAATTGAATATCGACATGTACATTGTAATGTAGATTTGACATTTTTTAAAGTTTTATATAAACCATTTTCACTGTTATTTTTATGAGAAGTTTTACTGGAATTCATGATGATTAAAACACAATATTTGGCGGTGATTATTTAATGCAACTCATATATTAGACATGCCTGTCATAAAACTTAATATTTGTAAATTTTCTTCTCTAAAATTAAATAAATTAGAATATTAAGAAATCTATAACATTTTGAAAAATTCCTAATTGTGAAACAGCATTCTTATTAGGTAAACGAAATCAACATTTCTTCGAAATATGTGTTTCGAAACCTCTTAAAATAGAGTCTTCTTCTTCTATGTGCCCCGTCCCTTCAGGATGTAGGCGATCATGGCTTTCCACGTCTCCCTATTCCTGGTGTCTCTGAGTCATGTCTTCTCCTGTTACACCACGCAACCCCCTTTCTGCCATCCACCTGCTCAAGCCCATAAATCTAGAATATAAATGTATAGAATCTAGCATGGCCACAAAATGAGGGATCAGTTGATGCACTGATTATAATATAGATTTGAGCCCCCACTTTATGTCCACATTATACTTTCTTATAAACAGTTTAGATATATTTTCTTCTTTTATGTGCTCTGTCCCTTCAGGACGTGGGGGATCATGGCTTTCCACGTTTCCCTATCCCTGGTGGCTCTGAGCACGTCTTCTCCTGTTACACCATGAAATCCTCGTTTCGTCATCCACCCGATTAGGTCCTTCAAATATGTTATCCGTTGTTTTCCCCTGTCTCGTTTTCCCTCTATCTGGCCTATTAGTATCAGATTCTCCAAGCACTCTTTCCTCATTGCATGTCCCAAGAACTTCAGTTGTCTCTTCCTGATGCTCAGCATCAATTTCCTTTATGCCATACACATACAATACCGGACATAATTATTAGGCTGCCCCAGGTTTTAAAAGAAATTATGTATTTCCTACTATTTTTAGTATTTATTGCCAAGTGGATAATTCCAAATGAAAACAGAATTATTCTTTTTTAATACTGCACAATAATATGTGCATCAAATGAACTGTTCTGGTGTCCAGTTTTTGTGATCTCTTCCCGACGCTAGTCTCTTCTTCTTATTGGTGGCTGAAGCAAATGCTTCCTGGCTGCCTTGGAAAATTTTGCAAAGTAATAATAACAAAAAAAATCATTCTATTTTCATTTAGAATTATCGACTTGGCATTAAATATTAAAAATAGTATGAAAAACATAATTTTCTTTAAAAAACTGGGATGGCCTAATAATTATGACCGGTAGTGTATACACTGAAAAAAAAACGGCTGGTTGATGTGGTTTAGTAGCATGTCAACCACTATAGGTTATTTTATACTGAAATATAAATAGTTTATAAATAGTTTATAAATAGTTTATACGCAGTTTTTTATTTTTTTCGTAGATAATTACTCTGTAGTGATAAATGCGTTACTTATTAACCCATTTTTTTTTAATCATGTCACCCTGAGCAAGGCGGTAACGCCACTGATGTGCAGGGGGCTACGTAAAAGATTGGAAAAGAGAAAACCAAAACCACATCCTAAACAGAAGTAAAATAAGTATTATTTTCAAATGTTTTTTGCGCGTAGGAGAATATAAAGAATCTATCTTGAATTGAGACTCGGCGACCAGATTAAAAATTTCCGAGCCATTTTTCCTTAAATCACCCGCACATCTAAAATAATATACTCGCAAGACCCAATCATCTTTTGACATGACTGATGGAGGGGCCATCGCCTTTCCGTCCTAATCTTAACTTTAAGTTTATGCTCAAAGAACAAGATCAGTTTGGAAGAAGTAAGGAACTCGTCTCCATAGAATTCTTTCTGTGCGTCGCCCATATCACGATAGACTCAAGTAAGCACAAGAACACATATTGTTCAGCCATCGTCCACGACGTTACCAAATTGCTACAAACTGAACTGGTCTCATGGAAGAAAATGTTCCGACCCAGAGAGCCATTCGTATCAACAGCTAGGTTAGTGATTTCTCAGCGTTAAAGGGACATTTTAACCATTCCACCCAAGCCCATATGGATTCCTGCTTCATTCAAACTGAGCTCGACTGTCAGACCATCTTGAACAAACACCCTTATTAACACCTGATATAATGCCTTGCGGTACAATGTCTGGATATCGGAGAGGCTACCCCTTGCCCCTCAGAAGAACTTGAGAGCAATTCACGATAGAAAGAGCACCCGCCTCGGAAATAAACGGTAGGCCTCCACGAAAGCACACTTCTCAGCAAGGGAAACTTTATACTAACTTCTTCATTCCAGAAATCATGATTTCTATTCCCTTACGAACGCATTATGTCTAGAAATGCGATGCAAAGGTATTTTATAATCATATCGCCCCAAGCAAGGCAGTCTATTGCCACTGGTGCGCAGGAGGAAAGTTATGAGAAAGAGTAACAGTTTACAGGGCGTGTCAGGAAGTTGGTAAGAGAAGGGTTAAGATACCGAGAGTAGAGTGGACGGAGAAAGGAGCATGAGAGAGAAGATGCAAGTTTGCAAGATAGGAGATGTTTATTGTCTTTACACTTAAACTTCCTGGAGATTCTAGCTGTCGGGGAAGCAAGTAAACGGAAGGGAATTCCACAGGCGGGAAGTGCGAGAAAAGAAGCTGAGGGAGTAGAACACAGGTGTTTACTCGTTCAACCAAACTGACAACTTGGTCTCACCCATTCACAGTTAGACCAACCAAATGCAGACGACAATTCTACTCCTTCAGTTTCTTTTCTCGCACTTCCCGCCTGTGAAACTCGCTTCCATATTCTTGCTTTCCTGACGGCTACAACCTCCAGGAATTTAACTGCAATGTCAACACTCATCTCTTAACCACTTGACTCTAGTTCTTTCCCCACCTCATATATCCTTTCCTTTCTCTCCACCTTTGCAACTGTCATCACACCTGTCTTCCCATCCTTCTCTTGCTTCTTTCTGACTGGTTCGTCTTTCTCTTCACTGTCTTCTATCTAATCTTTTTCTTTTATGTAGCCCCCTACACATCAGTCGCGTTACCGCCTTGTTCAGGGTGATACGATTAAAAACAAAAAAAACAAAAAAAAAAACAAATAATATAATAACCTATTCGATCTATGTCGTAGGAATTGTTTTTTTTTCGGACTATAAATGAATAATATAGGATGGCGGTTTGTCTGTAAACGAAAACTCATTTCGTGCTTTAAATTTTGAAATATATATATACATATATATATATATATATATATATATATATATATATAATCATTTCACCCCAAGCAAGGCATTCCACTGTCACTATTGCGTTTGAAGGCTATATAGGCTCAGGTAAATAGGAAGAGTGGTTAGATGTAGGAAATGTCAGAAGCGGGGTGATAGATAGGTGGCTGGGAAGAGTGTTTGAAAGAATGGAAGCGAGTTAGTTTGTTAGGAGGTGTCTATTGACCTTACATTTAAACTCCTGGAGATTGTAGCCGTCGGGGAAGCAGTATTGTGGAGAGGAATTCCACAGTCGGGAAGTGCGAGAAAAGAAACTATTGGAGTAGAAGTTGCGGCTGAATTTATCGGTTTCACTGTAAAAGGATGAGATCTAGTTGCTAATCTAGTATCTCGTGCAAATTCGAACCTAGTGGGCACCAGTGATCTAAGTTCATCGGAGCAGAAGCAGTGAAAGTATTTATAGAAGAGACACAGGGAAGCCACGTCGCGCCGGTGAGAGAGAGTACTGCAGGCGGTCTGCTAAGTCGGTATCGATCACATTACAGACCCTCCGCTGTACCTTGTCTAGAAGCCCAAGGAGAATAGCAGGGGCACCCGACCAGATATGGCAACAGTATTCAATGCACGGGTGGATGGTAGATTTAAAAATGTGCAGGATAGATTCAGACGGAAAAAACCTCCGGGCAGAGAACCGAATTTTATAGCAGCAGATTTAGCAATGGATTCGATATAGTCATTCCACTTGAGGTCCGCTGAAAGTGTGAGACCAAGGAGGTGTAGTGTTTTATTCTCTTGGAGGCAAGCCTGGTCCATGCTAATAGGAGGTAGGTGCGATTGTCTATGATGATTAATTGATAGTAGCTTCGTTTTAGAAGCATTAAAATTTTCGAGCCATTTCTTACCCCAGTCCACTACGGATTGGAGGTCCTTTCCAAGCTCGGCTACAAGGTTAGCTTTGTCGCCCACACCAGATTTTGATCGAGGCGAGAATAAACTGTGGTGTCATCGGCGTACATACCTACTTGGGATCTTATGGTATCAGGGTGATCATTAATGCTAGCGCCTGTTATTCGATACAGATGTATTTTTCTATTTGTTGTTGCAAAGGCGAACACCGTCATCATCTTTATGCAGAATTACCGATCCTATACTATAGTCACTTGCATATAAAGCCAATACGATTTCTTATTTTATATTTCAGCTCATGGTTAGTCTGATGTTAGTATTTACTTGATTTCTTCAAACGTCTTCTGACAGTTATCAGTCGAGGTTTAATTTACGCCCTTTTTAAGCAAAGTGTTCAGGAGAGCTCTCAAATTTTGCATAGTAGGGCATATGATATTTATTATATATTGTGTTATGTCGTGAGTAAGAATAAATAACTCAACAACAGGAATAGGTTAATTGTTGTATTCCGTGAAAATAGTATTTACAAAGGTTATTAGTATCCAATACAAGAATAAGGGTTAATCGTCTCAACCGTCGTAAGACGTAGTATGAGCAAATGGTTACTTCCGGGTCGTCACCGGAAGTCTAAAACTGACTTGTCGATCGGCTGCTCGGCACACTCTCTTACGTAGATGCCACTGTTACTTTACATAGTAATGGAATAGTCCATTATAGCCGAATAGGCGCGGGCGTCCCAACATATTGATTATATATTTGATATTGATTAGGCTAACAGTAAATATTCCTGTAACCTAGTTACATTTGTTAGGGGAGGCATATTCTTACTCGCATTTACTCTCGGCGGATATTGTTGATGTCCATTTTTGTTAATGCTTTGTCCTAAATATTTGATTTTAAGCCAAAAAAAATTCGCACATTTCTTCACTGAGTTAGAGTCCCTATTCTCATTTTTTAAACTCTTTTTACCCTTTTCTTGATCTACGGCCATATCACGTTCAATGCACCGGTTCTCGCTCGATCACAGAAGTTAAGCAACGCTGAGCCTGGTCAGTACTTAGATGGAGGACCGCTTTGGAATACCAGGTGCTGTAAGCGTTTAGTGAAGGATGTGCATCCTTACGGCCTATGATGTTGAATACACCAGTTCTCACTCGATCACCGAAGTTAAGCAACGTCGAGCCTTGTCAGTACTTAGATGGGTGACCGCTGGAATACCAGGTGCTATAAGCGTTTAGTGACGGATGTGCGTTGTGGTGAAGTGGATATCGGAAAGAGAAATCGGTGAGCCGAGTTCGAGTTTCAGTTGAGTACCCTGCATTCACTTAAGCACTAGTACCCTTGGGAAAGGTATTAATCTGTCCCTTCCCTCCAGTTAAATAACACGGTTAGGACTTGGGGACAAGAAATGATTATTAAAAAAAAATAATGGGTTTGTTAATAAAGTGCATTTTGCCCACTTCAAAATACCACTTGGAAATCATGAAAAAAAAACAGAACCCTCACCAAGTTTACAAAACCTGTGTAGAAATTTTGCGATCATGGTCCCAAGGGAAGAATGCTTAGATCAAATTTAAGGTGCCAATATTTGGAGAAAATAACAAACCAATTGGATAATTGCTACTTCTGCATTGTCAATGTAAAAGGTTTCAATAAGAAAACTAAGTCACCACGTGGTATCAAGAATTTAAACTCCTGATTAAGGGTAGCTTTTCTTCGATCTGTGTCATTTTACCTCCCCCATCCTGGCCATTGGACGTATGCTCTGTAGATTCTCTCTCTTACTCTGTAGCCTCTCTCTCTTACTCTATAGACTTTCTCTTCCTTCTCTTGATTCAGCTATATATGTTCAACTTTTCCAGCTCTCAGGGTTGAAAAGAAATGTAGGAATATTTGTTGAACCTCAAATGTAAATACTTCTCAGGGTTACATACTTTGTTGCAACAATAAATGTGGAAAAAGGTATAGCTTGTAATAGATTTTCTGGTGTCGTGCATAATTTTCTTAGGAAGCAGAAATTTGACACCTATTAAGATATTATAAAGGAGCTACTATTGATTTTACAAGCACTTGGATGTAGAATAAGAACCAAAATACATTATTTACACAGTCACTTTCCAACATGTTTTGACAAACTTCCAGAGGATCTTCGTGATGTGAGTGAAGAGCGATTTGTTGCAACAATAAATGTGGAAGAAGGTAAAGCTTCGAATGTATTTTCTGGTGTCGTGCATAATTTTCTTAGGAAGCAGAAATTTGACAACTATTAAGATATTATAAAGGAGCTACTATTGATTTTACATGGATGTAGAATAAGAACCAAAATACATTATTTGCACAGTCACTTTGACAAGTTTCCATAGAACCTTCGTGATGTGAGTGAAGAGCAAGGTGAACATTTTCATCAAGACATTAAAATAATGAAAGAACGTTACCAAAGTAGATGGGACATAAGCATAATGGCAGAGTTTTACTGGACCTTCATGAGAGATGTTCCTGCAGCTGTACATCAAAGGTTGTCAAAGATAAGAAAATTTATGCTATGGACATTACATTTACTCTTGTAACGTGTTGTTAACAAACTAATAATTATTTTCTGTTCATTTGATTATTAGCACAATCTTCATATCCTGCAAAAAAGCAATATTTTTTCTTTGTAGTTGTCTTTGCCAAATTTTTGTGTAGTTGTGGCGAAACTTCGCCGCAAAATTGTAGTGACCGGTTTGTACCGGAAGTAAAACACGGAACACGAAAGTAGGTTCACAACAGTGCATTAGTATAACAAGATATTCAAAAGAAAGGTTTATAAGTCATATAGAAATAAGTAAGTCCGAATTTATTATTACGCTGCCTGACTAGTAGCAGTCATTAACAGTTCTCGTTAATTACTGTACTTGACTGTTCGTAACTGCTTCTAACTGCAGTATTCAGTCGCTTTCCCACTTAAGACAAAATGTGGCACAAGGCTTTTTTAATGTGGGTCCTCAGGGTCATATAGCCCCGCCAAAAATATCTGTCTAATGTTCCCCGGTCGTGACTCTACCCTTCGCCGGAGCCACAACTCGGTTGATACTCTCCACCCGAAGGCAGAGAGCTCAAGAGTGCCAATGGCAGTTACTGCGAGTAACTGCAGTATTCAGTTACCCCCTCACTAGGGCAAACTGTGGCACAAGGTCTTTTTAATGTGGGTTCTCCGGGTCATATAACCCGGGCAAAAATTTATGTCTAATATTCCCCAGTCGTGACTCTACTCTTCAGCGGAGCCACGATTGCAGAAGGCAGAGAGCTCGACAATGTCAAGGACGGTTACTCCGAGAAACAGCAGTATTCAGTTATCCCTCCTTTAGGAAAATGTGGCACAAGGCCTATTGTAATGTGGGATATCCGGACCATATATAACGCAGTCCATCCTGCTATTAAACCTCACCAAACTCGTTTTGAATTCAGAGTTTCCTTTTCCTAGACCAGTTGCCAACCAAGGCTATAGAAGCTGGTGTGTCGTGATATTAACCCTCTCCAAGCTGGTTTTGAATACAGCGTTTTCGACTGGTTGCTAACCAAGGCTATAGAACAGCGGCCGGCACCTCCCGGCTCGCTGGCCACATATGGCCCTCGAGTGAATCTTGTCCGGCCCGCCACCTTACTCTGGATACCGTATAAAATTTAGGTAATCCAATCCAAAATGAAAGTTGATAGTCTGAATATATTGCGTTAGAATTTAAAAATTATTTTTTTTTACCTGGAGATTGTATTTTACTTTTATTTTTTATTTGTAGGGATCGCCAAAATAGCGTACGGTCTCACTTTCACTTTTTTGTAAATTGCTTTCGTGTGCGGGCACTTTTAAATAAAAATAAAAAAGTGTTTTCAGTCGGTTTTAATGGAATGTTTTTTAATACTGATTTTAATACTGATTTATGAAACATTTATTTTTAATATTTTAAATATTATTTTAGATAATAATATTTTAAATATTAATATTTTTTTATTTTAATACTGATTTATGAAACATTTATTTTTAATATTTTAAATATTAATATTTTAGATATTAATATTTTAAATATTAATATTTTTTTATTTTAATACTGATTTATGTAACATTTATTTTTTTTTAATTTTAACAAAATTCCAGTCAGATATTAAATTATACTGAATCATTGCTTTCTTCAAACAAATAGAAAATTTATTCACTTATTTAATAACATGGTTCTCTTCAATGACACAGGAGTCATAGCTGTTTAGCCCTTCTCCATGAATCTGCATAGCTTTTTGGCCCTCACTTTCCAAAAGGTAGCCGACCCCTGCAATAAAACGTAGCCTGTTATGTTATTTTCCCACAACTGGTTGAAAAAGAGATTGATTTATACATTTTTCAAGAGTATTAGGATGTTTTTTTTTGTTTTGTTTTTTTTAATCATCTCACCCCAAGCAAGGCATTCCACTGCCACAATTGCGCATGGGGCTACATAGGGGAAGGTAAAGAGAAGGAGTGGTTAGACATAGGGAATGTCAGGAGGAAGGTGACAGATGAGTAAGGATACCGAGGATGAGGGTTGGGCAGATGGGAAGAGTGTTTGATAGAATGGGAGCAGGTTAGTGTGTTAGGAGGTGTCTATTGACCTTACATTTAAACTCCTGGAGATTGTAGCCGTCGGGGAAGCAATCGTTTGGAAGAGAATTCCACAGTCGGGAAGTGCGAGGAAAGAAACTGTTGGAGTAGAAGTTACGGCTGCATTTTATCGGTTTCACTGTAAAAGGGTGGGATCTAGTTGCTAATCTAGTATCTCGTTCAAATACGTATTTAGGGGGCACTAGTGATCTAAGTTCATCGGAGCAGAAGCCGTGAAAGTATTTATAGAAGAGACACAGGGAAGCCACGTCGCGCCGGTGGGAGAGAGACTGCAGGCGGTCTGCCAAGTCAGTATCTATCAACCTTATCGAGACCTTATCTGAAGCCCGAGGAGAACAGCAGGGGCACCCGACCAGATATGGCAGCAGTATTCAATGCACGGGCGGATGGTAGATTTATAAATGTGCAGGATAGAATTCAGACGGAAAAAACTTCCGGGCCCTACACAGAGAACCGACTTTCATAGCAGCGGATTTAGCAATGGATTCGATATAGTCGTTCCATTTGAGGTCCGCTGAAAGTGTGAGACCAAGGAGGCGTAGTGTTTTACTCTCTGGGAGGCAAGTCTGGTCCATGCTAATGGGAGGTAGGTGATATTGTCGATTGATTGGTTAATTGAGAGTAGCTTCGTTTTAGAAGCATTAAAATTTACTGACCAAATGTAAGTGAATGTAGTGAATGCGAATAGAATTTGAACTCGGTTTTCTGATTTCTTAATCCACAATCCATTGTCTCACCAACTCGAAATACCCACGCTTATGAAGATGCGACATTAAAGAATAGCAGAATGAATTTAAAAAGGAAAAAAAAAAGCTTTATCATTTGTTCAGATATGCAGAAAAACATATTCTTTTATGTATTTTATAAACATCATACCGTTGTTTTAATCCGAATCCTAATGCTTGATGCTCAGATGTAGACATTACATTTGAGCTTTAATTATTTCCTAAGAGAACAAATTTATTACACTCACATTCTGTTAAAAGAATTAGTCCATTGCCATGAGTCAATTGCACAGATATCTTTTAAATAATTAACCAAAGAAAAATGTAAATGAAAGAAAAAAATGTTTGTAGCCAGGAAAATTAAATCACAATATTCACGACAAAAAGCGAACATGCAAAAATAATAAATAAATCCTTTTCAGAGTAATAGTCTTTAAATCCACGAAGAATATTTTATTTGTATGACACAAAAGAATATTATACGATTCTTGGGGGAAATTTAAGCAAATGCACAGATTGTAATTAAACAACCCATTCATGAATACATGCGTAAATAATGGCTACAAAATAAATAAATAGTTTATGAATGATTTGCTTCGTTTTATTTTTCATTTTTTTTAATCAAGGAAGCTGGAAATGTCACTCATATGCATGGCGTTGTAGGAAATGAAAGTGAGAGAACAGACTGAGTATAAGGAGGATTGAGGTAAGGAGAAAAAATGAACTGGATTCAAGAAGATAGAAAATGGCGACTGACACTGCATTTAAACTTTTGAAGGTTGTAGTTATTAGAGAAACAATAAAAAAGAAAGGATTTTCACGGGCGAGAACTGCAAAAAAAGAAATTGTTAAAGTAGAAGAGGTGGTTGCATTTTGCTATTTTAACAGTAAACAGGTGAAATCTAAACGCCAATCTTGTAGCAGGTTTCAATTTATGTACTCAGAAAAAAAGCACGTCAGAACAATTATCATAAAAGTATTTTACAGATATGTTGTGACGTGATGGCCAGTAAGCTAGGTAAGTTACGAATGAGTAGGAAGTTCGATTCTCGCTGGGTGTTACACACTTTTGGATTTTCGCCACATCTGAGCCACGCTAATATTTTTTTTTATTCTTCCCTGACGTCAATGTGAAGTGAGTGAAGTCGAGATGCCAAGTCAGTATCGATTACATTACTGATCCTTCTTTGGATTTTGTCACGAAACTCGTGATAAATAGCAGAATCCCCCGACCAGATATGGCAAGAGTATTCAATGCACGGACGAATGGTAGATTTGTTAATGTGAAAGATGGACTCTGGAGAAAAAAAAATCTGCCACGTCACAATGACCCAACTTCGCTTGAAGTAGATTGATTCGATGTTGTCGCCCCACTTCAAGGCACTTGAGAATGTGAGACCCAGGCCAAGATTTTGATTGATTGATTCGTTTTCCTAGACTTAAAAAAAAAAAATTCAGTTTATTTTCGGTAATGATGCACACGAGAAGAAAACTGAGACTAAATATCAGGAATAGGCAAATGGGGTTCCTTGGGTCATATGATTTAGGAAGGAAGGCCTGGAGAACTTAATACTCACAAGACGGATAAATGGAAGGAGAGACAGCGGAAAGCAGCGCGAGACGTACTTGTTAGGTCTGAGCAAATGGTTGACTGAGCGGGGTTTAGAAGAGATACCAAAATAGAAATTATTGAGAGCGACAAGAGACAAAGCCAAGTGGAAGTCCATGATCGCCTACATCATGAAGTGACACAACACATGAAGAAGAAGAATATTATAGAGATAACAATGGTTTTGTGATACAAATTTTACTAATTAACTCAGGGTTAAGCGGCACAAAGAGTTGGATTTATACATAATCAGAATTTGATATACAAAAAAAATGATAATGTGTATATAAAGTGGGGGATTAATTCTATATAGCAATCAATATACAAACTGATCCCTCACTTTGTGGCTACTGTAGTTTTTATACATTTATATTACAGAGAGTGTAAATAAAGATAAGGACATGCCTGTATATCTAATCAATATTTGAATGATTGACTGATTCGTTTTCTATGGGCCATTACAGTTTAAGCTTTGTTTAACGGCATATCAACCCCCGTGGGTTATTTAATGCCAAAAAGGTGGGATTTTAAGGTATTATTTTCTTAATGTTCGTTTATTTTGAGAAGGTTGATTTAGTCAGATTTTAATTAATTTTTTTTATTCTTTTTTATTTTAGAAAACTGAAAATGTCTTTCAGTTTTGTATTCAAACATGTTTTGTGAGAATATCTTTTTCCTTCAAAAATCTGTTATAGTCATAATTTTTTCTTTAAAAATGTATTATTGATAATATTCTCCCTTCAAAAATATATATTTTTCTATAAAAGTCTATTTTTATGCATATATTTCTATAAAAGTCTATTTTTATACTTTCATAGTCTTTTGAACCAAGTTTTGAAGTTAGCTATTTGCCCATAGATTGGACTCTAACAATGCTACCAATATGGGTCAGAGTGGACCTGGGAACAACAGCAATTAAAAGGTGGTTCCATGCGCCTCACAACCTCCTAATCAGAGGCCTTGCTGCCGGATGCAGTTTACCGTCATGTCCAGGACCAGCAAGGAAGTACTACCACTGATGTGCAGGGGGTTACATAAGAGGAGAGTGTTGAGAAAGAGGGACAAATTACAGTGGTGTCAGATAATGGATAAGAAAAGGATGAGAGCTCTGCGTTGAAGATAGCAGCATGAGAGTAGACTGGACAGCGAAAGGAACATTATACAAGGGTTGTCAGGGAAAGGATGCGGGTCATGTAGGTAGGAGACAGCAATTGACCTTACATTTAAATTCTTGTAAATTGTAGATGTCAGGGAAGTAAGAATACGGAAAGAAGTTCCACAGGTAGGAAGTGCGGGAAAATAGCTATTCGAGTAGAAGTTGTGGTTATATTTGATTGGTTTCACTGTAAAAGGGTTATACCTATTTGCTAGTCTAGTAGCTCAAGTAAATTCATGTAAAGGAAGCACCAGGGAAATAAGTACATCGGAGCAGAAACGGTGAGAAAAAGCAAGGTATAAACCTCTACGCCTGTTTCAAAAGCCGTGGAGATTTGTGAACCGGATGATACGATGATGTTGGAGGTATGGAAATAAAGAAAATATTACAAGGAACTGGAGACCGAATCCTGGAGACCGAATCCTAAACAGGAAACAAGCGATAAACCACTTCTTATTTGTGTGCCTTGTTGTTTCAGAACGTAGGTGATCATGAACTTCCACTTGGCTCTATCTCTTCTCTCTCAATACTCTTCCTCTTGGTATCTCTTCCTAACCCCGCTTTACCATCTATTTCCTCGGGCCAATCAAATAGGTCTAGCGCTGCTTTCCCTAGTCTCTCTTTCCCTCTTTCGTATTGTGAGTATTAAATTCTCCAGGCCCTTCTTCCTCACTAAAATTTCCAGAAACCTCATTTGTCTTTTCCTTATATTAAGTATGAGTCTTTGCCTCATTTACATCGTTTCTAACACCTCCTCGTTAGTCAGGTGCTCAGTCCATGGTGTCTTCAGCATCCTTCTGTAAAACCATATTTCTGCTGCCTCAAACCTCTCCTTTATCCTTGAGCAGATCGTTCAACATTCACTGTCAAAACGAAAGACAGATATCACATAGCAATCCAGCACTCTTTTCTTTGTTTCCAATGAGATTTTTCTGTCTTTCAGTACACTGGTTAACTTTTGAAATGCGTCATTGGCCATGCCAATGCGTCTTTGGATATTAATATTGCACTTTCCATCCTCTGTCCGCCCGCTTCCCAGATATTTGAATTTCTTTACTTGTTTGATTTTAATAGTTTCTCCGACCTGTAGTTGCCATTTTGGGATCTTCTTTTTGCTGATGACCATACATTCAGTTTTTCTTGTTTGCTGATGACCAAACATTCTGTTTTTTTTGTTTGCTGATGACCATACATTCAGTTTCTTTTTGTTTGCTGATGACCATACATTCAGTTTTTTTTGTTTGTTGATGACCATAAATTCAGTTTTTTTTGTTTGTGATGACCATACATTCAGTTTCTTTTTGTTTGCTGATGACCATACATTCAGTTTTTTTTTGTTTGCTGATGACCATACATTCAGTTTCTTTTTTATTTATGCTCAGTCCTTTCTTCTCACCTTCTTTTGCTACCTTTTGCAGGAAGTCCTGTATTCTCTTTTCCGCGCCTGCTATCAGCACTGTGTCATCTGCGTATCTTAAAGTGTTGATATTGTGGCCGCCAATGACGAATTTATTTCTCTCAGAATTGTTTCGATGTATAAATTGAATCGATCCGGTGAGAAAGCACATCCTTGTCTTATGCCCATTTCTATTTTTGTATACCTGCTGAATTTACTTCCTATCAGTGCGCAAACGGTTTTAAATATTTCTGGTCCGCCCGTACTTTTGTGTATTGTTGGTTGCTCTCTCTCTATTGTCATGCAAGAAATCAGCAATATACATCGTTTGGGTATCATTATTTGTTTCTCAAATCAAGAATCTCTTCACTGATTCACTCATCTTTCTTCCAACGTGCTTTTTTTCTTTGTAATGATGTCGTTTGCCGATGTCACTAGGGCCATCTTAGTGCGTCCCATTTTGAGCTTCTGTTTCCAATTGGTTTTCGTATTTCGTTTTAACACTGTCTATGTACATTTCCTGCTGGGCTTACGGCCTATCACGTTGAAAACACCAGTTCTAACTCGATCACCGAAGTTAAGCAACGTTGAGCCTGGTCAGTACTTAGATGAGTGACCGCTTGGGAATACCAAGTGGTGTAAGCGTTTAGTGACGGATGCGCTTTGTGGTGCAGTGGATATAGAGAAATCGCTGAGCCGATTTCGAATTCCAGTTGAATAATCTGCACTCACTTAAGCACTAATCCGTTCCCTTCCTTCCAGTTAGAGGTTAAATAACAAGAGTAGGACTTGTGGACCCTGCCCTTAAAAACAAATCCCAATGAATCTTGATACTCGAAAAAAATGTATTACGAAACACAAAACTTATGTACAATAAACAACAATAAATTGTTGAAAGAAAAAGGTATTACCAGCCATAAATAAATAAAAATTTAGTTGGCATTAAATGACCTGCCTAGGTTGATGTGCTAAAAAACAAAACAACCAACCAACATTTCCTACCGGTTTGGGTCATTAATGAGTCTACTGTAATGCAGTGTTAGGATTCTTTAATCGCCTTATTTTTATCCCTAGTTTGCAGAAAAACTGCTATGTGGTCATTTCATCACTCAGCAACTATGTAGGTTTAGTAGCGAAGGACTGCGTTTCTGAATCTCTTTTTAACAGTAGTCAGTCAGTCAGTTGAGTGCCATACGTGATACACGCTTGGGCGATCATGTCTCGAAAGAGACATGACTGACTGGGCAGAAGATTATCCCGCAGTAGGTTGCCATTGCTTTCTGCGGTAGACTGGTTGCCGACCAAGGCTATAGAACCCAATCTGTCCTGTTATTTACCCATAACTCGAAGGAATAGGCGGATTAATACCTTTCCCAAGGGTATTTGCGCGTAAGTCAATGCACCGAATTCAGCTGGAATTCGAACTCGGCTCCCCGATTTCTCGTTCCGAGCCGATATCCAATGCACCACAACGCACATCCCCTTAACGTAATCAATTTGGTCCTTAATTTCTCCTCCTAGTTTTTTCCATGTTCATACTTTTCTCGAGATATCTCTTGAAACCAGTTGTGAGTTATTGTTTGGTCATTTGCTTTGCTTTGCATTGTCGGTGCATATACCGCTATTACCGATATATTGAAAGACGTCCCTTTCACTTTAACTAATAGAATTCTTTCAGATATCTGGCAATATCCTATAACGCAATTCTTTGTGTCTTTATCCAGTATAATGCCGACTTCATTTTCACTATTTTACCTCGTGCGTATATAATACTGTGGTCTTCACTGATGAAGTCTCCATTGTTTGCACATCTCGTTTAACATACGCCTAAAATGTTTACGTTTAATCTAGTCATCTCCTGCTTCACTTTTTCCAGCCGTTCATATGCTTCATGGTTCTGATATTCCACGTCCTAAGTGTTATTTTTTGTTTGTTGAGTGTGAACCGAACGATACGGTGATGTAAGAAGCATAGGTTCTTATTAATATTAGAAAGAGCTGGAAAGGCAGTTGTAAGGAAACAAGCGACAAGCTTCTGCAACTGTTTAAAAGGATGCGGAGAGGTGTGAAGTAGATGATGCGGATATATTAGAAGTATAGAGATGAATAAAAAAAAGTTAGAAGTAGGCAGAATCCCAATCTTAAACAGGAAACAAGCGATCGACGTATATGCCTCTTTGAAAGTCTGGACAGATGTTCAAACAAAACGATGTGGAAACAATGGTGGGACCTAGATGCCAATCTAGAATCACGAATAAAAATCATGTGGCTAGGGAAACAGGAAAAAAAGCTCGTCAGAGTAACTGCTATGTAGAAAAGACAGAGGGAAGTCGCATAAAGTTGGTGCGAAAGTGATTGAAGTCTAGTCGCAAAGTCAGGAACGTTTATATTGCGGATCGGTTTTTGAATATTTTATTAATTCATGACTCTGCAATTTCTATCTGATATCCATATAAAAAAATCATGGTTGTTACATTTAGATTAATTGGTATTTATTTTATCATGAATCGCCCGGTTCACACTCCACCCACGTCTATTGAACAGGTTAAGAGGCTCATCCCTTTTTCCCCGTTTAGGATGTGGTTTCCGGCTTTATCTTTTCCAATCTTCTCAATTTGGTTTTTTTTTTTTCAATTGGAGTAGATAGATCTATCTATCGCCCGGTTCACACTCCACCCACGTCTATTGAACAGGTTAAGAGGCTCATCCCTTTTTCCCCGTTTAGGATGTGGTTTCCGGCTTTATCTTTTCCAATCTTCTCAATTTGTTTTTTTTTTTTTCAATTGGAGTAGATAGATCTATCTATCGCCCGGTTCACACTCCACCCATGTCTATTGAACTGGTTAAGAGGCTCATCCCTTGTTCCCTGTTTAGGATGTGGTTTCCGGCTTTATCTTTTCCAATCTTCTCAATTTGGTTTTTTTTTTTTCAATTGGAGTAGATAGATCTATCTATCGCCCGGTTCACACTCCACCCATGTCTATTGAACTGGCTAAGGGGCTCATCCCTTGTTCCCTGTTTAGGATGTGGTTTCCGGCTTTCTCTTTTCCAATCTTCTCACTATTACGTAGCCCCCTGCACATCAGTGGCGTTACCGCCTTGCTCGGTGTGATACGATTAAAAAAAATGTAGTTGAGAGTATAACATACTTTCTATCATTGCCAGTTGGGTCACTGTGCCAGAAAGTTTTTTTCGCCTGAATCCATCTTGCACATCTAAAAATCAACCATCCGTCCCTGCATAGAATACTACTGTCATATATGGTCAGGCGCCCCTGCTGTTCATCTCCGTGTTCTCAACAGGCTCCAAAGGAGAATCTCTAATGTGATAGATCCTGACTTGGCAGCTCCATTCCAGCCACTTTCTCAGCGGTGGGATGTGGCTTCCCTCTGTCTATTCTATAAATATTTTCATGGCTTCTGCTTCGACGAATTTAAGTCACTGGTGCCCTCACCACAAGAATTTACTCGTGCAACCAGACTGGCAACAAGGTCCTACCCATTTACAGTTAGATCAATCAAATACAGCCGACAATTCTACTCCAACAGCTTCTTTTCTCTCCCTTCCCGGCTGTAAAATACTTGCTTTTCTGATGGCTACAACCTCCAGGAATTTAAATGCAATATCAATTCCCATTTCTTATCCATTTGACTTCAGTCTCTTCTACATCATCCCGTATATATTATTCTTCTGCTTTCTGTCTACCTCCGCAAATGTCTTCACACCTGTGTTCCCATCCTTCTCTTGCCTTTTCTCTGATACCCCCTGTAACTGGTTCATCTTTCTCTTCACTCTCCTTCTGCCTAAACTTTTACTCTTATGTAGCCCCCTGCGCATCACTGGCAGTACCGCGTTGCTTGATGAAACTGAGCAATTTTCTTTCCTCGTATGTGTATAAGGATATAACTTATGAACGGCCTCCTGCTATATTTCTTTCGAGTGAGTTCCCTGTTAAATTCCAAACCTCATTTATGGGTTTTCATTGTTTGATTAAACTTTTTCAATTAAAATACGAGTGACATTTGAACGAACCACGTATGTAAATTGAAACTGCTATCGGCAAGGTTAGCCATTATGTTGTTACGGAAGAACATCACTTCAATTTGTGCAAAGGAGTGATTACACTGAGTCAAATCAATCATAAACAACGGAAAGGAAACGAAAAAGAACGCACTCAAAATATTCCGCATGGCGCAAATTGTTCGATTTCTGAGATTTACGGAAGGAAATACGTGTTTGGCACAGGGCCGTATAGATATAGGGCACGAGAAATTATGCATAGCAGTAACAAATCATCTTTCTATTTCTCCCCGTTTTTATCTCTCTCTCTCTCTCTCTCTCTCTCTCTCTCTCTCACTATATATATATATATATAATAATATTTATTAATAAATTATAACATTGATATGTTATAATATCACTACAAAAGTAGCTATTTTGTTTCGACACTTCTTGTGTCTTTTCAAGTGATGTTGTTATTTCAAATGAATTTCAGATTCATTTGAAATAACAACATCACTTGAAAAGACACAAAAAGTGTCGAAACAAAATTGCTACTTTTGTAGTGATAATATAATATATCAATGTTATAATTTATTAATAAATATTATTATTATTATTATTATTATTATTAGCTCTACTTTGTATTGAGCACTTTTTAAAAAATAGTGTTTCTTTGGATGGGGAATATTATTCCACCCATACTTGTATATATATATATATATATATAAAATAAAAATGAAATAAATTTTCAATATTCTAAAGTGTTGAATGAACATTTCGACATAAAATCCCTAAGAGAGATTTTACATCTCCTCAGCAACGGTACTTCATTCAAAATGGAAACAAAAATAAGAATAAAAAGAGAAAAAGATAAAAATAAAAAAATAGAAATAAAAAATAAAATAAAAAATGACGGTTAAGATTTGAGAAAATTTCCGTCACAGAAAATTACAGAAATAATTTATGTCTAATTTTAGATTTTAACTTGTAGTTAGAGTTGTAAGTGAAGATATCGAAAATATGGTTTCGTCTAGCTTACAAAGGAAAGGGGTTAGGAGTAGTGTTAAATTGAGATTAGGGTTAAACAAAACAGAAAGGGGAGTGGGAGATAAGAAAAATAAAGACAAAGAAAGGGAAGAATACAAAGGAAAAAAGAGAAGAAAAAGAAAAGAAAAAAGAAAAGAGAAAAAATTTTCATATTAGAAACGCTCAATACGTGTCAGACAAAAATAAGCCTTATATATGGGTTAAAGTATTAGAAAACACAGACTTTTTTGAAAAAGCAAATTTAGGGGAAAAAAGTAGATAAAGAATAATTTTTTTTTACATTAATCTGATTAAAGATACCTCTGGGTATCGATAAACTAAATAAAATAAAATAAATTAAAAATAAGAATAAAGATTAAAGAAAACTATAAATTATTTTTTTTTAAATTAATTTTTAAAAATTTTTTTATAAAAATTGATAAAAATTATGATGTGAAAAAGATATATATACTAGCAGAAGAAATCGGGGGTTAAATTAGTAATTTTTTTAAAAAGTAGACAAACAAAAAAGACAGGGAGAGGAAGGTAGAGGGATTAAATACTATTTAAAATTAAAGTAATTTATCAAAAACCATTAAATTTATATATAACATCCTGAAAATTAAAAAATTAGAATTTAAAATTTAAGTGTTCACAAAACACGCTTTATGACGGCACTTACTAATGAATTCCTTTCTAAACTTCAAGAATAGGTGCTGGTAAGGGTACTTTAAGATTAGAATTTTTTCAAGCAGACACAGACAGCACCTATAACGGAAATTCCTCGGAATACGGGCTGAACCTATTAGTTTCCACCTAATTACAGGGTCCAGCTCTTCTTCCTTCATTTTCCAGAATCTCTGTGAAAGGACTGTCTGGTATTTTTGACCTGGGTTCGAAAATGTATACCTGTGGTTGTAAAATCTCTGCTTAAAAGGTCCCGAGGACATACCAATATAAGTCCGGTAATTATTTTTGCTGTTTGATAGAGAAATGCGGGTTTCATAAATTACCTGGGTGGATTTACATTTGCTCTCCACCGGGCAGGCGTCCACGGAGTCAGTATTACTTAAATTCATTAGAATATGTCTATTATGGGAATTTATGATATTGTCTATATTTGAGGTACAAGGGTAGCTGATTTTTAGAGTGAACCTATTAAAAATTTTACGTCAAGGATTATTGTTATTAAAATGTTTGTCTTCTAATTTGAGAAAAAAATTTACGAATATTGATATTAGTTAGTTTACAATAAGGAGGGTTAAACCAAATTATCTTCCTTTTTCTACAGATTGTTTTATTTTTATATTTTGATGATTCGGCGTCTATTGTAGGTTAATTTGTTTTTAAATCCGCTTTTTTGAAGGGCCTTATTGTAAATATCTTTACTTGCGTTGAAAGTTTTAATGTTAGTTGATAATTGGCAAATCCTATTATTTACTATCTTGGTTATCTTTTTTATAATATTTTTGGGGTGGTTGGATAAAATATTAATATAAGTGGTAGAATTATTTTCTTTAACAAACGGTAGGATCCATCGTTTATATATATATATATATATATATATATATAGAGAGAGAGAGAGAGAGAGAAGTCCTGTAGATTTATTTTATGTCATTTTTCATATCGTCTGATAAGCTTAATAGTCTACATAAAATAAACCGATAATTGTCTATATTATTTAATAAAACATGCATCAATGAAAAAAATGCTGCCTAAATACACACAATATATATATATATATATATATATGGTTATAAATATAGTCATCCGTAGACAGATCTGTTTCGCTGTGTCACAGCTCATCAGTATGGTTTGATGCCGATTGCTTTTTAACCCAGGATTGAAAACCGACCGAATTGGCGTCAGTTGGCGATTCTACCTCTGAGCTACTAGCGCTCGGTAGAAGAAGGAAGACTTTTTAGCGTGTATATTATTATTATACACGCCCAATAGCTGAGAATTTTCTAATTCATTGCTGAATGAACGATGCTAAAGTAACTACTGTTTTTCAAAGTCTACCATTTTTCCAGAGTGCTCAATCAGGGTGCGAGAGCGTATATATATTATAAAGTTGTTTAATGTACCTAGTATTTTTTTTGTAAGCGTTTCACCCCGAGCAAAGCATGTCACTGCCACTACTGCGCAGGGGGCTACGTAGAGTGGAGAAAGGATGATTAAATATAGGAAATGTCAGAGGGTGGGTGATAGGCGGGTAAGGATACCGAGAATTAGGGTTGGGTAGATGAGAGTGTTCTGAGAATAATTGGGAGTTAGTGTGATAGGAGGTGTCTATTGACCCTACATTTAAACACCTGGAGATTGTAACTGTCGGAAAAGCAGAGTTGTGGAAGGGAGTTCCACAGGCGGGAAGCGCGAGAAAAGAAGCTGTTGGAGTAGAATTTACGGTTACATCTTATTTGTTTAACTGTAAAAGGGTGGGACCTAGTTGCTAATCTAGTATCTCGTGTAAATTCGTGCTTAGGCGGCACCAGTGATCTAAGCTCATCGGAGCAGTAGCCATGAAAGTACTTGTAGAAGAGGCACAGGGAAGCCACATCACGCCGGTGAGAGAGCGGCTGCAGCCAGTCTGCCAAGTCAGTATCAACCACGTTACAGATCCTCCTTTGTATTTTGTCAAGAAGCCCAAGGGGAGCAGCAGGGGCACCCGACCAGATATGGCAGCAATATTCAATACACGGGCGGATGGTAGATTTGTATATGTGCAGAATAGATTCAGGTGGGAAAAACTTCCGAAGTAGAGTTTATGAATAATTCTTTACCACAAAATTTGCAGCAATTTTTAGATCAGTAAAAAATATAAACCGCAAAATCGTGTTACCCTTTGTATTGCTAATGATGGAGGACATGCAGAAACTTAAATAAAATTGCAATAAAACATTAAAGAATATAGATGTACTTCTTTCTAATCCTTTTTACAAATTATTTCTATCGCAAATACAAATAAAGTTATAATTTTTAAATGTGCACACGAATTTTATGGACACCCTGTATATATCAAGTATTACATTAGAACGTGTGTAAACTACTACAAAATTTTACATTTTGTTTCGTCAGTGAAACGGCAATCTTTCCTAGGGTGTTAACAATGATGGTAGTCAAAAATTACATATATATATATAAATATATATATAATTTTACATAAAATAAATCAAGAAAACTTCTCTATATAATTTAATGAAACATGCATCAATATATATATATATTTTCTAAACATATACTGTTAAATATAAGAGACAATGAATGTCTATTATGTTTAATCATGAGCCGTTCTAAACATCGTATTATGGCTTTAATTTCAGTAGAAAATAAAGACAAGAATTCTCCAACATTTGGATAATGTTTTATTATATTGGTTCTAAGCTTTCAGCTCACATGAGCCATCTTCAGAGATGTTATAAGGACGGTAACACAAAAACATCCACCATCAGCGACAATTTCATCTTGTGTCGACAGAAAACTCCGCTAAGCAACGGCAACAGTTACCAAAAATAGCAAACGCAGTTAGCAAATTTGCAATGCGGTTCTATGACGTTACATCCTGTGATAGCGTAAAATGACAACAGAACCATGTATTCAAATGCAATGTAATGTATTATGACCAGATTTAAACGTGATTTTATTTAGTGTGGGTTGTTTGGATCTAATGTAGATAGCCTCCAATATCTGAAGGTTCTTTCTACTGTGTGTATGAGTGAGGATTATTGTATTATTGACTAAAATCTGTTTAATATTACCTACATGTTTGTTTTTTTTGAGAAATGTTGCTTAATTGTACTCTGATCTATATATACATGCACATTTCACACACACATATATACATATGTGTGTGTGTGTGTGTGTGTGTGTGTGTGTATGTGTGTGTGTGCGTGAAATCTGTATGTATATAATTAAAATATATATATATATATATGTATATGCAATTTGTTATATATTTTATATTATTTATATATTATATTGGCGCGGTACTTATTTGAAAGTGCTTAATTTCAGTGACAGAGCTAACATATTCAGTTGGGTTGGTGTGAATTTGTGACCCTGGGTTTCACGCTTTTGCGATCATCAGACACTATCTTATCAGGTATTTAATAATGGTGGAAATAAAAGTTTATTGAAAAAAATAAAAAAACACATCTTCGTTTTAGATTTGAATTTTTTTTTCGTGATAAACAGAAATTTAAAAAGAGTGAAAAAAAACAGGTTAAAAATGCCGAGAAAATAAGATGAGAAATCAAGACAATGAAAAGAAAGAGGATAGATTAAAGAGAAAGATACAGAGGAAATAGAAAGTAAAGAAGAAAATAAGTGAGAAAGTATAAATAGGAAAGAGTCAATGGAAATGGCTAAGAGAGAGAAATTATAAATTTCGATCGGAAGTGAATTGTAGACGGATTTTGATATTGTTTACATGTTTTGGCATTTTTT